>CM076583.1:993559088-994098965 GCA_034641835.2 Pinus albicaulis
TAGATGCGGATGTCGTAGATAAATGGTTAAATCTATTGGAAGGATATTTTCGGTTCATTATTTTTCCAATCTGGAAAATATTAATTTTGCACTCCGCAAATTTGGCCCCCACGTCAAGGATTGGTGGGAAACCTACTGTGAGAAGAAGGACAAGAGGGAACCCTCACTCTTTTTATTTGAAACCACTATGAATTCTTTCAAAGACACAAACAAGTAGAAGTACTACCCTGTCAGGATCTATGAAGATAAATACATAAAGTGGACCACGTTGCGGCAAGGAAGGTACCATGACGTGACGGGTTTCACAAATATGTTTCATACCCTTTGCATGAAGTTGGGTATCAAGGATTTTGAGCAGCATTTGGTACTCAAGTATCATGGTTGTCTACACACGTACATCTAGGACAATATGGAGTTCTTGGACAACCCTTCGTTTGGTGCTATCTATCAATATACTGTCAATATCGAGCAGAAATATAAAAATAAGAAGCAATACTTTGGATTTGCAAATCCGAAGCAAGGGAAAGGCACCCACAAACCATGGAACAAAGGAATAACAAAAGGTAGGGTGACCCAGGACAACCCATCGAAGCTACAAGTAATGAACAACACCACGAAGACAAAGAAGGACATAGGAAAATGGTGTGAGTTCCATAAGAGCCCCACTCACAACACATGTGTGTGTCGAGCTTAGTAGTCACCACTGGCCAAGATGAAGGCTTCCAAATTAGATACATGTTCCCACTATGAGTCAGAACCCAAAAAGGGGAATGAAAAGGGAAGCAGATCATTGATGTGGAGCCTGGTGCCACTTTTTCCATCACCAATATCTATAACATTGAGCCCAAATATCTAGAGGAGGGGAAGTGTCTCTTCCACTCACAGATGTGGGTGAAGGGTTCTCCGTTGTAGTTATGTAATATTCCAATTTAGGAAATATAGGAAAATATAACATGAAACTGGAAAATGTAATGAAATATCAACACATCAAATAATATAAGATCATATA
Organism: Pinus albicaulis; assembly: GCA_034641835.2. Lineage (NCBI taxonomy): Eukaryota > Viridiplantae > Streptophyta > Pinopsida > Pinales > Pinaceae > Pinus > Pinus albicaulis. Next base: position 993,560,098 of record CM076583.1, read on the forward strand.
GCCATTTTATTAGACATTATAGCAAGAAAAGTGTAAAATATCTTGAGGAAAAAGACACTCAAGCTAGGAAAAACAAGCCTCAAATGATCCAATACATGAAATATGAAATTTTGCTACTACATAAAATGATGGAGAACATATGACTATGCATTCCTATGGAGAATGGGTTTCCAAAAATACACCATATGAAAAATGCATCCCTAGGGTTGAATAACACACTAAAACTAGGTAACTGATAGGAGGTGGCTGATATGATATAGAAATAGTTGATACTCCTCCAATAGACCTCTCGGATGAAGGGTTTCTCCCCTCAATGGAAATCCAACTCACCAACTTGGACACTAAGCCCTGTACTACAATTTCTCTGCAAAATAACGTAGTTTTTGAAGGAGACTGTGCTATAAATGATGGAAAAAACTTGGCCTAATTCCATATGGTAAGATAATTCTCAAGGAACCTCCTTTCTAGCCTCCCAGATGAAGGGATTCTACCCTCACTGGCAAAAAAGCTCAGAAACTGCGTCTATCAACCCTCCACTGCTATTTCCTGCAAAACAACACAATCCTAAAGGAGACTGCATTGTGGATAATGGATGAAACTTGGCCTGATTTTGGGTAGTGAAAATGGAGCTCAATTAACCTCCCTTGAGCGGGCACTCGAAGTCCCTCGAGGATGAGGGTGGGATTTCCGCTCGGAAACACCCTTGTGCTAAACAACACAGCAGACTTCGCTAAACAGCTAAAGCATGCAAAAAGTCATAAAGGACCAAGACATAAAAAATAATCAGAATTCCTTTGATGGCTTCCATTCCCTTCCTTATATTGTTTGTGAGCCTCCTCACCCTTGGTCCCACAAATTAAATATGCTACTCCCATGGAGACTCCCCCCCACCAAGACTACATTGTCCCCCAATAAATCTCCCCTACCTCCATACCAGCACTGTTGATTTTGTCAAAATTGACCCTATCCAAATGCTTATACCTCTATTCACACCTAAGAGTGTTTTATCCAGCTGATAAGATGATCCACATTCATACCAGAAGTGGTTTTATTCCTACTAAGGAAATTTATGGGTCTCCCTACCCTCTTATTCATCTATCTAGATGACAAAATAAAAAATTAATATTCCAACTAGCTGAAAGCTAATTATAATTATTACAGTCCTACCCTCCAAAATGTTTCTTGTCCTCAAGAAACTACAAGGATTAATGCTACAAAATCTCTCCTCCTTCCCCAGTGGCATCCACATCTGATAAGCTCCTCCGCTGAATCAGGTGTTCTCCAGTCAATCTGCCCATTAGCTGCTCCTCCCAAGTGTCCAAGTTAACCTCTGATGATAAAAAAAAAGGCTCACATCATAAGGAAGTAGGAGATCCATGGTGGAAAATATATGCTGTCTAATTTCCTCATTGAAGCATGAGACAAGAAAAATGTTGGAGGTCTTACTCCCAATGAGCAGCTCCAATCCATGTGCTATTCCTCCAAATATTACAACAATAGTGATTAAAACATCATCAACATATGGAATCAAAATTAGTGATACACTCACTTCCATATGAAATACCGGAGTTAAGTGGAACCAAAGCAATTCTGCCTCTTGCTGCCCCAGAACACAATTTGGTAAGTAGCTTCCCAACCAATTTCTTGCTGCCCCTATTTGCTCATCTACCTAGGGGTAGTAACTAATGTTTAGTGTCAAATAAGTACACCCCAAATAATATATCGTCTGCCCAAAGCCTCCTTGGAAGTTGCCATCCTCATCACTAATTGTGGCTCCAAGAAGACCAAGAAGCCTAAAGAGAGGCTTTCCCTCTTGTCGAGAAATGTAGTGTAAATAAATGGAAAAGGAAAGCAAATAATTTTTTATTTTATCAATAAGTAAAAATACACAACCCTTACCATGTATTGTTGGCAAGTTGGTGAAGAGGTCCATATATGAGCTCTCCCATCTCTCTACCAGAAAGGGAAGTGGTTGTAACAACCTTGCAGGGTGATTGTTTTCCTCCTCATTCTTTAAGAAAACCATATATCTCCTGATATGTTGGAGCACATCCTCCTTGAGACCCTCCCATGAGAATCACTCCCCATTGACCTCATAGGTCCCCATGAAAACTTGGTGACTGAAAAGGAGTGAATCATGTGTTGTATGAAAAATCTTCTTCTTGAGCTTAGAATATTTAGTCAAGAAGATATGATCCTAGTAATATTGACTCCATCCATCACTCTATACCTCTCATCTGTCACCTTCCCATCAAGCACTTCACATGTGAAGTGGTTCTTTGAATACTCCACCAATAATTAGGACTCCCAATATGGATACATTTTCAACCATAACAACACTGCTAGCCTTTGTGATAATGCACCTTTCACCTTACTGCTCCCCTCTTTGACATGATCAGTGCTAAAGCCACATGTCAGAATAATGTTGTCCAACTTTTGCTACCTCCCTTGTATTTGCTTCTGCTCAAGTAAGGGTTGAAGTTTACAGAGGTTAGTCTTCACTTGGAAGCTACTGCTTGTCCAAAACTTTATAAGTTTGCCCAATGTATCCATGAATGCCAACAAATCCTTGCCATTATGGAATGATCCTTCCTATGGGGAAGTATCTTTTGATTCTCAAAGACTATGGAGTAGCCCCTTTGCACCATGATTGTTCCATCATTCACTCCTGAAATATCTCCTCTCAACGCAAGAGGCTGGGTGAGAGTTGGTAATACCTATATGAGGAAAATATCTATCTCGTTGTTAAGCCTACCAAATATTCTCTGCGCTATGCTATAATCACCCAAGGCTCCCATCTCAGCCATATCTATGAATGGTGAAACTTGTTGTGAGAACTCTTTAGCCAACTCCCGATCCAGGGGCCTTCCTGGTGGAATGCCTCCAAATAGTACAACATCATGGTTCAGAGTCAAATGCATATTTGGGTGGACTGATGTGTCCTTGATCCCATTGTGAAAATCAGGGTCCTTCTTATGTGTAGAGGCTACCTGAGGTGGATAAGTGTGCATGCCCCTGATCATATGATGCTTACCACTCTTCTTATCTACCCATTGCATCTGCAAAGTCTCCCACTCTGTGGTGACTTTCCCCAATGTAATCAACCATTACACACCCAATATCACATCGGTGTCAGGAATGTCAACCATAAAGAAGTGATCAGTCAAAGTATATGTCCCTAAGGTTACTGAAATGCTAGAACATACTTCATACATTGCATGGTTCTAGGTCCTAGGACCAAAATTGAGAATCCCTGAAAATCATTAGTGGGTATTTCTCTCCTCTTTACTAACTGAGCATCAATAAAATTTTGGGTAGCCCCACTGTCAATCAACAATGACATCTACTGATCCTGAATGGTACCTCAAGCTCTCAAAGTCAGATACTTGGGTACTCCATGAAAATATGCAAGGGCCCCTCCAATATGAGAAAATTCCCCATTCCCACCCCCTAGTGGTGATGGATCCCCCATTGTTATCGCAGCACTGATGTATCCTTCTGGATCCTCTTCTTCCTCCTCCTCACTATCAAAGAATACCTCTATATAGTGTGCCTTCCCTACAGTACATCGATGCCCTGGTGCCCATGGTTCTTGACATGTTAATCAAAGCTTCCTCTTCCTCAAGTCTCTTCAGACATCATCACTAAGAGGCTCTTTGTTCTCGTTCACCTTTGGAGGAAGAGCTTTCACATCTTTCACCTTTAACTGAAAGGGTGGCCTTTGCTGAAATGGAGGTCTTGTTATTGGCAAAGCATCCTGTAAATATCTAGCCCTCTCAATAGCATATTGGAGTGTAGTTGGTTTAGTGGATTTAACCAACCCATGTAGATGATATTCTAGCCCATCAATGAACATATAAACCCTCCTAGCCACAGATAAATTTGGAACCATGAAAAAAGTTTTAGAAATTCAGAGATATAGGTCTCTAGATTACCTGACTACTTGAGCTTGGATAGCTCAATAAAAGGTGCCTTTGGGTCTCTTCGATCAAACCTCTCTACTAACCTCCTGGTGAACTCTGAATATGATGTCACATTGGCATGCCCTAATGCAGATAGACCATGAAACCACCAATCATGTGCCTCAACTTCAAGGTACAGAGCTACTATCTTAAAGGCTTCAATCTCTCGTACTTGGTTCAATTGAAAATAGATGTCTAGTTTTTCCACCCAAGACTTGTTTGTACACTTGGATGCCCCATTAAAAGAATGCAGAAAAAATCTACCCATAGTGCATTTCCCTCCACTTCTATTGTTGTTTATGGGTCTCCTATTGTCCTTTATCTAACAAAACTCCTGAAACTTTAGATTATCTTTGAATCTCTGAGATTGAGACTCATACTCCAAAAAATAGTCTTCAAGAGTTTGTTGTTCTTAGGTTCCTCCACCTCCATGTCCCACTACTAGGAATGAAGGAATAGTGGAGTGTTGGGAAAATTGCAGCCTTATTGGTTTTTCATACTAGTGATGTGAAATGCTAGATATTTTTCCATGTAAAAACTCTATAGGGGATTCTTTATGTTTCTCCATCCTCATCTCCTTGATTTCTTGGGCAATATCCTGCATGGTTTGGAGAAGAAGCTTAGGAAATTCATTTTCATCCATCTCTCCTGATATTGGAGTTTTTCCTTTGTCTGCTTTGTTGTATGTATAATCATATCCCCGGTTTCTATTAAGATACTACTTTTCCCTTTCTGTGAGAGGCTCTCATTCTTCTGATGACATAGCTATTGTACTACATAGGCTGAGCCAAGATTATGATCTGATACCACTGTAATATTCCAAATTAGGAAAGACAAGAATGTAGAACATAAAACTGGAAATTTTAGTGAAATATCAACAAATCAAATAAGATCATATCATAGAGCCATTTTATTATACATTATAGCAGGAAAAGTGTACAAGATCTTGAGGAAAAATACATGCAAGCTAAGAAAAACAAGCCTCAAATGAATATGAAATGCTATTTCTACATGAAATGCCAGAGAAAATATGAATGCACAGTCCTATGGAGAATAAAAACAGGGTGAAATTTAAAAAACAAGGATCTGTTGATACAATGCTTATAAAATGTTGGGATCAGAGATCTAGGCTTTCTAGCACTTTTCCAAGACAACCCAGAAGGGGTTTCCAGAAATACACCTTATGGAAAATGTAGCCCTAGGGCCGAATAATGCACTGCAACTCGGTAAATGATAGGAGGTGGCTGATATGATATAGGAATGGCTGATACTCCTCCAATAGACCTCCTAGATTAAGGTCTGCTCCCCTCACTAGAAATCCAAGTCACAAACTTGGGCACTAAGCCCTCTACTACTACTACCCTGCAAAATAATGCAGTTTCTGAAGGAGAATGCACTATAGATGATGGAAGATACTTGGCCTGATGCCATATGGTTAAATAATTCTCAAGGAATCTCCTTTCTAGCCTCCTGGATGAAGGGCTACTCCCCTCACTGGAAAACAAGCTCAGAAACTGGGTTTATCAACCCTCCACTTCTATTGCCCTGTAAAACAACACAATCCTAAAGGAGATTGTGTTGTGGATAATGGATGAAGCTTGGCCTGATGTCGGATAGTGGAAATGGATCTCAATGAACCTCTCCTGAGTGGGCACTTGAAGTCCCTGAGGATGAGAGTGGGATTTCCGCTTGGAAACAACCTTGTGCTAAACAACACAACGAACTCTGCTAAACAGCTGAAGCGTGTATAAATTCATAAAATAGCAAGACATAAACAGTAATCAGAATTAATTCTATGGATTCCATCCCCTTCCTTATAATATTTGTGAGCCTCCTCACCCTTTGTCCCACACATTAAATATGTTACTCTCATGGAGACTCCCTCCCACTAACACTACACTGTCCCTCAATAACTCTCCACTACCTCCATACCAGCGTTTTTGATTTGGTCAAACTTGACCCCATCCACATGATTCAACCTCTATTCACGCATAAGAGTTCTTTATCCAGTTGATGATACGATCCACATTCATACTATAAGTGGTTTTATTCCTATTAAGGAGTTTTATGGGTCTCCCTACTGCCATATTCATCTATCTAAATGACAAAAGAAAAAAATAATATTCCAACTAGATGAAAGCTAATTATGAGTATTACAAGTTCATTGTTGACAACAGAATCCAAAGGAACATCATTTCAATAGAGGTCATTAAGCAGTTGGGCCTATCAACCACACCACACACACAACCATACACCATTAGCTGGCTTCACCAAGGATGAGATATCCACGTCAGCGAGTAGTGCCGCCTTCCCTATATCATAAATACATTCATAGATGAGGTACTATGTGATTTTTCTCCTCTTGAATTTTGTGATGTATTATTAAGAAAACCATACTTGTGGAAGTTTCATGTTGTGTATGAGTCTAGGCCTCACACTTTTATTATTAATTTGAGCAATAATACAAGATACCATAGGTAGCACTTCCTACCGCGGTCTCTTTGATCTCTATGAAGCAATATAGTAAGATCATTTCCCAGACTAGGAATTTTTTCTTCCTCATGATTCAATGTCAGGGAAAGAAGAAGATTGTGGCCACATCCATGGCATCCAGAGAAGGCTCCTCCCCACGATAGTAGGTGATGGAAAAGCTCATGGAGGTGTACAGGGACATATTTACCTAAAACATAGGGGTACCCCTACGCTGTTAGGTCAATCAATCCATCGATATGACCCCAAGAATGTCACTACCCAGCAGACCGGTATATCGACGCTATTTTCTGGAGAACAATGAAATCAAGAGGAAATTTTAGGAGCTATTGCAGTAAGAGCACATCAGGCCAAGTTCATCACCCTGTGGGAGCTCATTTGTCTTGGTACAAAAGAAGGGCAGGACCTAGAGACTCTGTATTGACTATCGGGCGCTAAATAAGATCGCTATTTAGAATAGGTATCCAATCCCATAGATTGATGAAGTTCTGGACTAGATCAAGGAGGCCAAATATTTCAACAATATTGAATTGAAATCCAATTATCACTAGGTATCAATCAAACCCTTTTATGTGTGGAAGACTACCTTCAAATCCAAGGAGGGCCTTTTCAAATGGTTCTTCATTCCTTTTGAGTTGACAACGGCCCACATAACCTTCATGAAGCTAATGGATGTCATCTTGTGGTCCTTGATGAACTCATTCATGGTATTTTATTTGGATATCATCGTGACATTTAGCTAGAGTTGGAAAGAGTATCTTCGCCATATTTGACAACTCCTCCAAACCACGCATCAACACAAATTGTGTTCCAATTTAGAGAAATGCACTTTTGGTATGACCTAAGCTCAATTTCTGAGGCACATCACTGATTATAGGGCAATACATGTGGACTCAACTAAGATAAAAGTTATTCAGGATTGGCCAGTTCCAACCACTCCAATAGAGCTCCACGAATTTCTGGGTCTTTCCAATTTCTACCAAATGTTTGTGTTGGGTTTCTCTCATATAACTTGGCCTTTGATTCAAGTCACCAAGGGTAGAGTGAAAGAATTTTTTTTTTTTTGGTTTGAATCCAAACAGAAGGAATTTTTCGATTTGAAGAATCACCTCTACTCTACATCAACACTCACATTACTAGGCTTGTAACAACCATTTGAGATTGAGATAAATGCCTTTGACTATAATATTGATGTAGTTTTTACTTTTCAGGGGAATTTGATGGCATATCATAGTGAGAAACTTTCAAAAATATTCCAAAATTATCCCACCTATGAGAAATATATGTATTCCATTGTGAATGCCTACTGAAAATGAAAGCATTACATTATGGGAAGGAAATGATTATCCACACAGACCGTCGACCCTTGTAGTTGATACAGACACAAGGAAAGTTGCAGAACGATTTCCATCAGAAATGGTCCACATGCCTACAAGAGATCCATTTGAACATTAATTACAAGAATGGAAACACCAATAATTTTTCATACTGCCTCAACCAAACACTGGTTGTGGTGCTAACCACCATGCTCAACTCTTGTGGACACAAGACTTCAGAATTACCGCATCTTTACAAGAGTGATCTAGAATTGAACACCACATACCATATTATCCTGGAAGGTAAGTAGGTTCTAGAATTTCACCTCCAGGATGCGTTATTATGCCACCTAAGACACCTTTTTGTACCTTCAAGTGAGTGTGCAAAGATGATTTTGGAGGCACACTACAGTCGAGTCATTAGAAATTTTGGGGTAGAAAAGACAATGGTAGTATTTCAGAAGTTTTTTTATTGGCTAAAAATTCCAAATGATGTTGGGAAGTACATTATATATTGCACTGCCTACGCCATTTCTAAACCTAAAATTAAGAAGCAAGGCTTGTATATTCCTTTGCCTACTCCTAGTTGACCCTAGGAATCCATCTCCAAGGATTACATGTTGGGACTTCCTTCTACCAACCATGGAAAAGATTGTGTTTTCGTGGTCCTTGACAGATTCTCTAATATGGTCATTCTGGCAGCCTGCAAGAAGAGTATCACAACAGAATCCACTTCCAAACTCTTCTTTGAACGAGTATGGGTACACTTTGGGATCAAAAAATCCATTATCTTAGATCAGGACAACATGTTCCTAAATGCATTCTATTTAATCCTCTGGTAATTATTAGATACCAATCTCACTTATTCCACAACCTTCCACACCCAAACTGATGGTGAGACAAAGGTCATCAATAGGATGATCGTGCATATCTTGTGCATGTACAACTCAAAGGATCCACACACATGGGACAAAAGCCCCCCCTATGTCCAACAAATCTACAATAGAGATATCCACAACTCGATTGGCCACAACCCCTTTCAGGTGGGATTATTATTCTAGCCACTGTGTCCCATTGATGTTTCCACTCAATTGGCCACAACCCCTTTCAGGTGGGATTATTATTCTAGCCACTATGTCCCATTGATGTTTCCATACCATTTGCAGCTACTCAGGAAGATTCATCTCATGTCTAGTCCGAAGCTAATTGAGCTAACAACTTCATTGAGCACATTCAACACATCCACCAAAAGGTCCATGACATATTGGGTAGATAATTAGGGGAATGGACCTACTAAGGAAATTATAAAATAATCATGGAAATAATAAAATCATATTAGATTACATCATCAAAGTTTACAAGAAAAAAGAAAAAATAAATTTTTCAACTCATATTTTCAACTTATCTCCCTATGGGTTTACTCAAATTTTGAGCGGAAACACTCTTTGGATGCATAATTTGATTCCTCATCCAAGGAGTACCCATTTTTCATACTTTTTATGGAACCTTCTACATGAAAAATGTGATTGCAATTACGTTTTTTCAGGTATTTCTCTTTCTTCGTGTAGTAGGGTCCATCGAAAGTATGCAACATGGGTACTCCTTGGATGAGGAATTAAATTTTGCATCCAAAGAGTACTCCTGATTAAATTTTGAGTAAATATAAGTTAAAAATATGAGTTGAAAAAGTAGTTTTATTATTTTATTATTTTTTAATATTTTTACTTTTTTACTTCAAAAAGGGTGAATCATCCCCCATGGTTGACATCATCAACTTGAATCATATTAGTTATTATAAAGTTTATTTTGGTTGTACATTTTTCTTAGGAGGCCCATTATAGACCTCAAAACTCCCCTAATGGAAAATGTTAAGTACAAACAACGTCATGACTAGTATCCAATGCCACAAAATTTTCAGGTGGGAGACAGAGTTTGGCTACATCTACAAAAGGAGAGCCTCGTTGGGGCCTACTGCAAGCTTCACCCGCTTTGATGTGGGACTTACACAATCACTAAGGTTTTCAGGGATAATTATTTTGAGCTAAGTATTATGCCATTCCTTTTTCTGCACCCAATATTCAATGTGGACTGATTGCAACCATACTTTCTCACATTCGTGCACACATCATACATTTCTAAGTAGTTGAAACCAATAGAGCTCAACCCAAGCTGCATCGAACATGCCACAACTGATAGTATCATGGAAGCACATATGAAGAACACTCACCAGTAGAGGATCCAACTATCTCGCATTGTCATATCCAGCCAATTCCTTCACCAATGCAAGTGGCTCACCAGGGACCATGTTCAATAGAGATTTCCTCACCTCATGGGGGATCTTCACACAATGGATACCATTTCTTCCTAAGGGGTGGGTGGGGAGGAGTGGGAATTATCCAGGTGGATATTGGTAGCCACCTACCTATTCCACTTGGATCTCCAATCAGTTTCATCATTTTCATTGATTACAACACAATTTACTATTTTTAGCTTTTTCGGGTCCTAAACTTCCAGATCTATTTTGACACCCTAAATGACACTTTTTTGAGGTCAATAGTAGGACCATAAATATATGCAAGGGCCTATTGAAAATCTTGTAGTACTAATATATATATTTCTAACAAGGTATCATATGTTCCAAACCGAGATGATGTGATCAAGTTACGACCCTGGGAACTTGGCTGCCCAAATAACGCCGATGGGGCCCATAAAATCTTGTTCCTCCATCTCCTAAGGTTATTTTTTTGGTTGTTTATGGTTTCCATTAGTTTTTCAATAATAAAAAGTTCCTTGAGCTTGATTGTAACATAATTCAAAGGCATGTAGCTGCCACATCTCTTGTTAGAGATAAGTTACCATCGCCCAAGCTAGTTTATTTAAATTATGTGTGTAAGAATATTTAATATATTAATGAAATTAAGTTTTATTTATGTTGCATATGTATGTTTATGCTTATATATGTATTCTGTTATGTTCCTGCATGAGTCCAGATAAACTATTTTAATTCATAATCCAATTGATGATAATTACTAGTGTTATGTACTTATCAATTAAAATATCTCTCCACAAACTTGGCTTGGAGATAAAATTCCACAAGGATTTGGCTGCAATTTTTCTCACAAAAGGATGAAAATATTTGAACCCCTATCATGCCACTTTTCTGGAAGTGTTGTCCTCCTCCAACTAGCTAGATGTGGTCCCCTGTACTCCCCACTTCCTTTCTTCAGATAGTTAAAACATAATTTCCAAATCACTTCTAGGATTTCTGTAGGTATACACACTAGCAAATGCCAATACGAAAAAATAACTTCCGACATTTATTTGACAAGGAATATCCTTCCTACTTTAGATAGAAACCTATTGCAACAAAATTTGATTCTTATTCTCACTCTCCTAGCTAACCATTTCTAACCAAATTTTTGATAATAGTTTAGTTTAATAATGAAACCAAGATATTTAATTCCAACCTACAAATTACCCTTTCCATAAGGAATCAAAGTATCTAGTTGGTCATACAACTATTTATCTAGAATAAAAGCATATAATACTAGCTTTACCTATTAACTTTCATCTCTGTTCCCAAAAAATAACGAATGAGAATTTCCAAGACTTTATGAATTTCCCATTTGCTTCCAAAGAAAAAAAGCAAGATGTCATCAACAAATAAAATTGTGTTACAATTAACCTCGAACCAATATGTATTTAACCCTTTACAACCCTTCTATATTGGGCATTTATTAAACATATTATCAACCCTTCTTCTACGAGGAGGAAAATGTAGGGCAATAAAGGGAGCCCTTGATGCAATTATTGAGAGTGATTGAAGAAGGGGAACATTGATCCATTGATTAAAATACCCATCTAGATGGATGTAACATATCCCATAATCCACCTTACCATCATCATGGAGAAACCTACCTATAACAACATTAAATGTAAGAAATTTCAGGACACTCTATCATAGGGTATATATCAATATATTTTGATGATTATTTAAGGAAATGAATGAATATTAATGGTATGTAAAGCTTCCTAAGTTGCACCTATTACCTCATGGATATTTCTTCCTTCCAAAAAACCAAATTGTTTAGTTGAGATAACATATGAAATAATAGGATTAATTTTGACTAGAATGGTCTTTAATGTAATATTATATACCATATTACATGATGAAATTCAAGAATCCCCAAGAGGAAAATCCTTCAGAGTCTTATAAGTATTACTAAAATGAGAGACACTTAAATATACTGGATCGTTAAATATTTGTCTTCATCACCCTCATCATTGTGTAAGGATCAAATTTTACTCTTGGGTTTCATATGATTAGCAAAAGTATGAAAATATCTTGTATTTCTAATTTTTCAAATAATCCAAGTGTCATGATTCTTAACTTTTTCCATTCTTGTTCTTTTTCAAGGATATTAGTTTTTTTCTAATTTTCAAGGGAATTTAGCTCTTGCAAGCTATCCTCATCTAGTATGCATCCAACAATCCTTTGAATAATTTCTTCCACATTAGCCTCAACCTCCTCCGACTAAGCCCCAATTAATTTGTGTTTGGCCACCAAATATTCTAACACCACTTACTTAGCTACCTTAAATCCAAAATGAATCCATTACATGTCAACTATGGTAGTGAAGGATCATAACACTTAAAATTAATATTAACCATTTCTTTGATTCCGTCAAAATCCAACCATTTAGCATTGAATTTCAATGGGGGCCTTGTATTCTCCTCATAAACTATTAATCCCAATATGATTGGGAAGTGGCCTAAAATTTTTACTTGACCAACCCATTATCTGTACCTATCTACTTGACTATATAAGTATTCATGCCATATTTATCTATATAGTATTTTGGATATGGTTGAAGTTGTAACCCAATTATTGACCCATGTTGGATTAACCTCCACATGTGTAATATCAATGAGCCTTTCCTTATAAAAAGATGCCAAAAATAGGGAATTTATAGGGTTAATATGAGCACCACAACCCAAAATTACTTCCCTATACAAATTAAAATCTAAGTCCCCAAAATTTTTTAAAATCTAGTATAAAAAATAAATTATAATTTAAAAATTTCTCCCAGTACATGTTTTTTCCCTCATAAGGTTGATATATATTAAATATGTGCAAGACTTTCCCAAGATTCTAGCTCTTCACTTTACTAAAAGAGCTAGATACAATGGAGGAGTTATTAAGGCTAATATATCCTTCCATATAGTGAGAATCCCCTTATATAACTTTCCATTTGAATAAATAGCTATAAAGTACCATCCCCAAAACAAATACTTCATAGTAGAACAAACTAAATCTCCCCTCCCAAGTTTCTTGAAAAAGTAGATTTTCATATCAACATCCTTAGTTAAATGCCTAAGAGAAATTTTTGTATTTGGATCACATTCCTTCTTGCATTAACAAAGAGAATATTCATTCTTATATAGGAAGGGGGATTTTGGTGTTTTAATGACCCCTATTAAGGTTATTTCCATTGTTTGGGTTCCTTTGATATTTTTTTCTATGAATTTTTAAGTTTAGACAATTTCCTTTCTACTATGACAAAAAATGAGTTCTCTTTTGGGTCCACACCTAATCCAAAATAAACTGAGATGGAATCTCCATACAATATATTTTGGGGTCTAAAATCATAGGAACCCCCTCATCAAACTATAAAGTTGGAAGATAAAGAACCTTTAGGGATTTGGGAAGAGGATATCTCTTGAACATGTGTTCTAGACAATAATTTTGACTCCCCTTAAAACCCTCCCAAACCCACCCTAGGCAGAGGACAATATGAGTTAAGAACAATCGCATAAACGAATTTCATATATTCACCGTGAACTTTCTCCCTTATATTTGAATTTCGTACCCAAAATTTCAATGTATCATAAGACTCCTTAGATGCACAAAATGACTTGACTGGAAGCGGGGACTAAAATGTAGGCTTACAAATTACTTCTTCTGAACATAAATGCACTAAATAGGAAGACTTGAAGTGTTTTTCTACAAGGTTCATATATTTCAAATGATAGTGTCCATCCAGAATTGGTGCAATTGAATATTCTAAAAGTTTAACCTTGGAAGGAGGGTTTTGTTATTGATGATCTTCTTCCCCATATCCTTTGGGACCATGTTGATGCTTGAGTTTGGCCACGCCAACGATAGGATAAATTTCCAATCAAGGTCTCAATTATACCTATAATCATTTGGTATGGCAATCCTCACTAGTAAATAGGTCCAGTTTCCCCTAAGGGTGTTTCTCCAAAATTATAGAATTTCTAAAAAAAGTTCCTCAAATTTATGACGTTTATCTAAAACATAATAATCAAATATAATTATCCTAATCCAAGTTCTTAAAAATATATATATATATATATATATATATATATATATATTCTACTCTACACTATCATTGTAACCTATCTCGAGAGTGAGTTAAACTATGAATGAAAGAGAGATTCAGATCATCAAATCAAACCACTTATTAAGCTCAAGTACAAAAATGCATAAATCACAAAAATGCATAAATCAAATAAATAGTTAAATATAAACATTAAAACTAAAATATTCATACAATATGTTTTACTTAATCATTTCTAAACCTATCGTGGTTTTCAAATAGTTCCTAGCTGTAGTACAATAACAACTCATCCACATACACGCAATTGAAAATTGAGTAAGCAAACATTCGATACTTTGATATCATATTGTAATAAACAAATATAAATAATAGTACCACAAATTTTTCTGCATAAGAAAAAAATATATTCAATGGATCCTATATTCTCCAAAATAAATATCATACAATAGCGCTTAGAGCATTTTCTAGAAAAATTAGAACCCCTTCTAAGTTCTTGGGAGTTCCTTAAATGATATTACAAACTAAAAATTTTAAGTTTTTCCATGAGATGTTTCAACGGAAATTATTCATAATACAAAAAATGCTAATAAAATTTGAGACCATTAGTATCTCAGAGGAATTTAATACTCTTGTGGTGATTACTATTCACTTGAATCTCTAGCTGGCCAAGAAGCTTCCATATATGTTTTCCATTAGCAGTAAATTTCCGATATCTTGGATACTAAAATAGGAGTCTTTGAATGGATATTGATTTCATAGTAAAATATCTTACCTTCTATAGATGGTAGCTCCTGTAACAATTTGGAAGTAATTTCTTTTGTAATTAGATATTTTCCTTGTGGTTTGACCAAAAAATGATCAATGGAATCGATGTTAAATCTCTCGATTTTTTTAATATACTCCTTGATGAATTTTTTGTGCCTTTTTACAGCACCAATTAAAATTTATACCTTAATTAATTCATTTGAAAAAGACACGTCAGGCATGTTCATATCTCTCACAACACTAATTCTTGAATTGATCAATCATAGTATAAGCTTTCCATTTCCTCAAACTAATTTATTCTTTTCATTTTTTTGGATTAGAAATTTTAGGAATATTATGAGTGACGATTTTTGACTTGGCCTACCAAAATTTCACTTGATGAAATTATCTTGAGCCTCATCTAACTCAATTTCTTTATCTGTGATGATGTAAGAAAAGTTGTTAACTAAACTCAATGTATTTTGAATCAATTTTGATTCCATACATAATTGTTCTTGAACTTGTTGGATTTATTCATTAGCCTTGACTACTTATCTCTTGAATTGGTTGATATCCATAATACTATATTTTAATTGCTATTTTTGAAGCTATAATTATGATAGTTGGGTATCTTTCAGATGATCATAGAAAATAGAGAGCTGTAAAACCCTAGTGATATCTATCCTCAGTTCTTGTTCTAGGGATTTCATATGCGCCAAGTGCTATCCTTGTGCTTTTGATACCTTGATTATTATTTGTTCTTCAAAATGTGCCTAATGTTTCTTCAATTGCTCCTTTAATTGAGATATACTATCATGTCTCTATGTTTCATGATTTTATTCAAATTATTAACTAATCAAATGTTAGTTGAAGAAACTGCTCCCAGAGAATTTCCCAACTCTCCTACTAATTCCTCATCGTTGTATTTAGAAGCATCCCATACTATTATTTTCTATACAAGTAGCTCATGTTTTTGTTGAATATTTCTCTTTTAGTTATTCCCTTTATGATGGATCTATTTTGCACACTATAAAACAAAATCAATTGGAGGAATGTCCTCTTGTTGAATAGGTTATAAAAAATATATATGGATAAGACTTAGGGTTGAAACCCTAGGAATAATGGATATAGGAGTCTTTTATATGACTCTAGAGACTACCATACCAGTTAATTATTTTGATTCTTTGTATCTGGTCGAAGAATATAACTATTAACTATAAATATTTTTCATAAGTAATACATGTTATGGTTCCATTTGAATGACATTAAATGGGGATTATTATTTTCTCTATACGTGTACTTGTGTGTTCTTCCCTACATGGACCTATTCAAAGAAGTCCCATTCATCTTGATTTTTTTTCCTCAATCACTTTTATTTTTTGTTTTGCAATATTCTCTTTCAAAAACTCATCTTATAATATATCAATTACTAGTGATGGATCAAAATTTGTATGGGATATTTGAGCTCCTCTCTAAGCTACACAAGATGTTCCCTCTTATTGTTGTGGAGGATTTCTTAGCTAGGTTTGACCTTGTGGTGTTGGCCCTATTTGAGATGTTATTTCTTGGGTACCATAGGCCGAGGTAGAACTTACAAGCTCTTCTTAAAACTGTTCTTCACTTATTTCTTGTAGGATTGGTGGGAGGCATCGCCTCCTTGTCTTATGAAATGTGAGAAAATTAGATTTTGTATTATCTAGGAGCTTCTGTATTTTTTGCAAAACTTCATGATAGGTTTTGAATCTAATAAAAGGATTATCAAAAGTTAATTATTCATGTACATATTTCTTATACCTATTAGAAAATAGTATTTATATATCACCTTTGAGGGACCATTCCTTTTGATCTTGATAAGTGATATGTTGTAACTTCAATCTTTGCATGGTGTATATTATACAATTTGTAAATTCCAATGTGAATCAGGAAAGAGGGCCAAATTTTATTTTCTGAATCCTACATATCTTTAATCAGGCTTGTGGCTATGGTTTTGTAGGCTATTTAATTGAGTAAAATCTTGTCTAGGGAAAAGCTAGGAAGCACATATGGAGGGGAAAGACACCCAAAAATTATGATGCAATAAAAAATTTCTTCTAGATACCAATCCCCTATTTGTTCTAAACATTACGTGGTTTCATTTGTAAAACTATGGGTAAGGAACCAAATATTCTCTCATGGACATGGATTATCACGTAATAACATATTTTATAGAAATGTGCATTTCCATTTTCTTGCCATAACTTAGAATGATAGATATGTACATAACTTAGAATGATAAATATGTATAAGTCTAGAACTAGGGATCCAATGCCAATTCATCAAGGGGAAAGGAGTGTGAATAAAAATGACATCTACTATATAGGTTGACGTATAAAAAGAGGGTGTTTCTACTCATGATTTTATCTTAATGAAAGAATTGATGTTATTTTAGATATTATTCAATAGGATATCAAACTAATTGAAAATAAAACCATGTAATGATCACTACATAATGGAAACAGATCCCAACATAAAGTGAGAAAGAGTCTTCTGACCATATAATTGACTCATCAAGGTGGAAAAATAATAAGGTTATGCCTTATAATAGGTGGTATAATATATATAGGAGCAATATATATGAATATATTTTCATCCTACCACCAATATCTGATTAATTAAGGAATTTATAACTCAAATTACATACATTGATAACCATGGAGCTACTTGAGAAAAACGTTTTTATAAGTGAGTTCAAGTTGAGGAAGTTGGTACATTACATGTATATCCTTGGGCCTAAAGGATCCAATGATTTTTGTATTATGGTTGCATGTCATATGCATCGAAAATTCCACTTGGTTGAGTGCGTAATGGAACATGTTTGTATAGGGAACTAGTGTGGGTTTGGCTGCTCTTTTGTGTAGAATTCTTTCACAATGTCTTGAAAGGTGGCATCATATTTAAAATTTGATTCTATATAGTTTAATTATTTTGAAAAATTAATTTTTATTGGTTTCAAAGGAATGTACAACTCAATAATAAAATGTTGGAAATACTGGGGGGGGGGGGTTGAAACAATATTTCTTATCAATTAACAGTTAAATATTTTTCAGAGCATTAGTTAATCTTCAATTATTCTTGATGTTTATCCAGTAACAACAGTAAATAATAGAACACAATAGGCAAATGAATTTTAGGTGGAAAACCCCCTCCGGGTCAAAATCCATCGAATGATTTTCTAATAATTCCTTAATATTCAACCCCAACTGAAATGAAAGGTACAACTTCCTAGAAATATAGAAAATAATATTTTCTAGCTCCTGCTGGAAGGACATCTCAATGCCCCGATTTCTTCAGTATTCAGCTGAATGGACGCCTCGATGTCCTAGACTGACCTACCACCCTGAAGTGTTCACAGGCTCCAACCTGTAGGTGACTTCATGCACCAAACTAGCACCTCCTTGCCACCCTATAATGATAAAAAATAAGACAATAGTGTGGACTCTCGTACCATGGATAATTCTCTAGGATAAAATATGGTTCACAATGGTTTTCTTGAACTATACCAATAATCCAATCACACTATGACCTGCAACCCAACCATAACATTATACAACAATGCCACTTATACCTCCCAACAATGCCTCTCCAACTCTAGGAAGATTGACTCCTTTACTATAATGACTCTTTTACAATAATGTATCGTTTACAACAATGACTCATTTACAATTTTAAAATGATTATTTTTACAATATTGACTTTTGAAACGACCTGATTCTTGACTTGACACTGCTTCTTTGAACACAAACAATTGCTGAGGTATTTTTGTGCTTGCTTCAAGTAATGGTACTTTGGAGTTGCATTGTCCTCCTAGTGTGTGTCTAAGTTGTCATATTGTGTCCTCCTTCCTGCACATGCATTATTTAACAATTCCCAAACCAATATACAAACAAAATACTTACACTATCCTGCAAACGATATGTCAGAGAGATCTTCAAAATTCAAATGTAAATACATTCAACATTTATGAACAAAACCCAATCAAAAATACATACAAAATACTTACATTGTCCTGCAAAAACACATGTCAGAGATGATATTAAAATTCAAATTCAAACACTAATCATACATACCTTTTTGTATTATACTTACCCTTGAATGTTGATGTGTTGTCCTTACTGCAGTGATCCTTGAATGCCTATTTTTGTCTCCTTCTAGAAGCTCGATATTGAATCTACTGTATCTGTGTAATTTTAGATCTCCAAGGTTTGCAATTTCGTCTTGTCGTAGCTCTCTGAGTCCTCTTTCCAACCCTGTAGGTCTAATCAATATTGGATTCTTGAATAAATAGTTATGCTCAATATCCTATGATGTCTTGATTATAGACTAGTTCAGTAGAGAAAACTTGTACGAAGTGTCACATGTCACTGTTTCAAATTTTGTTTTGCGAAGTGATAAAAAACAAGCTAAAGTATGTCCTCTTTCTGTCACATTTTATGAAATTTGAATCCAATGCTCAGAGAGAAAGTTATGACGATTTTCCCAAGGTCAAATTTTTGACACGAATATCAGGAGCCTACAAAAACCCAAACTTCCTCAGATCATATCTCTAAAAATATAGCGAACCAATATCTAAAATTCAGTCGCGAGCATGATTATTATTTCATATCAAGTGGGTTTTATTTTTCAGCATCTGAAGCTTTGTAGAAAAAAGTTATAGCAATAATTCCATGATGGCTTTTTTTTAAGTAACAAAATCCTTGCATCAGGAGGATATGAGGGTCACAATTTATATAAATGGTTAGGTTGAGAGGGTCTTCAACAAGTGAAAGGCAGAGGGATTTTGGGAGTTTAAAAAATAATTAATTATTGAATATTCAATGACCACAAGTAATGATTAGTGTCATGCTACAACCCCATGGGGTTTCAGCCCACTAACTGGGGTTACTAACTTCAAACATGAATATCTCTCAAACCATGAATCATTACGTGGGATGCCATATATCAACGGAAACATATCGAAAAGTAGAAATCATAAAAAATATAGTTGACTCATAATAGAGTAATTTCTCAAGTAAAAATTCCCATGCAAGATAGGGGTAGTCCCTAGTGCTACTTGGGTTGACATCAATGACAACCACTGATCAACAATCTCCCCCTTTGGTATTGATGGAAACACAAGCACTCCCCTGTAATATTCCCCATTATCCATGAGCTAGCTAGAATATTAAATTTTGTTTTGTTGATTTGTTTAATGAATAAGAAGACAATGGAGGTCCATAATTCTCCTTAATAATGAATAAATCAATGCCAAATGTGAAAGAGATAAACCTTGGCAGCTTAATTAAGCACCCTTTGGTGTGAAAAGGGACTGGATCACCTTGACTGGGCCAACCTTGACCAAATCAACAACGTTGTCATGGAGGAGTGGTCATCAATTAAAGACAACACAATTTTAGATGGAGATGATTTGTGTGGAAGTAGTACTTTTATTGGATGGGCTTAGTGTTTTCAAGCTCATATCTTATTTAAGGAAGAGGATAGTAGCCATATTCAGGAGGTTATTGTATATTGATATTTCTAAATATATGGTCTGTTTAGACATATATCTTTCTCTTGCTGTTTAGTTGAGATAGAGTGTTGTTTAGCACAGGGTGATCCTGATCGAGAATCCCACCTCTTTCCTAGAGAGGCCTCTTGGAAGAGTCTTGTACTACATTTTCCACTATTAGGCTTAAGGCCAAGCTTAATATTTCATTTACATCGTAGATCCTGTTGAGGGTTTGGTTGTTTTGCAAGTTGCAGCAAGTGGAGATTAGATCTCTAGATATAGGCCACTTCATTGCTCATTTTCAGTGGAGGAGGCTTCCTTTCCATTGGGAGGATAGTATTGAAGGGATTTGTGCTTATTTTCAGATCTTGGCATCAGGACAATAGGTTATTCATCCCTATAGCACATTTTACTTCCAGATCTGAGTTATTTCTGTAGGAAGAGTTGCAGGATGGATTGGCACACCACTTGGAGAGCTGATTTTCTAGTGAAGGGGATTTACCTTTCACTTAGGGGATCTATCTTTCATATCATATCAGTAACACTTTCCATATCTTTATTTTGTAGTATATCTGTAGCCTTATAGCTTAGATCTACATCTTGTACATGGTGTTTTTCTGAAAGCC
This sequence comes from Pinus albicaulis, assembly GCA_034641835.2. Classification (NCBI taxonomy): domain Eukaryota; kingdom Viridiplantae; phylum Streptophyta; class Pinopsida; order Pinales; family Pinaceae; genus Pinus; species Pinus albicaulis. The sequence goes on from CM076583.1 coordinate 993,581,122, forward strand.
CTTAAGGGTTTCTTCAAGGGAGTTGTAAAGTGCTTAGATATGAAATAGATCTACCTTTTGAGCCACATATCAGCCCTAGATATGATGTATAACAAATTTATATAGAAGTGCTAATAAAACAGCGCTGTAAGGGTCTTCCAACTTTTATATATAGTTGCAAGACCTCATTTTGTGGGATTTTGTCCATTGGAGGCTTGTACTTTCTTGTTTTGTATCTTATGGCCCATTATTCATGTATATTTTGCTGCTGTTATAAAATATGAAAGGTATCCATATTGGCCTCTTGCTTTTATATTATTATTTTCATTATTTTTCCAGCATTTTCCACTATATTCCTGCCTTTCCCATTTGAGAATATTATAGTGGTATCAGAGCATAATCTTGGCACAACCTGTGCATCTTAAAAATCCAATATGTCATCGGAAGGAGAGCCTCTTAATAATAGAGAGAAGAGGTCTCAAAGAATAAGACACCTGAAGTGTGATTATAAAAATGATAAAGAAAACAAGGGTAAAACCCTATTATCAGGAGGAATGAAAGGGAAGGAGTTCTCAAGATTTCTTTTCCAAACTATTCAAGGCATTAAAAAATACCTCATATAAATGAGGATGGAGAGATGTAGAAATTCTCCAAAGGATCTTGTACATGAAGAAAGCTCTATATTTTCACATTATGGGTGTAAGCATTCAACTACACCATCAGATCTACAACGTTGTGCCATGCCTAAATTCTTGGCAAGAGAAGAAGCATAAGGAGAAAAACCAAAGGGGGAGACTCTTGGTCACTATCTCCAAGAATATGAATCTCAATCTAGAAGATTCAAGGAGCATCTAAGCCTCCAAGGGTTTTTTCAAATCAAAGAAAATATAAGACCCAAAAAATACAATAGAAGAAGAGGGTGCATGCAACACACTTTGGGTAGATTCTTTATACCTACTTTTGATGGTTCACCCAAGAGCACAGCCAAGGCTTGGGTAAAGAAGCTAGACACATATTTCCAACTGCATCAAGTTTTAGAAATGGAAGCCATTAATATTGTAGCGCTGCACCTTGAGGGTGAAGCACCTGACTGGTGGTCCCATGGCTTGTCTACATTGGGGCATGCCAATGTAATTTCATATTCAGAGTTCAATAGAAGGTTGGTGGAAAGATTTGATAGAAGAGAGCCTGAAGCACCATGCATGGGGCTTGCAAATTTAAAGCAATTAGGTAATCCAGAAACTTACATTTCTGAATTTTTAAGACTTTCTATTATGGTTCCTGATTTATTTGCAGCAAGAAGGGTGTATATGTTCATTGATGGGTTAGATGAACTTATTCGTGGGTTTGTTAACTCTACCAAGACCACTACCCTACAAGATGTCATTAAAAGGGCTAGATACCTTCAAGATGCCTTGCTAAAAGCAAAGGCAACAATTCAGCATAAGCCCTCTTTTCCATCAAAGGGAAAAGAAGAGAAGGCTCCCCATTCAAAGGAGAGTCAATATAAAAAACCTCTTTATGATGATGTCTGGAAAGATTTGAGGAGGAGGAAGCTTTGCTTCACATGCCAAGAAGCTTGGGAACCCAAACAAAGGTGTGCAACTGGAAATGCACACTACATAGCGGTATTCTAAAATGTTGAGGAGGAAGAAGCAGAAGAACAAGAGAGGGGTCAGAGCACTGGAATAGCAGGAGATGATCCACCACCACCTGGAGGTGAGGATGGAGTAATTTATCCAATTAGAGGCACTCTTGCATCATTAAGAATGGTGCCCCATTATCATAAAACTTCCACACAAGAAACATATTTGGATTTGCGCAGTGGAAGCAGGGATATGATGGTCCCATCTATGATGCACATGATAATGGTCCATGAGACATCACTATCTTGTGGTAAACCACTGGGGAGGCCGCCTGATTCAGATTTGGTGAGAGATGTCTCACATCTTGATGCTCCATTCATAGATCTAGGAAGGATGGGAGAATTATAAGACATACATACAACGTTGAGAGTCTTGGGTAGGCTCAAGGAGGAGGGAGATATTCTTCCACTATCACCATTACCCACTCTCTCATCTCATACTGCGCTGAGAGTAAATGCTACAGGATTGAAGGATTACACCATCATGAGGCAAGGAGACCATTCCTTGGTTATGGAGACTCAGAAGATGATCTCACTGGGAGAGAAATCTTCCATACATAATAGAATATGGTGGCCACACATGCATGCTTTGGCTAAACCTGGGAATTATTGGATAGATGATAGCCTCCCATGGGAGACTAACTTCCAAAAACTTCAACCTTTATTTGAGCATGAGCACATGCAAGGAGAGTAGAAAGGTGGGGTTATTAGCAACCTTCCAACATATACCTTTGGCATGGGATATTTCAGGGAGAAGAACAACCATATGACATACATTATTTTTGATAAATCATCAATGCTGTCACTATGGGAGATTGATCCATATTGGAAATCCAAATTGTTGGTGGATTATTCCAAGAATCTTTTCACATGCATGATACTTGATGAACATATACATGAAGAGGGCTATTCAGTCCAAGAGGGAGTCATCTACTATCATGGTAGTATCTTCTTATCTAAAGCCTCCAAGCTCAAGGATAAGTTGCTAAAAAGAGCTTATGAAGAGTTCTTTTCAGCCATAATTATTCCATGAAGGCCTACTACACTATAATGGAAGCTACACTTGGAAGGGCTTTGAAGAAGAACTATATCAGCATTATCAAAGATGCATGAACCATGTGGAGTTGGAGGAGAGACATGATTCTATGAAGGAGTTATTTCAGCCACCTCTTTCCTCCTTTGGAATGAGAGGATATATATCTATACACCACTCCATTTGTATGAGGAGAAATTTTGGTGAAGAATATGCTTATGTACCTATTGTTTTATTTGATGAAAATATGAATTATTTTACCATGTATATGCAGGCCATAGCTCCAAGGAGGAGCATTATTCCATATAAAATTCATGGCCAACTTTGGGCCACAAAAATTTCTAAAAATGGCCACTCCCTTGAAGATCAAAGGGAGATTTTGTATCATTGTGGGTGCATTCAAAAAGCAACAAAAATGTCTCACACTTACAACTATGGTCATATGACTTGGGAAGAAATTAAGTGGTGGGGAAACCACTTACCATACCAATATATAATGTAGTTAGGAGATTTACTATTTTGGTTCCACATTTGGGACTATGACCAACCTCCATATGCACAAGTTTCTATTTGTATGTACTTAATTTTGATCCCATACATGGATGATGTACTTATAATTTTTATGGGAATTTTTGGAGGGAGGATGGGAGGAATGTATGTGCCCTATGGGAGAGAGATTCTCCATGTTCACTATGCTACATGTTTCAAGGAGAACATTGGGAAAACCATGTTTTTTTTAGTTGAACTATTGTCTCCTTATGGGATGGATTTTTTGCATCTCATGAGAATTTTGAAGGAGAAATTCATGGAGGGATGGATTGGTGAAAACTTAGCTTATGAGGGAAGCTTATCACATGTTGGTGTCACCAACGGGAGGAGGAGAATAGTTGCAACACTCACCTTGTTAGTTTCATGAGGAAAAGAAACATTTGGGAAGGGAGGACTGTAATATTCCCAATTAGCCATGAGCTATTTGGAATATTAAATTTTGTTTTGATGATTTGTTTAATTAATAAGAGGAAAATGGAGGTCCATAATTCTCCTTAATAATGAATAAATCAATGCCAAATGTGAAAGAGATAAACCTTGGTAGCTTAATTAAGCACACTTTGGTGCGAAAAGGGATTGGATCACCTTGACTGGGTCAACCTTGACGAAATCAACAGCATTGTCATGGAGGAGTGGTCATTAATGAAAGACAACACATTTTTAGATGGAGATGCTTTGTGTGTAAGTAGTAATTTTATTGGATGGGGCTTAGGGTTTGCAAGCTCATATATTATTTAAGGAAGGGTATGGAAGCCAAATTTAGGAGGTTATTGTATATTGATATTTCTGAATATATGGTCTGTTTAGACATATATCATTCTCTTGTTGTGTAGCTGAGATAGAGTGTTGTTTAGCACAAGATGTTCCTAATCGGGAATCCCACATCTTTCCTTGAGAGGCCTCTTGGAAGAGTCTTGTACTACATTGTCCACTATCAGGCTTAAAGCCAAGCTTCATCTTTCATTTACAACGCAGATCCTGTTGAGGGTTTGGTTGTTTTGTAGGTTGCATAAAGTGGAGATTAGATCTCTATATCTAGGCCATTTCATTGCTCATTTTCAGTGGAGGAGGCTTCCTTTCCATTGGGAGGACACTATTGAAGGGATTTGTGCTTATTTTTAGATCTTGGCATCAGGCCAACTAGTTATTCATCCCTACAAAGCAGTTTACTTCTAGATATGTGTGATTTCTATAGGAGGAGTTGCAGGGTGGATTGGCACACCATTTGGAGAGATGATTTTCTAGTGAAGGGGATCTACCTTTCACTTGGAGGATATATTGGAGGAGGCTATTGTATTGATCATATTAGATCAGCCACACTTTCCAGATATGTATATTGCAATAGATCTGCAACCTTAAAGATTAGATCTACATGTTGTACATGGTGTTTTTCTGAAAACCCTTAAGGGTTTCTTCAAAGGAGGTTGTATAGTGCATAGATCTGAAATAGATCTATCTTTTGAGGCACATATCAGCCCTAGATCTGATGTATAGTCAATTTTTGTAGCAGAAATAATAAAACAATGTTGTAAGGGTCTTCCAGCTTTCATATATAGTTGCAACACCTCATTTTGAGGGATTTTTTCCATTGGAGGTTTGTACTTTATTGTTGTGTATCTTATGATCCATTATTCATTTATATTTTGGTGTTGTTATAACATATGAAAGGTCTCCATATTGGCCTCTTGATTTTATATGATGATTTGAAAATTTGTTCTAACATTTTGCACTATATTCCTGCTTTTCCCATTTGGGAATATTACATCCCCCTGTGATCATGACACCTTTTCCTACATAATTTTCTCCCCCTTTGTAATCAATGGAAAAGGATAACTCACCCTGAAAAATTTCGTCCTGTAGACCTCTACACACTTCAACTCCCATTTTTTTTTTACTTATTTAGATAAGAGAAAGATTCTAATGAGAACTTGGGAGAATCCCAATATTTAGGCGAAGATACTCAAATGCTTCACAAGGTAATGGTTTGGTAAAGATGTTAGCAATTTTTTCCTTTGTGCCAACATATTCAAGATTGATATTCTTTTTGGTGACCTGCTCTCTAAAAAAATGATATTTGATAGGAATGTGCTTTTTTTTGGAATGCCTCATAGGATTCTTGGAGATACTGATGGAACTAGTGTTATCGTAAATGATGGGAATAGGCTCATCAAACTTGACTTGAATATCTTGCAAAGTTTGTGTCATCCAGAGAACTTGGGTACAAAAAGTGACCGTCGTGATATATTTTTCTTCTGATGTGGATAATGATATTGAAGACCTCTTTTTACTTAACCATGAATCAAGGCAACCACCTAGATAAAATTCTGCTCCACTGATACTCTTTCAAACATCAACACTTCTTGCCCAATCTGCATATGTATAAGCTTGGATACCTAGATTATTTCCTTTGGGATACCATAAACCATATTTTGTTGTGCCCTTAAGATATCGGAGAATTATTTTGATGACAATAATATGAGATTCTTTTGGTGCTGCTTGGAATCTTGCTACTTTTCCAATTTCCTGCTTTAAGTTTCGACGAGAAGCTGTCACATATAGAAGACTGCCAATCATATATCTATACAACCTCTAGTCCACATCCTTTGACGAATCATCTGAACTTAACTTGCAACTTGTTACCATTGGGGTAAGGTCAGGCTTGCAATATTCCATCTTCAATTTCTTGAGCATTTCCTTGATGTACTTGGTTTGATATATAAATATTCCTTTATCTTGTTGAGATATCTGCAACGCTTAAAAGTATGTCAACTCGCCAAGTAGAGACATTTCAAACTCAATTTGCATATTTTTGGCAAAAGTTTTACTTGATATGTCATCATTGCCTCCAAAAATTATATCGTCTACCTATACCTTGATAATTGTTAGGTTATATTGATCCACTTTCACATAGAGATTGCTATCGACACTTTATTTCTTGAATCCTTGTTGACGTAGATATCCATCAAGACGAGCATACAAAACTCTAGGAGCTTTCTTGAGACCATATAATGCCTTCTTTAATCTGCAGAAATAGTCTTCATTTATAGAGAGTAGAAAACCTTCGGGTTGTTCAATGTAAACTTCTTCTTCCAATTCACCATTTAGAAAGGCCGACTTAACATCTATTTGGTAGATCTTGATTTTTCTCGAGCATGCATAAGTGAGAAACTTTCTGATAGCTTCCATTCTGGAAACGGGAGAAATTTTTTCTTCAAAATATTTCCTTCAACTTGTGCATATCCTTTGCAGACTAATCTTGCCTTATTCTAGGTAACCTGTCCATCCTCATTCAATTTGTTTCTAAAGACCCATTTAGTTCCTATAATTTTTTTTTCCTTTGGTCATGGAACCAATTCCAAAGTATCAATCTTCTCAATTTGATCAAATTATTCATTCATAGCTGCTACCCAGTGTTCATCTTGACTAGCTCCCTCAAAATTCCTAGGCTCAAAAGTTGCTAAAAAAGTAAGGTGGGCTTGTTGTTATGAATGAAGTTGTCGACTTCTTCTAGTTCCAATTCCTTCATTTATGTTGCCAATGATTTTATTTGATATAATATTCTTTTGACACCATTCTTTTAAAGATTTCGGAGAATTTTCTTGTACATCCTGCTGATCATTTCTTATTTCCTCTTTGTTGACTATTCTTTCCTTATTTGATTTTTCTTGTTCTAGAGCTTCTTCTTCATCCTTCACATATTCTCCCTCAAATCCCTCAGATCTTCTTGAAGGGACAATCTCATCATCATCCTTTGTAACACAATATTCATCAAAAGTAACATTTATGCCTTCCACTATTTGTTTTCACCTTAGATTGTAGCATCTATAGGTCTTCCTTTTGCATGAATAACGAATGGAACTGCCTTCATTGACACGAGAATCAAACTTGCCCAATTTTTTATATTCTCTTTGATGTAGCATTTTCTTCCAAATATTTTGAAGTATTTGACATTAGCCAGTTTTCCTTTCCATATTTTGTATGGAGTCATGTTACTATTGTTCCTTAACAAACCTATGTCTATAATGAATATAACTATATCAATTTCTTGAACCCAGAATTTATCATCTAATTTTGTGCCATTTAACATTGTTCTTGCCATTTGTTGTACGGTTCTATTTTTTCTTTCAGCAACTCCATTTTTCTGTGGTGTTCTAGATATTGAGAATTTCCCTTTTATTCCATTTTCATCACAGTACTGCTGAAATACCTTGGAAGTGAATTCTCCCCCATTATCTAATCTCATCAATTTGATCTTCAAATCAGTTTCATTTTCAACCAATTCCTTGTAGGTTCTAAAACACTCAAATGCCTCAGTATTTTTCTTTAAGAAGCTGATGGATGTCATTCTGGTGTAATAATCTATCATTAGCATAAAATATAATTCTCCATCTAAACCTTTTGTTCTCGTAGGACCACATATATCAGTATGTACTAATTCCAATGGACATGATGAAAAGTTTTCTTTTGCCTTGAACTCAAATTTTGTCTGCTTGCTGTGTTGATAAGATTCACATATCGTATAGGTAGGTTTTGAAATTTTAGGCATTTCTCTTACTGATTCCTTCTTGCTGATCCTGACCAAATTGTCAAAATTTATATGTCCTATTCATTTGTGCCATAACCAAATTTTGTCTTATTTCGCTAAAAATCACCCCTTATGTGTCTCATCCAAAATATATATATCATTAGGAGCTATGCTTGCTATAGCCGAAATTTTACCGAACTTGATTTTTCCTAATTTCACATTTCTATAACATTGTGTGTCCTTGATCGCACATTTTCCCAACACTGAGAAGATTGTGATTGATATTTTCAACCAACAACACATCTTTTGCTAATGAATTCTTGCTTACAATTGTGACTGTACCTACTCCTATGATGTTTGAAGAACTTTCATTTCCAAAAAACATTGTTCCATCCTTCTTTTCCTTCAAGGATATGAAATTATTTCTATCTCCAGTCATATGAGTTGAGAAACCACTATCGACATACCAAAATTTTTTGTTTCTTTGAGCCTTGAGAGTGATTGAACATTTTTCAGTCTTCTTTTTTCATATTTTTTCATTCTCATTTTGCGAGAATTCCTTTTAAAAACTTCCAAGTCTGCAATATTTAGCCAAGTGGCCAAAATTTTTACATTTGTAACATTCGAAATCATCTCTCAAATGATAAAATCTGTTAATATTCTGCTAAGTTACAGAATATCCCTTTCTGAAATATCTCCCAAAACTGTATTTATTCCAAACATATGTGCAATATTCTATATCTCTATGTACAAACATTCCACATGAATAACAATGATCATAGAAGATAGGTTGATACCTGGGAGGAAATATTCTTCGAGGAATTGCCTTCCATGGTTCTTCATGTGAGTCCTGATCCCTTGAGTTGGCTGGGAGGTCTACCTGATTGTTATATTTTGCATATCCATCTTGTTCTGTTGTCACAGAGGGAATTGGCTCCTTTTAAAATTTTCCTTCGTAACCAAGACCAATCTTGTCACAGTTTGATTGTTTATTGTTGATGATTTCTTCCAATGCCTTAGAGATGTTGGTGTAGTTTTGAAGATTTTTTCCATTTTTAACTTGCTTTAGTAGAGAAACTATTCCAACTTCCAATGCTTCTCTTTCCTTGTTGCTTTCCTTTAATTCTTCTCTAAGCGATTATTCAATTCGTTTTTATTCTTCAACTTTCATTTTAAGATTTAGGACATGTTCCCTTTCTATATTTAAGTCATCTTCAAGAGTTTTGACATGCTTCTTCTCGACCTTGAGCTCTTTCATAACCCTGATCACTTCGTTTTGAAATTCAACCTCAGTCATATCTTCTTCTTTGTTAGATGCTTCTTTCCTATTATGCTTCGCCATAAACAATACTCTTTCGTTGATTTCTTCTTCATTATCACTTTCTTCATCATATTAGGAGCTATCTTCTTCGGAGAAGAAACTCTTCTTAAACCATTTCTTCTTGACTTTCTTGTTGAAATTTCTCATACCTTTCTTTCCTTTCATAATAGCCTCATTTTTGTGAGGACACTTGGCCACAAAATTCCCGACCTCACCACAATAGAAACATATCAATGGAATTTTACCTTTGAATTTACTCGTACCTATTCTCATTTTTCGCGTGAAGTAGGAAAATTCCTTATCCAAAAATTCTTCTTCCTCTTCTTCCTTTTCCTCTTCCTTACAACTACAAGTTTTTGCTTTCGGAATAGGCTTGTCCTTACTAGTTTTCTTGCATGTGGAAAAGGTTTTTTCTAGGTGAGATGTGTCGTCCTCTTCTTCAGTCCTCATTTCATATTCTGTAAGCACTCCATGCAATTCATATTTTCTAAGATTGGCTAGATTCAAACTATATTCCAAGATAGATACCTTTGGGTTGAATCTTGTCGGCAAGGTTCTAAGGATATTTCGGACAAAATTTTTTGTGTCGATACGTTCTCCTAAACCTTCCAATGCATTTGTCATTTCATCAACACGTTGTAAGTATGAATCAATATTTTCATATTCCTTCACTTTGAGTTGCTCAAATTTTTCCCTATAAATTTGAAGCTTTTCTTCTTTCACGTTTGAGTCACCTGCATATATTTTATCAAGCTTGCCCCATACTTATTTATTAGTTTTTCAACTCAGTACCTTAAGATAGACAGATTCGATAAGCCCACTGATAATAAGATCTTTAGCCTTTGCATCATATACCATATTTTTCTTACCTTGTTCATCTTGGGTCGCTGTAAAGCGTTTTTCAATGATTTCCCATACTTCGTCTCCTTGAGCGAGCAAATGAACCTGCATTATTCCACTCCAAAGTGTGTAGTTATTTCCATTGAAAAAAGGAAATGTATTCTTAGTATACTCCATGATTTCCTTCTAGTTGTTACGATACTATTGAAGGAACCAAGCTTTGATACCAAATTTTGGAACTACTGAGAGGGGAGGGGGGTGAATCAATATTTCTTACCAGTTATCACTTTTAAATATTTTGAGAGAATTAGTTAATATTCAATTATTCTTGATGTTTTTCCAGTAGAAACAGTAAACAATAGAACAAAATAGGCACATTAATTTTAGGTGGAAAACCCCATCTGGTTCAAAAAGCACCGAATGATTTTCTAATAAATTCTTTAATCTTCAGTCCCAAATTAAATGAAAGGTACACATTCCTAGAATTCTAGAAACAAATTATTCTCCAGCTCCCACTGGAAGGATTCCCCAACACCTTGGTTTCTTCAGTAGTCTATTGAATGTATGCCCTGACATCCTAGACTGACCTACCACCCTAAAGTGTTCATAGGATCCAACCTATAGGTGACTTCATGCACAAAAATAGCACCTCCCTGTTACCCTATAATGATTAGAAATAATAAAAGAGTGTGGAATCCCATACCAGGGACAATGATCCACAACGCAATATGATTCAAAATGATTTTCTTGAACTATACCAATCACCCAATCACACTATGACCTGCAACCCAACCATAACATTATCCAACAATGACACTTATACCTCCCAAAAATACCTCTCCAACTCTAGGCGGATTGAATATTTTACAATAATGACTCTTTTAAAATTTCACAATGATGATTTTTACAATTTTGAATTTTGACATGACCTGATACTTGACTTGACATTGCTTCTTTCAACACTACTAGCTGCTGAGGTATTGTTGTGATTGCTTCAAGTAATGGTATGTGTCTGAGCTATCCTATTGTGTCCTCCTTCTTTCCAATGAATTAATTAATAAGACCCAAACCACTATCCAAAAAAAATACTTACACTGTCTTGCAAACCATACGTCAGAGAAATATCCAAAATTCAAATGTAAATACATTCAACATTTATGAACAAAACCCAATAAAACATACATACAAAATACTTACACTATCCTACAAAAACACATGTCAGAGATGATAGTCAAATTAAAATTCAAACACTAATCATACATACCTTGTTGTAGCAGACTTACCCTTGACTGTTGATGTGTTTTCCTTACTGCACTGATCCTTGAATGCATATTTGTTCTTGCCCTCTAGAAGCTTGATATTGAATTTGCTATATCTGTGTAATTTCAGATCTTTAAGGTCTAAAATTTTGTCCTTTGGTAGCCCTCTGAGTCCTCTTTTCAACCCCGTGGGTATGATCAATATTTGATTCTTCAATAAATAGTTATTCCCAATCTCCTACGATGAACTGATTATAGACTGGTTCAATAGAGCGAAATTGTATGATGTGCCACATTTCACGGTTTCAACCTTTGGTCCTGAAAATGATAGCCAAAAAAATATAGTCCATCCTCATTTTGTCACTTGTTACGAAATTTTAATCCAATGCTCAGAGAGAAATTTATGACGATTTTCCCAAGGTCGCATGTTTGACATGAAATTCGGGAGCCTGGAAAAACCCTAACTTCCTCAGATCATATCTCCGAAATTATAGTGAGCCAATATCTGAAATTTGGTCACAAGATTCATCAAGAATTTGGATAAAGTGGTTTTCAAAAATTATTTTTATAGCAACAATTCCATGATGGCCTATTTTAAGTACTGAAATCCTTGCATCAAGAGCATATGAGGGTCACAATTTATATAAATGGTTAGGTTGAGAGGGTCTTTAACAAGTGAAAGTTGGATGTATTTTAGGAGTTTAAACAATTATTAATTATTAAATATTAGATGACCAGAACCAATTATTAGTGTCATGTTACAACCCCAAGGGGTTTTAGCCCATTAACTGGGGTTACTAAATTCAAACACGAATATCTCTCAAATCGTGAAGAATTACATGGAATGCCATATATCAACGGAAACATCTCGACAAGTAGAAACCATACGAAATATCCTTGACTCGGAATAGATTAAGTTGTCAAGTCAAAATTCCCATGCAAGATTGGGATAGCCCTTAGTGCTGGTTGGGTTGAAATCAATGAAATCCACTGATCAACATAAAATTACATAGGATAAAAGAGGAATTTAAGCCATTTATAATGGGTATTTACATGTCTCCTAACTCCTTTTCGTTAAGGAGAAATTATTTTTCAAGTAGAAAAAAAAAATCGTCATTTAACCTCTATCCAAGTCAGTCCTGCTTGAACAAGATGGTCCTCCCCCAGTAGACATGAAGAGTTAGTATGGGATTGAAATAGTATAAATAATTATCCTCTCCCCCTCATTCAAACTCCAACTCATCCAAGAAAACCAAGAGAAGTTCAGGTCTGTAACAAGGAAAGTTATAGGTTCATGCCTCATGAACACTAAGGAAAATTGAAGGAGAAGTTTGAGGTTTTTGGTTATGTTCTTGGGTAATGGTTACTGATATTTGGACACTTTTGGTGTAGAATAAAATCCTTTTCAAAAAGTGAAATTTGGCCCTTGAAGAGCAGTATAATTGGCCTAATATTATCCCGTGGAAGAAGGAAAAACTCGGCCTAGAGTAGTAGTAGACCTCGACTTATTATTAATGTAGATCTGACCATGAAACTAGGGAATATATCAGGAACTTTTTTCCATACGGTTTGAACATGTAGCAGACCAAAATTTGACCACTCTCTGTGAATTTCGACCATGTGGATAAATAGACTCTCCAGGCCTATGAAATTTGGCCCCAAGACTAGAATTTCAATGGTATTTTGTGGCCTGCAATATCTTGATCTGAGGTAATATATTTAGCCCCTTGAGATAGTGGAAATAAATAGTTTTAGATCTGTATTTTGACCTTATCTTGGAGCATATTTGTTATATCTTTGAAGACATTCCTTAAGCATACTTCGAATAAGACTTTGACCTTGGATACTATTTTGAAGTGTACTTGTGGAGAAAAGATGGAGTATTCATGAACACCTTTATTTTGAGCATAATTGACACCATTTGAAGTATAATTGAAGTGTAATTAAGAATAATTGTTGAAGTAAAATTGAAGAAATTTTAGCAGCATTCTTGAAGCCACCTTGAAGTAGTTTTTTTAAATCATCCTAGAGTAAGATTTGAAGCCACATTGGAGTAGACTTAAAGACATCTTGAAGAAATTTTTTGGATCAAATACTGAAGCTATATTGGAGACATATTGGTAAAATTTTGAAGAGAATTTTAAGTGTTTGTTTAGGTTGGAGGCTAAGAGGATTGGTGTCCTCATTGAGATCAGGTTGGTGTATAGATTTGTGTTTGTGGATTAGAGTCCTCATTCAAGCTTGGAGCCTTGAATAAGATACAAATTTTATTGTGCATGTTGGAGAATTAATTTTTATAAATGATGATTGGAGTTCTTAATATATTCATTAATAAAATTATCTTCTTTTTCTTCTTTTTCTACTTTTTCTACTTATTGTGTTGTGTTACTGGTTCACTCCCCTCTCATTATTTCCAAAAATTGGTATCAAAGGAAAGTTATTCAAGGTCAAATTAATAGCTAAAACAAGTATTTTTGAATCACAGTGGCCAATAAAGATGTTAAGATCCCCCAATTTGATGGAACAAATTTTGCTTCCTGGAAGGTCAGAATGAACTAGTATTACCTAATGTATCTTGGAGTTGAGGTTTTGAAATCTCTCATAGATGGATACGAAATCCAATCTCCTCAATAAAAAAATGAGGGCAAGAAGAGGGTATATATAGCAAATTCCAAGGTGTTGAATTCTATTGTAAATGGTTTTTGAGATTTAAATTCACCAAAATTATGGGTATTGAAATAACTAAAGATATGTGGTACAAGCTTATCAATATTTATGAAGGAGATGAAAAGGTCAAAAAGGAAAATCTTCAAATATTTATAAGATTGTTTGAGAGTATCAAGATGAATAATGAAGAATACATTGTTGCTTATTTCTCCATGTAGATGAGGTATTCAACTCTCTTAGAGGACTAGGTTAAAAGGAAAGGCCTTGAGATCCCTTCCAAATTATTTTGATGCCAAGGTTTGTGCCATATAAGAACTAAAATATTTGGAATCTTTATCAATGGATGAAATTCATGGAATTCTTACAACATATCATATGAGGTCCACCCATAATCTCAATACTAGAAAATGTTATTTATCTACCATGTCAACATGGAAAATAAATTAGTATCATCTTCAAATCAAAGGAATTTTCAACATATATTCCTCTAAAAATCATTCATGCAGATCTGTGTGGTCCAACCATAACTCCAAATCTACAAGGAGAAAGGTACTTTTTATTATTTATATATGAAAATGCTATAATGATCTTGGTGTTTTCAGAAGATATAGGTCAAAAGAACTAGATTTCTTTAAAAATTTCAAAGAAACAATTGAAAATGAAAGTGATTTGAATATCAAATTCTTAAGAACAAACATAGGTGGATAATGTACCTTTGGAGAATTCAATGACATATGTGAAAAATAATGAATCAAGAGGCAAATTTATGTTTCTAGGACTCCATGAAAAGATGGAGTGGTAGAAATAATTAAAATATTTGTACAAGAGAATCCAAGAACAATGTAATTGGAAGCTTTCTTACAGGATAAATTTTGAAGGGAGGCAATTGGGGCAACAATATACATCATTAACATGGCATAACACACGGTAAACAATGACAAAAATCCATATGAACTATGGAAAGGATTTAGAATGTTTACAAGACAATGATTTATGAGGTTCAATGGAAATTCATTAAAGGAAAGTTTGATTCTCATGTTGATGAAGGATTTTTTCTTGGATACTCTTTAAGAAGTAAGTACGACAAATGCTACAAAAGTAGTTTGTGCAAAGTGGTAGAAAGCATTGATGTAATGATATATGAGGCTCTTCTTGAAAAAAAAAGCTATTAAAGTGAATGAAGAAGACTGTGTATTTTTAGATCCATAGGAAGGTGTTTAAAATGAAGAGAATGGGCTAGAAAATAAAGAGAAGGAACATGCTAAAAAACCATCCAAGACAACCTTCAAGTTTGTCCAAAAGCATCATCCGAAAGGCTAGGTTATTGAACTTATGGAAATAAGTATACAAATAGGAATAACGATGAAAAACAAGCCAAAAATGAATGATATTTCCTTGCTATCCATAATAGAACTAGATAATTTCACTCAAGAAAGTAAGGATCCTATTGGATAAAAGGAATGGAAGAAGAGAAAAACAAATTTTAAAACAATGGAACATGGGAACTAATTCCTCGTCCAAAGGATAGGAATGTTATAGGAACCAAGTGGGGGTTTAAAAAAAGAAATGAATGAAGAAGGAAAAATCATTAGAAATAATGAAATATTGGTGTGCAAGGGCTATACTCAAATTGAAGAAATTGACCATGAAGAAACTTTCGATCAAGTTTCCATACTAGAAGATGTAAGGATGTTTGAGCATTTGATTGTGCAAGGATTCAAAATCTATCAGATGGATGTGAAGTCATCCTTTCTAAATGGAGATATGAAAGAAGAAGTGTGCATGGAACAACCATAAGGGTTTGACTTGTTTGAAAATAAAGATTTCATTTGTGATTTAAAGAAAGGATTGTATGGATTAAAACAAGGTCCAAGAGCTTGGTATGATAGACTTGATCGTTATCTTCAACAATAAGGATTGAAAAGAAGAGTTGTAGGAAGTAATATTTACATGAATATGTATGAATATAAACTACTAATCACACTAGTATACAAGGATGACCTAATGTTTGGTAGAAATAATGATGAAATGAGTCACAAAGTTTCCCAAGATATGTCAAAATAATTCAAAATGTCGATGATTGGAGATATGTATTGCTTTATTGGACTTAAAGTAGCTCAAATCAATGTTGGAATGTTCATATCACAAGAAAATTATCTAAAACATACGCATAAGAAGTTTGGGATGAAAGAATGTGCTACTGTACACACACCTATGATTACAAATTGTAAGGTGAGAAAGGACAATGAATATCCCATAGTGGATGAAACTCTATATAGATAAATGATTGGAGGAATATTATATAAGATAGCATCATTAAAAAATATCATGCAGGAAGTAGAAATGGTGGAACGATTCCATTCATCCCCTAAGGAATCACACATGCAAGCAGTGAATAAAATACTCATATATTTAAAGGGGACTCTTGATTTTAGATTATGACACCCTAGTAGAAAAAATATTACATTGAAAACATATACTAATGCAAACTAGGAAGGAAGAATTAATGATTGAAAAAGAACTAGTGGGAATGCATTTTTAATGCCTCCTCCCACATTTATCCAAATTCAGAGGCTCAACAGAGTAAACATGAGATGAGTGTCACTAGGACATGACCCAAACTCAACGTTCTAGCTAAGGAAGTAGGGCCTACAACTTCAAACACTTACTGACATCCTACAGGGCCTAAAGATCACTTAGGATTTGAATAACTACCCTAGGTGATTAATCCCCCAGCTGGAACCCTTTTCTCCAACCTATCACCCAAAATACACACATAACAAGGTAAGAGTGTGGTTATGAGGTGCCAACCACATACACAAGCCTACTGCCATGCGGTTATGACCTAAAATCCACAGTTCAGTTCTAATAGTTTTGAGATCCAAGCCACTTTTTCAGGCTAGCCTCAAAACCACTACCCAAAACCTCTTGTAACTTTCTAGAATCATAATTAACATGACGACAATGAAAAACATTTAAAATTGAAGAAAGAACCTAAATTGGATTGCATAATCTATAAAAAACATTTTGCAAAACATGTAAGCTACATGTCATGAATGTATATCTAATGATAAACCGATAGAATTCATTTGATAATCACAAAGAATGCTCTAAGCCCTCTCTAGCTAGCTACAATAGAACTTTTCAGTCCATGCATTCATCAACCTATCAATAACTTATCAAAACATGTCAAGGGACATAGGTATATTACATCATATAACTAGTATATAAACAAAAAATAAATATCATATAAACCATGGAAAATCAACCATAATATCAATGTCATAACCAGTGAAATTA
Organism: Pinus albicaulis; assembly: GCA_034641835.2. Classification (NCBI taxonomy): domain Eukaryota; kingdom Viridiplantae; phylum Streptophyta; class Pinopsida; order Pinales; family Pinaceae; genus Pinus; species Pinus albicaulis. Next base: position 993,598,240 of record CM076583.1, read on the forward strand.
TTCATAAATCACACCAAGAAAATAAACCTTATTCACATATGAAAATTCCAACCAAGTTAGGGACTTCCATGTACCACCCACCCATAGATTGGGATGAACCAAATCTCTCTTTTAGTCAATCACCCTCTGGCCATATTCCAAGCATGAATGTGAGATCTCATGGAATAAAAAGAGAAAAAAGCAACCAAGGCTTCCAGAGGCTAAGCCACCTCAACCCTCAACCACAACGATTCCACATCTATGGTCCACAAATCTCTAAGGTCAAGCAGATCGATCTCTATCCAATTTGTCTAGGGCTCCAAGAACTAGTAACTCAGCCCACAACCTTCCAGGGTTTCCAGAGCATTTGTTCCAACTTCTTCTCTAGGGATTAGTAACTCAACCCACCAAGGTTTCTAGAGCATTTGTCCCAACCAATGGCTCTAGGAACTAGTAACTCAACCCAAACTATTCTAGAGTGTCCAGAGCATTTTTTCCAACCCATAACCATCAAGAACCTAAGCACCAATCAGAAAAACAAGTGGGAAAAACCCACAACACCATGGCTATACAAGATATGGTAAGGCAAGGTTGAAACCACTATTAATCTAGGAAAATATCCTTGCCAATGATAACACATAACTAAGGAATCACATGCATATACCTTGCATCTAGAAATAAGCAAGGAAATAACACATACAACCTATTACCTACAAATCAATATAGTTGTCATTGTTAATACAATTTTTTCCTTGTGCTCCTTGATTTCCTTCACCTCCTTTCTCAAAATCCAGATCCAAGTTAATGCCAAATTGATCAAAGCATGCTCCAAGAATACTCTAAGTATGCAAGAGTATGAGAGAATGATATGATGAAAAGAGAGAGATACAAATTGAACTAACAAAATTGATGAAATAATTCTCTCATGTATTTTAATTATCAAGGTCTCATTTTTTCTTCATTTTGCCTTCTTTTTTTCTCCAATTTCCCTTACATGCAAATATGTGTCTCTTGACCCTAATTTTCTCCTTTTTCCCTTTATTTTCGTAATAAAAATTCCAATTATCACCTATTTTCCTTTTCCAATTTCCATACCCATTTATTAATCCACAAGTTATGCGCACTATAATGTTTACACACCATTCAACTTGGAATAGATGTCCCATGACCTTGGTATTATTTTATTTACATGGAAAATTATACAAGTGTTGTTATAAACCCCTCTCCTTCGAGGGAACACCTTCCCCCATGTTCATTGACACTTATAACTAACAAACACATGAAGTCCATGGAGATCTATAACACAACTCGATGTAACATTTACGACAAACTAAACTATTGGGTGTGGATCCCGATTCTCTTCCTGACTCGGAGGTCTTGTTTCATCCTGGTGTATATACTAGGAGGATTGTAATCCTCTCCATGCAAGGGGGGTGTGTAGGGGCTAGTGGTCCCCTGGTGGGGGTCTAGGGCAGTGCCCCCAAAGCTAAAAATAGATGTAAAATTTCATTGTAAAATATTGTAATTTCATAGTCAATATGGGTCGTTCATTATGCAAATGATATGAGGTAGAAGTTATGTTAATTTAGGGTTTTTTTCCCTAGAAGAAAATCCTCTATTTATATGAGAGAATTGTATTTTGGTTGTGTATTATTATTCTCAAAAAGAGAGATACAGGATGATGTGTGAGAGTGAAGAGGAAATTACAACGAATTTGTTGTAGGTTGCATCTCTTTATTTTTCTGGATAATATAAAAGGAAGGACTGGTTGTTTCTCCTTGGAAGTAACCCAAATTGGGTAAACCCCACATATTTGTGTATCTCTTATTTTATGAATTTTTGTATTTGTGTTATGAAATATTGTATTTGTTTCATTTCTCCTTCAACTAATTTATAACATCTGGTATGAGAGCCAAAGGTGTATCTGGCTGATAAACTTGCATGAGAGAGGGTTCTTGGTTCAAGTGGGAGCAATGAAAAAAGATGGTAGGTTTAGGGCTGAGATATTTAATGACCAAAAATACTAGTTGTGGAGTATGAAGATGGAATATTATATATATCATAAATATATATACCTACAATTGAGTGGAAATAAAAGAATTCAACGAGTATGATGGATGGAGAATGGGATCTTCTTGATCGAAAGGCGCTAGGAACATTACGACTGTGTCTGGTAGCAACGGTGGCATTAAACATTTTAATGGAAATAATAACATAAGGTTTTATGAAGACACTGGCCAAACTATATGAAGAACCCTCAACCTCAAATAAGGTATTTCTTATGAAGCATCTATTTAATATGAAGATGTCAGAAGGTTGATATGTTACTGATTATTTAAATGAATTTAACATAGTTACCAGCCATTTAAGTTTTGTAGGGGTAAATTTTGATAATGAAGTTAGGGCTCTATTATTATTGTGCTCATTGCTAGAAAGTTGGAATGGCTTAGTTATGGCTATTAGTAACTCTGGCTCTGGATCTAGTACTTTATAGTTTGATGATCTTGTTGGTGCCATCCTTAGCGATGAAATACAATGGAAAAGATATGGTGAGGCATTAGGTAGTTATTTGATTGTAGAGACTTGGGAATAAAAATGGAAAGAGGAAGGGCCCCAGGAAATTGCAGTAAGTCAAGAAAAGTGCGATCCAAATCTAGATCAGGGATAATGTGTTAGAAATGTGGGAAGAAATGACACCTAAAGAAAGACTACAAATATCGAATGGGAAAATAAGGAGACATACAACAAGAGAACAATCATGAAGCGAATGTGACAGATGATGTGTTGAAATATTCTTTTATTATCTCATTATAGAATGTTTTTCATGCCTCGATGGTAGATTCGGGGGCTTCTTTCCATGCCACACATCATAGGAAACATTTTCATGACTATGTTCAAGGATATTTTGGATAGGTCTGTTTGGGTAATGATAAACCCTATAAAATCGTTGGAATGGGTAAAGTTTTTAAAAAGAAACAAAATGGAAACTAATCTATATTGAAGGAGGTAAGGCATGTTCTAGATCTGAAGAAAAATATAATTTCAACAGGGTAGTTAGGTGGTGAAGGTTATGTAACTACATTCATAGAAAGAAAATGGAAGGTTACTAAAGGAGCTCTGGTAATATCAAAAGGAGAAAAGGTTGGTACATTATATTTATGCAATGGTATTTCTAATTTTGTTAATTCTTTAATCTCCACATGAGAAAACATGGGATTGTGGCATCATAGGATCGGGCACATGAGTGAGAAAGGATTGTACATTCTTCACTTAAATAATTTTTTTCCAAGTTTGAAGCTTGTTGATTTGGATTTCTGTGAGAATTTTGTTTATGGAAAGTAGAAGAGAGTCAAATTTATCATGGTTGGGAAAGGTAATAAGAAAGAAAAATTAGATCTTATGCATACAAATGTATGGGGACCAACTAAGGTAGCATCTCTCGGTGGCTCTCACCATTATTTTACTTTTATTGATGATGCAACTAGGAAAAACTATATATATTGTATTCAAAATAAATATGATCTATTTGGTACTTTCAATAAATAGAAATATTTGGTTGAGAATGACACAGGAAATAAGTTGGCATGTCCCAGATCACACAATGGAGGTGAATACTACAAAAAATTGTTTGATAACTACTATTCAAAAAATGTAATTTGTATAGAGAAGACAATCCATGTGGATATTGGTGGCCACCCATCTATTACTTGGGGCCCCACCATTGTCTCTTTCATTTTTTCAGTTTTAGCACAACTTACTATTTTTAGCAATTTTTCGGGTCTTGAACTTCTGGAGCCGTTTTGAGGCCCTAAAAGACGTTTTTTGGGCATCGTTTGTCTGAAAAATTTGATTCCATTGTAAAATATACATTAATGGTTGGAAATTTTAGTCCTTGGATAGATCTTTCTAACGATGTATCATGTGCATCAAATAGAGATAATATGCCAAAGTTATGACCCCGGGAAATTAATGTACCAATTTACCCCAACGGGGCCCATATTCTGGCGTTTCATCTCCTAGGGTTAGGTTTTTGGATGTTTATGATTTTCCAGTGTTTATAAATAATATATAGGCCTTCAAGCCTCATTTTAACATAGATTCCATAGGCCTGTAGCTGCCACATCTCTTCTCAGAGATAAGCTACCAGCGCCCTAGCTAGTTTATCTTCATTCTCTCTGTAAGCAAATTTCAGTTCTTTGATATTAATGAAATGAAGTGTTATTTCTGCTGCATATTTTTATTTATGGTTATGTGTATTCTATTGCATTCTTTCATAAATTTGCATCATTGGTATCAGATCGGCCTGTTGTTTCTCGATCCTTCTTTGTATGTCCCCAACGAGGTCAAGGTATAAAAATTTAGGGCTCGATCTGGTTGAACCTTTTCAAGATAAGCCTCGCAAACCTCGATGACCACCCATAGGGTATGAAAAGAAAGAGGAGGGAGTAGGAGATTCTATTAAATATTGCTCGAGGAGGCACTCGAAAAACAAATGAACACGATGATGGATAACTTTGCCCATATCCTTCAACGACTGCCCACCGATGACACATCTACATCCAACAGCCACTCTCATGGTGCGACTCCCTTTAATGTACAAGTAAAATTTTAAGTTCCCATATTTTAGGTTCTGATAGATGCAGATGCCTTAGATATATTATTGAATCTAATAGGAGGATATTTCTCGGTTGATGACTTTTCTGATTGGGAGAATATTATTTTTGCACTCCTCAAAGCTACCCCCCATGTCAAGGACTGGTGGGAAACCTACTGTGAGAAAAAGGATGAGATAGAAACCTCTATGTTCTCATATGTACCCACTTGGAGTTCTTTGTGAGATGCCATCAAGGAAAAATACTAACCCATGGGGAGCTATGAGGATAAGTACATACAATGGACCACGATGCGGTAATAAAGGGATAAAGATGTGCATGAGATGACGAATTTGTTCCATACCTTGCACACAAAGTTGGGTATCAAATATTGGAGAAACATTTGGTGCTAAAGTATCATAGTTATCTGCACATATATATTTAGGAGGAAATGGAGTTCCTCGACATCTCCTCGCTTGGTACAACATACCGGTATGCTACCAATATTGAGCAGAAATTCAAACATAAGAAGCGAGAATTTGGATCTGCGAATCAAAAGCAAGGGAAAGGTGCCCCCAAACCGAAAAATAAAGGACAAAGCCACGACATTGTGGCCCAAGACAACCTCTCAAATCCACAAGTAAATAACAACACCGTAAAGCCAAATAAGGACACAGTAAAGTGGTGTGAGTTCCATAGGAGCTCCACTCACAACACAAGTGAGTGTTGGGCCAAGCAATCGGTGGTGGCCAAGATGAAGGCTTCTGAATTAGATTCATGCTCCAACTCTGAATTAGAACCTGACAAGGGGAATGACAATGGGAAACAAATTATTTATGCGGAGCCCAATGCCATTGTTGCCACTGCGAAGATCCAGAAGGAGGAACTAAATGATCTAGAGGAGGAGGAGCATCTCTTCCACTCCCAGATGTGGGTAAAGGGTTCCCCGCTACAGTTCATTGTCGACAATGGGAGCCAAAAGAAACTCATTAGAGTAGATGTCGTGAATCATTTGGGCTTGCCGACCATATCACACCCATAGCCATACACCATCGGGTGGCTTCACCAAGGACGGGATATCCGCATGAGCCAGAAGTGTCATCTTCCCTATAGCATCAAGCCCTTCATAGATGAGGTATTATGTGACATTTCTCCTCTTGATGTTTGTGATTTATTATTAGGCCAACCATACTTGTGGAAGCGACATGTTGTGTATGAGTCTCAGCCTTGCGTTGTTATTGTTACTTTGGGAAATAAGTTGTACAGGATACCATAGGTACCACCACCTGCCGCCATCTCTTTGGTTATTGCAAAAAAATGCAGTAAGCTCATTTGGAAAACCAGGAAATTTGTTTTCCTAATGATCTACCCCCAGGGCAAGAAAAATATTGTGGCCATGACCTCCAGATATGGCTCCTCTACACGGAAACAACAAATGGACAAGGTTGTGGAGGAGTACGGGGACATATTCACCTCACCCACAGGGTTTCCTCTACACTGTCAGGTCAAGAACCCCATTGATCTGACCCCAGGTGCGCTACTACCCAATGGAATGATCTATCGGCACTTTGTTTTGGAAAACGATTAAATCAAGAGGCAGATTTAGGAGATGCTGCAGAAAGGCCACATCTGCCCGAGTTCATCACCCTATAGGAGCTTGATCATGTTAGTACAGAAGAAGGATGGCACTTGGAGACTTTGTATTGACTATAAGGCGCTAAAAAAGATCCCTATTTGGAATAGGCACCTGATCCCATGGATTGATGACCTTCTGGACCAACTCAAAGGGGTGAAATATTTTAGCAACATCAACTTGAAGTCTGGGTATCACCATGTACCAATCCAACCCTTCGATGTGTGGAAGACTACCTTCAAAGCCAAGGAGGGCCTTTTTGAATGGTTGGTCATGCCTTTCGCATTGATGAATGCTCCCACAACCTTCATGAGGTTGATGGATGACATTTTGCAGGAAGTCACCAACTCATTTTTAGTGGTGTACTTGGATGAGATTATGATATTCAACCAGACTTGGGAAGAGCACCTCCACCACATCTGACAAGTCCTCCAAACACTATGAAAACAAAATTTGTGTGCCAATTAGAGAAGTGCACTTTTGGCATGACCCAGGTTAAATATATGGGATACATTATTGATGAAAGGGGGGTGCATGTGGATCCAACCAAGATCCAAGTCATTTGTGATTTGCAAGCCCCAACCACTCTAACAAATCTTTGCAACTTTCTAGGTCTTGCTAATTTCTAACGTAAGTTCATGTTGGGATTCTATCATATCACTTGGACCTTGAGTCAAGTCACCATGGGAGGAGTGAAATAAAAATTATTTTGGTTGGAATCTCAATAAAAGGCATTTGTAGAATTGAAACGTCACCTCTATTCTACCCCAGTTCTCATATTACCAAAATTGCAATGACCATGTAAAATCGAGAAAGATGCCTCTAACTATGCTATTGGGGCAGTTCTTACTCAACAAAGGAATCCAGTGGCATATCACAATGAGACATTGTCCAACACAGTCCGCAAGTATCCCACTTATGAAAAAGAAATGTATTCCATTGTGCAGTCTTGTTGACAATGGAAGCATTACATTTGGGGAAGGAAATAATCATCCACACAGACCACTGACCCTTGCCGTTCATACGGACACAAAGGAAGTTACAGAACGATCGCCATTAGAAGTGGTCCACATATCTCCAACAGTTTCATTTGAACTTCAAGTACAAGAAGGGTATGAACAATAATGTTGTAGACTACCTCAGCTGATCATCGATCATGGCGCTAACCACTGTTCTCAACTCTTGTGGGCATGAGACTTCTGATTGGCCGCATCTCTACAAGAGTGATCCAGAATTCGGTCACACATACAAGGCACTCTTGGGGGGTGCTTAAGTTCCAAATTTTCACCTCCAAGATGCACTGTTATGTCACATTTGACACCTTTGTGTTCCTTCAAGAGAGTGTGCCAAGATGATATGGAAGCACACTACAGTTGAGTCACTAGGCATTTCAGGGTTGAGAAAATAGTGGCAGTACTGTGAAGTATTTCTATTGGCCGAACCTTCAACAGGATGTTGGGAAGTACATCAGATCCTGCACTGCTTGCGTCATTGCCAAACTGACCATCAAGAAGAAAGGCCTCTATGCTCCACTACATACCCCTAGTCAAACTTGGAAATCCATCTCCATAGATTACATGTCAGACCTTCCTTCTAATAAGCTTGGAAACGACTGTGTTTTCATGGTCTTCGACAGATTCTCGAAGATGGCCATTATGGCAGCCTGCAAGAAGAATATCACATCATAAGCCACTGTTAAACTCTTCTTTGAACTAGTGTGGGTGCACTTTAGGATCCCAGAGTCTATCATCTCAGATCGGGATAGTAGGTTCCTTAGCACATCTTACTCTAGCCTATAATCAATTTTGGACACCAAGCTCACCAAATCCACAACTTTCAATCCCCAAATGGATGGAGAGAGGGAGGTCGTTAATAGGATGATTGTACACACTCTACGCATGTACAATTAAAAGGATCCACACACATGGGATGAGATCCTCCCCTATGTACAACATAGTTACAACTGAGATCTCCACAGCTCGACCAACCACAACCCCTTTCAGGTGGGCTTGGAATTGTAGCCACTATATCCCATTGATGTAGCCATGCCACTTGTGGCTACTCAGGTCGATTCGGCTCATGTCCAGTCTGAAGCTGAAAAAGCGAAAAACTTCATCGAGCACATTTAGCACATCTGCCAACATGTTCATGACTTATTGGAAAGATCCAATTCTAAGTACAAGCAATGAAATTATCAACATCGAGTGCCACAAAACTTTCAGGTGGGCGACAAAGTCTGGCTACATTTGCAGAAGGAGCACGTCACTGTATCCCACTGCAAGCTTCGCCCACTCCGATATGGGCTGTACACCATAACCAAGGTTTTAGGGAACAATGCCTTTGAGATAAATATTCCACCATTCCTTGGTATGCACCCAGTATGCAATGTGGACCGCCTTCATCCCTACTTCCCACCTCTACTGGACACCTCTGACATTGCAAAACAACTCACACCAACAAAGTTAAACCCATACTGCATGGAACATGCCACCACAGCTTATATCATGGACATGAAAACTAGGAACACTTACCAACAAAATATTCAAATATATTGGGTTGTCAAAGCTAGCCAACTCCTACACCAAGGCAAGTGGTTCACCAAGGACCAAGTTCAGTAGAAGTTTCCTCATCTCATGGAGGAACTCAACGCAATGGAGACCATTTCTTCCTAATGGGGGAGGAATGATTTGGGTGGATATTGGTGGCCACCCACCTATTCCACTTTGGGCCCCACCATTTTGTCTTTCATTTTTTCAGTTTCGGCACAACTTACTATTTTTAGCAGTTTTTCGGGTCCTGAACTTCCAGAGCCGTTTTGAGGCCCTAAACAACATTTTTTGGGCATCATTTGTCTAGAAAATATGAGTTCACTCCAGAATCCAATCTGGAATATACATTTATGGTCGACAATTGTAGTCCTCGGATAGATATTTCTAACGATGTATCATGTTCGTCAAACAGAGATAGTATGCCAAATTTACGACCCCGGGAAATTGATGTCCCAATTTACCCCAACCAGGCCCATATTTTGGCGTTTCATCTCGTAGGGTTAGGTTTTTGGATATTTATGGTTTTACATTGTTTCTAAATAATATATAGGCCTTCGAGCCTCATTTTAACACAAAGTCCAGAGGCCTGTAGCTGCCACATCTCTTCTCAGAGAGAGGCTAACAACGCCATAGCTAGTTTATTTCCATTCTATTTGTAAGAAAAATTCAGTTCTTTGATATTAATGAAATGAAGTATTATTTCCACTGCATGTTTGTATTTATGGTTATATGTGTATTCTATTGCATTCCTACATAAATCCAGGTTAGAAGATGGTTCCATGAATATCAAAAGAAAATGGTGTGTCACAAAGGATGAATAGGACAATCATGGAGCGTGCATGGTGCATGAGATTGTATGCAGGATTACTTTTACAATTTTGGGTAGGTGTTGTAGATATTTTTGTTTATCTAATAAACATAGAAACTTTAAGTTCCTTGGATGGTGGTATTACAAAGGAGGCATGAACAGGTAAAAATGTAAACTATTCATTTTTAAAGACTTTCAATTGTGAATCCTTTGTCCACATTAATAAAGAAAATAGAAAAAAACTTGAGGAAAAATAAAATAAATGTACCTTTATTGGATATGGAGTTAATGATATTGGTTATCTCTTATATGATTATTAAAATTAGAAAATCATTAGGATAAAAGATGTTATATTCAAATAAAAGGTCTTGTATACGGATTAGATGCAGGAAAAGAAATAGGAAAAGGTAAAAAAATAATACACAATGCTTGATGAGATCATAGAAAACGTAAATGTGTCCGAAAATTATAATTACCGGAAGCCACAATCACAATAGAAACAGGCACCTCAAAAAATTGAAAGTAGTGTTATAATATCTACTAGTATAAGTAGACCCCCAAAACGATACTCTCCTTCATTATATTGTGTATTGTTGGCTAACTCTAGTGAACTAATAAGATATGAATATGCAATGTAGGTAGAAATCAATAAGAAGTGGGAGAAAACCATGGAAGAAGAGATGGACTCCATGATGCATAGACAGAATTTGGACTTAGTGAAGTTTCCTATAGGTAAAACAACATTGCAGAATAAATGGGTTACAGGTTGAAGGAAGAAGATGGAGGTAAACACAGGTATAAGGCTAGACTTGTGTTGAAGGGGTTTGTACAAAATAAAAAAATATAATTTGAAGAACATTTCTCTCCGGTTGTTAAAATGACTTCAATTAGAACTATTTTAAGTATAGTGGCCACCAAATATTTGCATCTTGAGTAGTTAGGTGTAAAGACAACTTTTATCCATGGGGATTTGGACTAAAAAATATATATGCATCAACCACAAGGGTATGAGGTCAAATGGAAGGATAAATTATGTGCAAATTGAAGAAAAGCTTGTATGGATTAAAATAGGCTCTAAGGTAGTGGTATCTAAAAGATGATAGGTTTATGTATGAACATGGTTATACTATCTGTCACTTTGACCATTATGTTTATCTTAAAAAGAAAAATGATGGCAACTATATTATATTGCTATTTTATGTATATGACATGCTTTTTGCAGGGTCTAACATGTAGAAAATAAATGTGCTCAAAGCCAAATTGAAAAATTCATTTGCAATGAGAAATTTGGGTGCTGCAAAACAAATCCTTGGTACAAGAATAACTAGAGACATGGAAAATCACAAATTAACATTGTCTCAAAGTAAGTACATAGAAAAGGTGTTGGAAAGATTTAATATGCATAATGAAAAACTAGTTAGTATACCTTTGGCCAACCATTTCAAACTGAGGATATGTGTCCCTAGACTCAGGAATAGATGGATTATATGTGTTAAAGTTCCATATGAATTAGTAGTTGGAAGCTTAATGTATGAAATGGTATTCACAAGGCCTGTTCTTCACATGAAGTGGGAATTGTAAACAAGCATATGAACAATCTAGAAAAAGAGAACTGGGTGGAAGTGAAGTCGCTTCTCAAGTATTTTAGAGGTACCACAATCAAACATTATGCTTTGGTGGTTCAAACATCTCTTTACACGGATATGCTGATGGATATATTGTAGGTGATATTATCACTCATAAAATTGTGAAGCATTACTTGACATGGTCATACATTTCACTCATCAAAAGGATAAGGTCTCCTTAAGTCTTTTCAAGTTGGAATAGGAAAATTTCATTTTTTACATGTTTTAACCTATCCTAAGGTTCCTGGTCACCTCCATTTATGTCATGTCATGTCCCATCAGTCCTCATATGGTGTCAGTTTTCATTCTCCATGCATTTAAAATAAAAAGGGGTGCTTGTGTTAGTTTTTCAAATTTTCGTAGCATTTTATACAGCAAAACAACAGTTTTCGCTACGAAACTTCCTAATAGTTTCATAGAGAAACTATCAGAGGTTAAAATAACTACTCTACGAAAATCTCTTTTCTTACCTGTCTTGTCAAATTTGATATGAAATTTCATTCCATGGTTGGAGAAGTTAGGGTGAAGGTCATTCGAGTCTGTTATGGTTAATTCAAAGGTACAAAGCTGTGTCTGAGGTCATCGTTACCCTTTTTGGCATGCATTTGTCATGATTAAAGCATGAGATGTCATTTAAACCATAAAACCTTACCCCAATTAGCCTTTTTGTCATATTTTTCTTTATCTTTCCATGTAATTCTATCTCAGGAGAGTTGTTTCATCGAGCCAAGGAGGTTTCTGGAAGATTTGAACTTTGCAGGTGTCATCAAGAAAGCAAGGTTGTGAAGATGTAAAGCACCGATGGCCGCAAGGAGGAAAACAAAAAAAGGTAGCCATTGCCACAGGTATGAGCCCATGGACATGAATTTTCTCAATGAACACCCAACTGCCATGGAGGTTTTCAGAAGAACTAGTTACTTGCAATTCTGTCAGAGGTTGCAGGGTTTTCATCTACAAGTTTCCAAGGATTTTGTTGCTTTCTTCACAGGAACAACTTCTAAATTTGGAATTATGAACCTTACAGTGACACTAGATACCATCTCATCAGCAATAGGAATCCCTAGAGGAGGGGAACAGTGGTTTAAAAGCATCAAATTCATAATGTAGGACTACAAATAGTTCATCAAACCATAACACAGTAAAATTGATTTGACAAATGCTATCCCTAAGGATTTCATGAAGGAAAATTATTCAAAGTTGTTGATGATCATCTAGAAGTATTTTACCTATGAAGGATGGTCTCATATGGTCTACTCCTATCATCTCAGACTTCTGCTACATTTTGTGGGTAAGAGATCACTTCAATTTCCTTTTTATTTATACAGAAGTCTAGGGAAAATGTTAGATAAGTTTCAAATCAAAAAATAAGGCAATGAAACTTCTCTTTTTCATCATGGTTTGATTAAGCTATTGGTGTTAGAGGAATTGAAGATACTAGACAGAGATTGGACTTCCTTCTTGTTCATGAGTGGTTTTGAAATTGATGTTGTCGCTCCTAAGAAAGCCTACAAACCTAGAAACATTTCATCACCAACCATGGCAGAGGAAGTTGAAGAAGGGAATAGATCATATCTTCCAGAACCAGTGAGCATGGAAGCAGAGCCTTTTCAGAGGATTGGCACACCTAAAACAACACGTACAAAACAGAGGCATACAGTCAGTAAACAAGGCAGTAAACACTACAAGGAAAATACCCTCTAGTGGAGGTTATAAAGGAGGTTTTTAGTGTTATAAAATTGGCCAAAATTGTCAAAACAACATTTTCTACAACATCTTTTTATGGTTATAGAGGTTTTGGTGGAGCTTTTAATGGAAATTCAACACAACTAAAAAGAAATGGGTGGTCGGAGGTTATTACGGATTTTATTTTCATCGATGCGCTACTCTGACTTTAATGCATTGGTGCGTACATATAGAAGGCGCCTCGAGGCAATCGAAGGAAAATGCACCGGGTTGTTAAGGTATAAAACCGCACGGGGTGTAGTGTTGGTGATACAATGCACGAGGCCATTATAATTGGTCTTGGTATTTTTTGTGGTGCCCATAGGTCGTATCAATGCACTGGTGTGTAGACGTATAGAAATGCACCGGTGCGTAGTATCACAGAAAGGCACCGAGATTTATAATTAGTATTGGTATTCATGCGGTGCCCATAGTTCTTACAAATGCACTGGTGCTTATAGACACATAAATGCCCCGGTGCGCAGTATCACACAAACACACCAAGATTTATAATTGGTATCGGTATTTGTGCAGTGCCCATAGATCGTACAATGGCGTCAGTGCGTATAGACACATAAACGCACCGGTGCGTCATACCGAACAAATAAACCGATATTTTTAATTAGTTTTGGTGCTCTTTCTATGCTCATAGGTCGTAGAAACGCACTGGCACGCTTCTTAATACAAATGCACCAGTGTACAGTTACTGACACGCACCAATTTTCATTTTGTATTTTTTAGAAACATCGACCTGTGACAGTGCAATTATTGTGATTGTTTTAAATTTATTATTCATCAAAAGTTGACACATCTTATAACAACATTCATATTAATTAAATTCCTATTAATGCATTTGAATGTGATGTTTGGATTAATTTGTTATATCATATCATAATTATTGTGGTTTTTTAAAATTCATTATTCATCAAAAGTCGACACATATATATCTCATAACAATATTCATATGAATTAAATTTTTATTAGTGCATTTGAGAACGAAAATGGAGAATGAAATAGCGACAATGGAGAATGCAATAGAATAAATTAAAACATATTTTATGATATATAATATATATGAATAAGATAGTCTTTATCATACAAAATGGGATAGTTATCGATATCCCTTTGTCTTTCAATTGAGACACTATGTCCATTACATTAAACAAAATGTCTGATTTCACAGACATATTTAAAAAAATACAATGCCTTTCTTTGATATCCAAACATAGTGATCATCATTCTTTGCTTTCATTTTTGTTATTGCTAGAGCTAATTCCATGACTTGGGTTATTTTCAAGAATGTTTTGTTCCGATGTTGATTTTTTTCTTCTTCTTCACATTCCATCTACAAACATAAAAATAAATTGAAATGAGTGTATATACATTGGTGAGAATAATGAAAATTGCAATATTAAATAATGTACATCAATGTAAATTAAAAAGAAAAATGACATACCATACCAACAATTGACTCATACACTATACACGTTCTTTCAAAACCATGTACCATGCCATCTTTCAAAATTTCATCTATTGGCGCAATTCCATACTTTGTTTCTTGCAAGTTTTATACCCCATAACAAATCATGTATTTAATATAAAAGTTGTTTTTGTTCTATTAATTATAGACAGAGCTAAGTAAAACAAGATCGATAGATGCTTACAAATTCCACAATTAATTTATGATATGCCAACATATACTCACAACCCATATTTAACCCAATTTCAATCAATTTGTCTCATGGTTATTCTTTGTATGTTAGCACCTGTTTGAAGACATTCAATGATGATTTTTGTAAAACAACTTAAAACATACAAAAATGAAATCTAGTTAAGTTGTTATAAGGAAGTAACAATTACTCACAAACTTAGATATCAACCATTTTCTTCCTTGTCATCTTGTTTTATGTGCTGAATGGGTTCCATTTCTTTTCTTTTCTGCAAGAGAATTCTTGAGAATTAATATTTAATGCTAAATTGTTTATTTATTGTACCTAATGATCGAAAAATTCAATGATTACATATTACATTTGAAGCACGTTGTTGTTGAGATGGCTCCTCCTGCGATGAAATTTTGTCCATTTCTTTGACCATCTCCTTGTACACCTTTTTGCACATTCCTACTGGCATATTTCTGATATCAGCTCTTTCATCTTTTGAGATTTTCATAATCTTCCTGAAAATGTAACATGAAAATAAAATATTTAATTTTTTTTATTGATATTTGAAAAGTAAATATAACGAAAGTCATATTTATAAATAATTCTAGACAAACATTTAAAGGAATATTAATTTTTTCATTCCTTCTTTTTTGTTGTTGTATGTTTTTTCTATTAAATGTATGACATGTCTCATTGACCAATTCTCTAGAAAATATTCCTGTAGTTTAGATAAAATTTGGTTCTTGGAATCATTGGATTGATTTTTGTATTGTACGTGGAAAGAACGTCTATACATTCGTTCCACTAGATCCCTCAAACTTTTGTAAAAGTTTTTCCCCCTTTTGTTAACTTCCAGCACCACTCCAGATGAGCTAAGGAGAATTTCATTTTCATTTGCATGTTCTATTTTTTTTTTCTTTTCCTAAAAAAACATTCCTTTTTTGAGTTGTTGGTCCCTGTAGAACATTAAACAGATGTGAATTAATAGACTGTTTGATACAACTTATCTAAAAATTTTAAGTATATTATTAATGATAATTAAAAAAATAAACTCATATTGGATCAATAGTATTTTTTCATTTACCTGATTCATCCTTTTGTAATTTTTCCAACAAGCTTTTACACTCTTATGGTCCTAGATCAGAAATAATCTTATTGAGCTTCATCATTTTGTGGCTCTGCATGATACACAGTAAACAATACATATTAGTTAAACTTACATATAGTTCAAAAATAATATTTTTTATAAAGAATTTACAAAGAACTTGCCTTTTTTCCTTTTCTTGATGTGTTATCAGTATTTTTTTTACTTGATCTCTTGTCAGTCATTTCTTTATCAATCTGAAACCTGTACCATATCATTCATTAATATATTTGTAAATAAATTGTCAAATTTTCAGGTAAAAAATAAATCTCAAGACACCGGTGCGCCTTTGTTGATGTACGCATCGTTTCTGGTGCATGGGAGTATTACCAACACACCGAAAAATAGTATAATAGACCGTACAGTGCATGGGGTATTATAAACACACAACAAAAACAATGTAATAGCCCGTACGGTGATATCCTTGTAATATGGAGCACCAGTTCCCTATTTCAGATATGGCGCACTCATTTAAATTTTTTTTTTCAACTTTTTTATTACACGGTCTTGCACGGTGTGCTTTATAATAAAGCGCACTGGTGCACTAGGTTATGCACGGCGCACCGATAAAAAAAATCCATTTTTTTTATAAAAAATCATGCAATGGCCGAATGGATTGGGATCCGACTATGCAAGTCGTCCCGTGGGTTGGATTTCAATCTAAAATGAAAAGCCCTAATTCTGAAATCATAGAAACAAGAAGAAGAAATGGAAAAAACAAAAAAATGAAGGGTTTAGGGTAAATATGGATAAAACTGCATAAAAAGTAAAAGAAACTGTAGAAAAAGTAAAAAAAACAATCAAATTTAATCACGAGATGGTTTGAAATTCTATGATACAGGGTTTGAATCACCAGTGGTTTTATTTTTTATTGTCTAAATACTTCTGTTTGAACGTATTTTGCTTCTCCACAGTGCCCTCATGCCCTGTTACTCTAGGTATGTCTCCTGCAAATGTCTGGCTGAAAATTTTAGCAAAAATAGTGAAATAATGAAAAGTGTTTAGTATTTAAAGAATTATTTCATGAAATTAGATTTTAGAAAATATTTTGTTGCCCATTTTTCAATTTGCCGCTTTTTTTTTTCACTTAAAGAAAATAGATTTGCACTTTTTTTATATGCGTTTATTCATCACCGGTGCATCACTTAATAGCACCGCACCGGTGCGTCTTTTTGTAACATCGGCACCGGTGCGGTTATATGTACAGTAGCACTAATTTGCGGTTAAGGCACTAAAATTACTTTTAGGTGTGTACACAAAATTTAGTGAACTCCAACCATAGAAATTGAGAATTATAATTTTTTTTATTCTTGAGAATTAGAATTAGAATTAAAATTGAGAATTGGAATTGGATAAATTATTGATGGAAATAACTATTCTTCCAATGCATTTTGTTTATTGCAGGAGGTCCCCACTGATTATGTGGAGAGAATGTAATGTAGGGCGTGTGAAGATTCGATACTATAGGGCCCAACTAGGAAATTGTGGCATGTGAACCTGTTATAATTGGCACTTAACTATTTGCAACCAATATGTTTTAGAATATAATCTGCAGATAGACTGATGGCCTTCCAGAAATTAGTACATATAATCTGTATAAGGGTAATGTTCTGGGAGTAATGACAACGAGTCCTTCATTCTACATTTCATAGTAGAAGAAGACCGATTTTCGACTAGACGATGCGGTTATTACATGTGGAGGCAATGGTTTCCCATAGAAAATGAGTATAGGGTTGAGAAGAGGAAAGACATTGCAAAATAGGCTATTACATTAGTTTTTCCAATGGGAAACCTATTTGCAGGTGGAAATATGGTAGCTGCAAGTATCTATGCTTTTCTTCACACAAAAATGGTCACTAGATTTCCATTTATAATACAATTAGACTTTTCACTGGTTTCATCCACAGGACCATAGCTCAGACAAGTTAGAGATGCCATTAAGGTTCAATTGAAAGCCGACGATGTGATTTTATGCAATGTCAAATTTGCTGGTAAAAGTTTATGTAAGCCAACCGAAGCTCGTACAATACTCCCAGCTGATTTTAAATGCATTCTAGAGAATATTTCCCTTCATGGGACCTACCAACGCGATCAACAAAGTCAATTGATCTTTCTCTGTTGTCCTTAAGGGAATGAGAATCCTTCCCTTCATGGTGCCTCTTGGCTTCATCAACTGCCTCGATTGATCTTTCTCTGGCATCAACTCTACTCTCCATTTCTCCATCATGGGACCTCTTAACCCTATCACTAGCCTCAATCGAATGCTCTCTACTGGTCTCAACCTACACTCCTTTTGTACTCTGTCGAGCTCTGTAGCCGTCTGCATCCCTGTAAGCATATTTGTTCGTATTTTGGTTTGAATCACTCATTTTATTTGCTGTAAGATTCTCATCCGAAACTCGAACTCTCATCTTTTCAAACCCTCATCTCCTTAGAAAAATTCTTGCCAGCAATTCGAACCCTCCGCCGCTCCAATACTGCACTTTACAGAATAAGCCTCTTCCGGTACACGCTATGTTATAGGTGCACTAGGGCGGTTTGTAAGATCGAGGTTTTTGTTTTGGTGTGGTGTTTTATGACACACCGGTGTGGAAGTGTTCTAAAGCACTAGTGCGTCAGAGTAATAAGACGCACCGGTGTGTGTTATGATGATAAGAACACCAGACTGTATAAATTTATTTTTTTGTATGTAAGATCATAATAAAATAATAATAATTCTAAAGTACATGAATTTATTTGCATTATTTTCTAAAGTTTATTATGTTACAAAAATTCATATTATTGTAGATTTATTATTTTAATTTTATTTACAAATTTATAAATTTAAATATTAAAAAAATCATTTCACATTAATACAATTAAAATTTTCACATTAATACAATTAAAATTTTACAAATATTTTACATACAATTACAATTACAATAAGAATTAGAATTGGAATTACAATTACAATTTTACAATTTCACATACAATCACTATTAGAATTAGAATTAGAATTTTAATTTTACATACAATTATATTTAGAATTTTACATACAGTTAGAATTAGAATTAAAATTTTACAATTTGTCATATATACAATTACAAATACAATCATTTCACAATAAATTATATATTACAGTTACAATCAAAATTTTATGTTAAGTATTTTACATACAATTACAGTTAAAATTAGAATTAGAATTAGAATAACAATTATAATTACAATTTTACAATTTCACACACAATTACGATTAGAATTACGATTACAATTTTAATTTTACATACAATTACATTTACAATTAAAATTTTAAAATTACAATCATTTCATAGCAATACAATTAGAATTTCACAAATATTTTACAATAATTGTTAAAGATTGTCGACTCTGTAACTTACTTGAATATTTGAAATCTTGCTGCCGCAAACCTCACACACACACCCTTGGTGAGAGATACGCAAAACGACTCCTCAGGTCCTTAACTCGCCTTACAATCTCCTTTACGTGTTCTTGGAAAAACTGTCCTAAGACAGGCGGCCCAGAAGGCTTCAAATTAATTCAAGCAAATAGTTAAACACCAGATTATGCCACAGAGCAGAGCTAAAGAGCTTCTGAACTCTACACAGGCTATTACAAAACAGAACTCGCTCACACTCACACTCAGAACTGCGATACCCATATTAAACGCAACACACCTATATATATACAAAATATAGAGACTATTGAGGGTCCTTGTCGGGCATTCCTGGCCCAGACGATGTCTACTCAATATTCTCAGGTACAATAATTCACGCATGACAAATAAAGATACCTTACCATGATCCTTTGGGACTACGGTCTAGATCATCTTGTTCACCTGGCTCGAAATCACTGGGCCATTCTTCAGGTGATGACGGGGAATTTGTACTCCTTGTCCGATAAAGCCATTCCAAGTACTTGGATTCCCACTCACTTTCATCCTGTGCTTGAGCATCCTGATAGATGTCGACAAAAAGAGTACCTTGGTCTGTGGATTCCTTTGCTTTTCCTTTTCCTGTAGATGCCTTTTCTGTAGCGATTCCTTTTCCTTTGGCTGCTTTTGAAGATTCGCCTTTAGATGTGTGACATTGTATGCAGCTTGACAAGATCTTTAGTGATAAAAATATTCTGTTGTGGGAACAGATATTTGTCAGCTGATTTTGTCCATTTATTTACATAAGCCATTGGATCAACTTCAATATCAAGAAAAGGATCTTTTCTACTTTTCTTAAAGCTAATATCTGATTGGACTGCCAACTCAACACCATCAAGTAATTCTAACTTGAAAATCTGGAACATATTTACAGAATGTTCAATACAACATTGGATCCAAAATTTGCAAAGGTGATTTACCCCATGAATTTCTTGCCAACCCAGATCAAAACTTACTGCCGAACAAACATGGTTGGATAGTAATAAACTGATGAGGCATACTACATCACTTGTCCAGTTTCCATGTTTAACATTAATAGTAATCAGTGCCTTTTGGTTGATAATTAATTTAATGGCTTTAATATTATGCTGGAGTTGTTCTAAAGCCTTGATCATACTCAGTTTTTCTTGAAGCTTTAACTGATTAAATTCTTTCAACCATGAAGAGATTTTCTTGACTTCTTCTATATTATCTGCTAGCACTGACTCATCAAACTTTTCAAGACCATAGAGTTGTGCAAATGGATTGGGCACAATTGGACTTCTTATTTCTATGCTTTGATAATCCCAAGGAGTAGAAAAAGTTCTTAAATACTGTAGGGATCTTTCGATGCACTGAGTTGTTCTTACCTGGGGCTTTTTTCGGCAAAGACCATTATAAATCTCCCAGTCGGCAAAGGGTTCATATATATCATACTGAGGAAAAGTATCCGTACTGGCATAATATTCATTATTGCTCTGGAGATATGCTGCTTCCATTTCTTCAAATAAATCGGGGATTTGAAGAGATATGAGAAATTTTTCAATTTTGTCATGCATATTGATCTCATCAATATCAAGCATTTTTGCAGTAGTATACACGGCAAAAGAAAAATCAACTGCACCAATCAACTGATAATAATTCAATCTCTTGAGAGTTTCTATCATCTCATCTGTATACAATCGAGACCAATAATCATCCAGAGTTTTGAAATAAACTTTGACCTTCATATTTGGTAAAGGGTAAACCTTAACCAATTCTTCATCTAGACCAAGATTAACTCCAACATTCTTCGACTGCCAGGCTTGGCAGCGTTGAATCCACTGATTTCTCCTCATTCGAAAACCAGCAATCTTCTTGATTTGCTGAGCAACATCTTCAAGAACTAATTCTAGAATGTGAAATCGTTTAACAAAAGTTTGAAAGGTATCATCGGATGATGTTTTACCTGGAAGCTCAAAAAGATCTGTTCTTCTGCTTGGGCCTGAGAAAGTATGCATATTATTCATGTCTCATGTGAGAGAATCTGCCAGATAATTTGAAATTCCTGGAATCCATTCAACATCAAATTCGTACATATTAAACCAAATCTGCCATGCCAACAATCTACCTCTAGCTAGCTGTCTAGAGATCTTAGCAGATAGAAAATGTGTAAAGTTCATAGAATCTGTTCTAATTAAAAACTTTGCAGGGGCTAGATAAATTTCAAATTTTTGGATTCCATTGAAGATTGCAAGCGTTTCTTTTTCTGCTGCAAAATATCCTTTCTGATGTGGCAAAAATTCTCCTGATGCATATGCACACAATTCTTCTCCACCTGATTCTTGCTTCTCAAATAACACTGCTACCCAAAATGAATCAGAAGCATCAGTCTGTAAAATTAAAAATCCTTGTCCAGGGGGCTTAAGTTGTGGTAAATGCTTCCATTCTTCTTTAAGCAATTTTACCGCATCTGTAGCCTCGGGAGACCATCCTAAATGAAAATGCTGCCTAATTGGGGTTGTTTTCTCTGATAGCCTTGGAATATATTTATGAATATAATTCAACACGCCAAGAAATCGTTGAATCATTTTAGTATCAGAGAGTTTGTCTGGAAACTCAGACAATTTTGTCAAAACATGCGGCTGCATTTGTATTTTTCCATCAATAACATGAATACCTAAAAAATAAATACCATTTTGAAACAATACCATCTTCTTTTCTGAAAGAACAATACCATGCTGTCGAACTTCATCTAAAAATATTTTTAGATGCTTGAGATGCCTTTCTGGATCTGCACTATGAATTAAAATATCATCAATATATACACAAATGAAGTCATACTTGCCAAAAATATAATCCATGCGCCTTTGGAAGAATGCAGGTGCATTCTTTAAGCCAAAAGGTACTACTTTCCATTGGAAAAATCCAGCAGGGCATGTGAAAGCAGTCTTGTGTCTATCCTCGGCTCTTATCTGGATCTGATAGTAACCTGACTTCATATCAAACTTGCTGAAAATTTTGCTAGTTTGAATCTTCTGCATTATTGTCTCTTGTCTTGGTAATGGGTAATTAAAGCTTTTAGTAATAGCATTGAGAGGCTTATAATTAATTACCATTCTAGCTTTTCCTCGAATTATCTCAGAATGATTCCTGACTAGAAAAGCTGAGCAAGAATAATGAGACTCACTTGGTTCAATCAACTGAAGTTGCAGAAGTTCATCTATCTATTTTCTGATTTCTTTTTCATCGGAAGGGGTGCAAGGAATTAGCTTACCTTTGACACCATTATCATGGAGAGTGATTATTTCCTGTTGTGGACTCTCAACTGACCAGAACACTTGGGGATTCTCAGAGCAATTATTCAACAATTCATCATATATTTGTACCTGCTCTTGGGACCAATCAGGATTTACATGTGCCTTCTGCTTGGTTTTCTTTTGAGCTTAGTCTTCATATAATTGGAGAAATTCAATCCAATTATTAGAATCTTTTGTAGGTCTTCTAGTTCCAACTTTCTTTTGGCTATTTTGTTTTTGTGCCTCTGAATTAGCCAAGGTAAGTCGTGGAATAGAAATGGCACTTTTCTTTATATTGAGAATCAATTTATCCTCACTTATTGTTACGGGAAGAACTGATGAAAGAAATGGCATCCCTAAAGATAAACTGGTTGAAGTATCATAATATTGAACGGCTGAAATTTTTACAGTCTTCCCTCCAACTTTTAAAGAAATATTATCAACATAATGAGTCAGAGAGACAGAACCGCCAATGGTTTCGGAAACCAAAATATGATTAAGAGGTTTCCAAAGGCCTTTAAAAAGAGAAGGACGAGCCAAATTTTTAGAGCCACTAGTATCTATAAAGGCATGAACGGCAATCCAGTCTTGACGAATTTGAACTTCAACAGGGATATACAGAAGATTGTTAGTTTTAACAATCTTTTTCAAGAAAGACGATTCTTCAGGAGTAGAAACAGGGATTGCAAATGAAGGTGAAACGTTTTTGGGATATGGACAAAAAGAATTTAGTGGAGGAAGAACAGAAGACTCTGGAAGGCTAGGAGACGGAATGGGGACAGAAGGAATATCTACAACTGATGAAGGAGCAATATAAATATCATCAGCAAAATCAGAAGTTTCAGAAGTATAATCATCTGCATAATCATCACTATAATGCAATTCATCTTCTTCCACACAGTCTGAATCATAGCAACGATTCATCTTTTGAGACAGATCAAGACTTTCATCAACATCTGACAAAGAGGCATCGGTTAAAATATATACTTCAGAAACATCATCTTGTGAGTCAACCATGGACCAATTATCAACAAATTCTTCAATATCAACACAAGATTTGAGTTTGTTTGAGGAGCTCTTGGGGCATTTTTTTGCAAAATGACCTTCTTGTTTACAGATAAAACAAGCATTACTTTTGGGTGACTGTCTACGTTTCTTCAGATATCTGTATTTTTTAAAAGTTCTTCTGGGATGAGCTACTCATTTAGGTCTGTATTTGCCATATTTTCTTGATCTTCTTTTCTTGAAAGGGGTCCAGGGCAAAACAGATCTACATACATCTAAACCTGGGGAAAACTCAGAAGCTTTCTTCTGCCAGCATAGATATTTGACCTTTTCGGAACATCTAAACAAAAGATCAATCCAATAGATCTGATCAATGCTTTTATTCTGGACTTCCAGATCTTTAAGAATTAGGTCACCTAAATTTCCTGGCAACTTTGACAAAAATGACACTTTTTGAACTGAATCATTACTGAGATTGGCTTTAAAGACGTTACCCATATAATCATCACCAAACTGTTGGAGAAACTTGACATCCTTTAACTCCATGCGAGCTAAATCAGTTATGAGTTGCTTTTTCTCATCAACAGGTTCTGGAACAAATTGGGTTTTTAGCAAGAGTTCCAAAGTGGCAAGACCAGCATTACAGACATTCATTCTTTCTTCAGCAGTTGGGGTCATCCACCAATCATAAACAATGCCAGCCATTCTTTTTTCAGCAAGATAGAAAATAGCTTCATTGTTTAATTTTGAAATGACTTGCATTTGATATAATGCGCCAATCCAAATGCGGATTGATTCAGCAGGATTTTTGGATTTTTCTAAATCTAAGACATAACCAGTAGAACTAGTTGCAAAAAGATCTTCTTCTACTCTGGGATACTTGGCTTGTTCTCTGAACACATGGGCCTTTTGCAAGGACGGCAAGATAAAATATGGAAACTTTTTTGCTGCATCTTCAAGGGTAGCCAATTCACTTTTTGATTTAATTTTCTGAGCAGACTCTAAAGTTGTTTCAGAGAAAATATTTTTAGCAGGTGGAATTCCTTTACCCTTTTCGGCTGCTTGGACACTTGATTCTATTCCACTGTCTTCTATTTCTTCAAATTCCCAGATATTTTTAGTATCCATAGAAAAACGGGGGGTTTTAGGTTCTCGTTTTCTTCTTTCCTTTTCTTTCTTTCTTCTAGCTTTTTCTTCTTTCCTAGATTTATCTGCTTGCTGTTCTTCATGAAGCAGTGTTAGATTAGCTAGAATTTCTTCTGATTGAGAACCTAAATCATCTAATACTTCTTCAGCATGTGAGCACCATGTAGTTAAATAGTTTCCCACTTGGTAAACTTCATCAAGGTCTTTAGTGTTATTAACACTATGGTCTATTAAAGGTGCACAGTCAGCTCTAGTAGTTGGATGTTTGGACATAGAAGAAGTAGTGCAGAATTTAGTCTTTGGAGGCCATTTGCCACCTTTGAAAACGCGATGGTTTGCATACTGCCATTCTTCTTGCGGTTTAACCGAAAAATGAGAGATACGATGCATCTTTTGTACAGGAAGGAATGGTTTATTTTCAGGTATATACAATTCATTTGAACCTATTGCAGGTTCGGAAGAAAAGACTTCAGAAATGGGTGAAACATTCACTTGATTTGAGGAAGACGATTCACTTTGATTTACAGGCATGACATATCATCTTGGTTTGAACAGAGGTCTTGGAATCTCTGGCTTAGGAGGAACTAACTTAACATGACCATCAACAATAGCAATTCTTTTCATTTTTGACTCAGGTCTCTTGGCATCAGCTAGAGACTTATATTGAAAATACCAATCATCAGGAACTTCTTGGGATGAATATATGGCTCCTTGACGAGGATGGAAAAGTCCACTTGTAACAAAATCTTTAGAAACGGTACAATTTTGATTTGGATGTCTTGTGAAGATCAACGAGCGAAGTTTGGATTATTATAGAAAAATATTGCTATCATCTATGAGACTAAGTCCTTGGACTCAGTCATTAACTTCAATAATCTTGCAAATGGGGATCAGTAAGACTAATAGCATAGATGGTTATATGTGGTTCCATTGACAGCGTTGATCTTCTTGAAAAAAAGAATGGGCCGGCATTGTTTATGATTGGTGGATGACCCCTTCTGCAGAAGAAAGACAAAATGTGATGAATGCTGGTCTTGCCACTTTAGAACTCCTGTTAAAAACCCAGTTTGTTCCATAACCTATTGATGAAAAGAAACAGTTAATAACTGATTTGGCTAGAATGGAGTTAAAAGATGTAAAATTCCTCCAGGAATTTGGAAATGATTATATGGGTAAAGTTTTTAAAGCCAATCTCAGTAATGATTCAGTTCAAAAAGTGTCCTTTTTATCAAAGCTGCTAGGAAACCTTGGTGACCTAATTCTTAAAGATATTGAAGTTCAAAATAAGAGCATTGATCAGATTTATTGGATTGATTTATTGTTTAGATGCTCTGAAAAGGTCAAATATCTCTGTGTGAAGAAAACTACGAGTTTTCCCCAGGTTTGGAAATGTATGTAGATGCATTTTTGCCATGGACCCGCTTCAAGAAAAGGAGATCTAGAGAATATGGCAAATACAGACCTAAACGAGTAGCTCATCCCAAAAGACCTTTTAAAAAATACCGATATTTGAAGAAATGGAGACAGTCGCCTAAAAGTAATGCTTTTTTTATCTGTAAACAGGAAGGTCATTTTGCAAAGAAGTGTCCAAAGAGCTCCTCAAACAAACTCAAAGCTTGTATTGATATTGAAGAATTTGTTGATAATTGGTCCATGGTTGATTCACAAGATGATGTTTCTGAAGTATACATTTTAACAGATGCCTCTTTTTCAGATGTTGATGATAGTCCTGAACTATCTCAAAAGAAGAATCGCTGCTATGATTCTGACTGTGAGGAAGAAGATGAAATGCATTATAGTGATGAATATGCAGATGACTATACTTCTGAAACTTCTGATTTTGCTGATGACATTTCTGTTGCACCCTCATCAGTTGTAGATATTCCTTCTGTTTCTATTCCGCCTCCTACCCTCCCCGAATCCTCTGTTCTTCCTCCACTAAATTCTTTTTGTCCATATCCCAAAAATGTTTCACCATCATCCGCAATTCATGTATCTACTCCAGAAGAGTCGTATTTTTTGAAAAATATTGTTAAAACTCACAATCTTCTGTATATCCCTGTTGAAGTTCAAGTTCGTCAAGATTGGATTGCTGTTCATGCCTTTATAGATACTGGTGTATCTAACAATTTAGCTCGCCCCTCTCTATTTAAAGGCCTTTGGAAACCTCTTAATCATATTATGGTTTCAGAAACCATTGGAGGTTCTGTCTCTCTGACTCATTATGTTGATAATATTTCTTTAAAAGTTGGAGGGAAGATTGTAAAAATTTCAGCTGTCCAATATTATGATACTTCAACCAGTTTATCTTTAGGGATGCCATTTCTTTCATCAGTCCTTCTAGTAACAATCAGTGAGGATAAAATGATTTTTAATATAAAAAAAAGTGCCATTTCTGTTCCACGACTTACCTTGGCTAATTCAGAGGCACAAAAACAAAATAGCCAAAAGAAAGTTGGAACTAGAAGACCTGCAAAAGATTCTAATAATTGGATTGAAGTTCTCCAATTATATGAAGATCGAGCTCAAAAGAAAACCAAGCAGAAGGCACATGTAAATCCTGATTGGTCCCAAGAGCAGGTACAAATATATGATGAATTGTTCAAGAATTGCTCTGAGAATCCCTAAGTGTTCTGGTCAGTTGAGAGTCCACAACAGGAAATAATCACTCTCCATGATAATGGTGTCAAAGGTAAGCTAATTCCTTGCACCCCTTCCGATGAAAAAGAAATCAGAAAACAGATAGATGAACTTCTGCAACTTCAATTGATTGAACCAAGTGAGTCTCATTATTCTTGCTCAGCTTTTCTAGTTAGGAATCATTCTGAGATAATTAGAGGAAAAGCAAGAATGGTAATTAATTATAAGCCTCTCAATGCTATCACTAAAAGCTTTAATTATCCATTACCAAGAAAAGAGACAATAATGCAGAAGATTCAAACTAGCAAATTTTTCAGCAAGTTTGATATGAAGTCAGGTTACTATCAGATCCAGATAAGAGTCGAAGATAGACACAAGACTTCTTTCACATGCCCTGCTGGATTTTTCCAATGGAAAGTAGTACCTTTTGGCTTGAAGAATGCACCTGCATTCTTCCAAAGGCGTATGGATTATATTTTTGGCAAGTATGACTTCATTTGTGGATATATTGATGATATTTTAATTCATAGTGCAGATCCAGAAAGCCATCTCCAGCATCTAAAAATATTTTTAGATGAAGTTCGACAGCATGGTATTGTTCTTTCAGAAAAGAAGATGGTATTGTTTCAAAATGGTATTGATTTTTTAGGCATTCATGTTATTGATGGAAAAATACAAATGCAGCCGCATGTTTTGACAAAATTGTCTGAGTTTCCAGACAAACTCTCTGATACTAAAATGATTCAAAGATTTCTTGGAGTGTTGAATTATATTCATAAATATATTCCAAGGCTATCAGAGAAAACAACCCCAATTAGGCAGCATTTGCATTCAGGATGGTCCCCTGAGGCTACAGATGCGGTAAAATTGCTTAAAGAAGAATGTAAGCATTTACCACAACTTAAGCCCCCTGGACAAGGATTTTTAATTTTACAGACTGATGCTTCCGATTCTTTTTGGGCAGCAGTGTTATTTGAAAAGCAAGAATCAGGTGAAGAAGAATTGTGTGCATATGCATCAGGTGAGTTTTTGCCACATCAGAAAGGATATTTTGCAGCAGAAAAGGAAACACTTGCAATATTCAATGGGATCCAAAATTTTGAAGTTTATCTAGCTCCTGCAAGGTTTTTAATCAGAACAGATTCTATGAATTTTACACATTTTCTATCTGCTAAAATCTCTAGACAGTTAGCTAGAGGTAGGTTGTTGGCATGGTAGATATGGTTCCAAATGTACGAATTTGATGTTGAATGGATTCCAGGAATTTCAAATTATCTGGCAGATTCTCTCACAAGAGACATGAATAAGATGCATACTTTCTCAGGCCTTAGTAGAAGAACAGATCTTTTTGAGCTTCCAGGTAAAACACCATCAGATGATAATTTTCAAACTTTTGTTAAACGTTTTCACATTTTAGAATTAGTTCTTGAAGATGTTTCTCAACAAATCAAGAAGATCGTTGGTTTTCGAATAAGGAGAAATCAATGGATTCAACGCTACCAAGCCTGGCAGTCAAAGAATGTTGGAGTAATTTTGGGTTTAGATGAAGAATTGGTTAAGGTTTACCCTTTACCTAACATGAAGGTCAAAATATATTTTAAAACTCTGGATGATTATTGGTCTCGATTGTTTATAGATGAGATGATAGAAACTCTCAAGAGGTTGAATTATTATCAGTTGATTGGTGCAGTTGATTTTTCTTTTGCCATCTATACCACTGCAAAAATGCTTGACATTGATGAGATCAATATGCATGACAAAGTTGAAAAATTTCTCATATCTCTTCAAATCCCAGATTTATTTGAAGAAATGGAAGCAGCCTATCTCCAGAGCAATAATGAATATTTTGCAAGTACAGATACTTTCCCTCAGTATGGAATGAACCACTTTCTTATTTGGGAGATTTATATTAGTCTCTACTTAGAAAAAATCCCAGTAAAACCTTCGGTCATCGAAAATATCCCAGTATTTAAGATTTTCCTCTTTTGCTTGGGATTATCAAAGCATGAAATAAGAGTCCAATTGTGCCCAATCCATTTCACAACTCTATGGTCTGAAAATTTTTATGAGTCGGTGCTAACGAGATATTATGGAAAGTCAAAGAAAATCTCTTCATGGTTGAAAGAATTTAATCGATTTAAGCAGCAGGTATGATCGGGCTTTAGAACAACTCCGACATAATATTAAAAAAATTCAGGTATCAACCAAAGGCAACAGTTACTATTAATGTTAAACATGGAAACTGGACAAGTGATGTAGTATGCCTCATCAGTTTATTACTATCCAACCATGTTTGTTCGGCAGTAAGTTTTGATCTGGGTTGGCAAGAAATTCATGGGTTAAATCACCTTTGCAAATTTTGGATCCAATGTTGTATTGAACATTCTGTAAATATGTTCCAGATTTTCAAGTTAGAATTACTTGATGGTGTTGAGCTGGCAGTCCAATCAGATATCAGCTTTAAGAAAAGTAGAAAAGATCCTTTTCTTGATATTGAAGTTGATCCAATGGCTTATGTAAATAAATGGACAAAATCAGCTGACAAATATCTGTTCCCACAACATAATATTTTTATCACTAAAGATCTTGTCAAGCTGCAGACAGGTCACACATCTAAAGGTGAATCTTCAAAAGAAGCCAAAGGAAAAGGAATCGCTACAGAAAAGGCATCTACAGGAAAAGGAATAGCAAAGGAATCCACAGACCAAGGTACTCTTTTTGTCGACATCTATCAGGATGCTCAAGCACAGGATGAAAGTGAGTGGGAATCCAAGTACTTGGAATGGCTTTATCGGACAAGGAGGTCAAATTCCCCGTCATCACCTGAAGAATGGCCCAGTGATTTCGAGCCAGGTGAACAAGATGATCTGGACCGCAGTCCCAAATGATCATGGTAAGGTATCTTTATTTGTCATGCGTGAATTATTTTACCTGAGAATATTGAGTAGACACCTTCTGGGCCAGGAATGCCTGACAAGGACCCTCAATAGTCTCTATATTTTGTATATATATAGGTGTGTTGCGTTTAATATGGGTATCGTAGTTTTGAGTGTGAGTGTGAGCGAGTTCTATTTTTTAATAGCCTGTGTAGAGTTCAGAAGCTCTTTAGCTCTGCTCTGTGGCATAATATGGTGTGTAACTATTTGCTTGAATTAATTTGAAGCCTTCTGGGCCGCCTATCTGAGGACAGTTTTGCCAAGAACACGTAAAGGAGATTGTAAGGCGAGTTAAGGACCTGAGGAGTCGTTTCACGTATCTCTCACCAAGGGTGTGTGTGTGAGGTTTGCGGCAGCAAGCTTTCAAATATTCAAGTAAGTTACAGAGTCCACAATATTTAACAATCTTTGGTATCAGAGCCCTGTTTCTGATTCTGTTATGGCTAATCTGTTACGTACTTTCTCAAGTATTGATCGCAAAATTGTAAATGAAGTTACTTCTCGCTCTGAAGAAATTGATGTTGAACATGATGTTGTTGAAAATCCTGACACATGGAATCCCCCATCTCTGCATGCTACTGACATTTATAAGTTACCCGTCACTTTTCTTTTTAAGTCGAAATCCTTTTTAAAAGAAGTGGAGGTAACTATTAAAATTTCAGGTCCATCTGTTCAGATTGTCTCTCTAAACTTGTTTTCCAAAGATGATATCAAAAAGTTTAGACAGTATGTTGCTGATAAAAAATACAATTATCTTCATTTTGGTGGCATCCGTATTGGTCTTGCTCCTTTGTTCCGTCATGGTATCAATACCCCTTGCATTGCTGAAGTGTTTGATACCCGTCATCAGACCTATGACCATGCCCGTATAGGAACCATAATGGGAAATTTGTCGACTGGTTGTCAATATGGAACCATCTATCCTGACTATGCTATTAGTCTTACTGATCCCCATTTGCAAGATTGTTGGAAGTTAATGACTGGAGTCCAAGGACTTAGTCTGATAGATGACAGTGAATATTTGTCTGTAATAATCCAAACTTCGTTCAAGTTGACTAATACAGCACATCCAAAACTCAAACAGCCTGTTCTAAAAGATTGTGTTACAGTTGGTCTGTCTAATGCTCAAGTTGAAGGAGCCATATATAGTCCTGAAGAAGTTCCTAATGACTGGTATTTCCAATATAAGTCTCTAGCAGATGCAAAGAAACCAAAATCAAAGATGAAAAGAATTGCTATAGGTGATGGTCGAGTTAAGTTAATTCCCCCAAAGCCAGAGATTCAAAGACCTCTGTTCAAACCCAGAAGATATGTCGTGCCTGTAAATCAAAGTGAATCGTCGTCTTCAAGTAGAGTGAATGTTTCACCCATATCCGAAGTTTTTCCTTCAGAACCTGAACTAGGTTCAAATGAATTGTATATACCTGAAAATAAACCTTTCCTTCCTGTACAGAAGATGCATCGTATTTCTCATATTTCTGCTAAACCTCAAGAAGAGTGGCAATATGCAAACCATCGTTTTGTCAAAGGTGGCAAATGGCCTCCAAAGACTAAATTCTGCACCACTTCTTCTATGTCCAAACAACCAACTACTAGAGCTGATTGTGCACCACTAATAGAGCACAGTGTTAGTAACACTAAAGATCTTGATGAAGTTTACCAATTGGGTAACTATTTAACTACATGGTGCTCACATGCTGAAGAAGTATTAGATGATTTAGGTTCTCAATCAGAAGAAATCCTAGCTAATCTTAGATTGCTGCATGAAGAACAGCAAGCAGATAAATCTAGGAAAGAAGAAAAAGCTAGAAGAAAGAAAGAAAAGGAAAGAAGAAAACGAGAATCTAAAACCCCCCGTTTTTCTATGGATACTAAAAATATCTGGGAATTTGAAGAAATAGAAGATAGTGGAATAGAATCAAGTGTCCAAGCAGCCGAAAAGGGTAAAGGAATTCCACCTGCTAAAAATATTTTCTCTGAAACAACTTTAGAGTCTGCTCAGAAAATTAAATCAAAAAGTGAATTGGCTACCCTTGAAGATGCAGCAAAAAAGTTTCCATCTTTTATCCTGCCGTCCACGCCAACAATTAGAATTAGAATTAGAATTACATTTACAACTACAATTACAATTTTACAAATATTTTACATAGAATTACAACTAAAATTACAATTACAAATACAATTACAATTAAAATTACAATTACAAATACAAATACAATTTTACAATTTTACATACAATTAGAATTAGAATTACAATAACAATTTTACAATTTTTCATATATACAATTACAATCATTTCACAATAAATTAAATATTACAATTACAATTAAAATTTTACATTAAATATTTTACATACAATTACAATTAAAATTACAATTACATATACAAATACAATTTACAATTTTACATACAATTAAAATTTAAATTTCAATTACAATCATGGCATACTATTTAATAAATATCATGGTCGATTTAATATTAAATTAATTAATAAATATCACGATCATCATAACCATCGTACAAACATCATATTTGAATAAAAAACACATTCAAGCATCAAATTAACATTATATATTAACATCATCGCAACACAAACATCAAATATACATCTCATGTCAAATAACTCATGCTATCACATACACATCTATTTGCAAGCTAAACATTAAATGAACATATCTAACATGATCTAACAATATACACATCATGATGATCACCAACATGTAAAATAAGTACAACTACAACATGAACATAAAATACATGGACCATATATATATATATATATATATATATATATATAACTGAATAATGTTAAAAATATACAAATGTAATATAAATGTCATGGATCAACTGGTGGTAGTACAACATCAATAGCAGTACTAGTGGAGGCTTGCTTAGTCAGTGGTGCAGCCTTGATGGTCGATGGTCGAGCCTGCTCATGATCAGGACTAGTACTGATGGATGGATCAGCTGGTGGTAGTACAACATCAATATAAGCAGTACTAATGGGGACATTCTTAGTCAATGGTGTAACCTCAACGCTCGATGGTCCAGCCTGCTCATGATCATGACTAGTACTAATGGATGCCGCAGGCTGCTGATGACTGGACATGGTCGATGGTCTAGCCTCATCTCCATGATGACTGCTATGTTAGGATATTCTGACACATAGGAAATAGTTAAGAATAACTTAGTCTAGTATAGAGTTAGGTAAAGTGTGTTTCTTTACCATGTACATTTGTAACTTATAATCTGACGGTCACAATTTGTAGTGATCCGATGGTTATCTCTCACCTCGGTATTAACAACACTTGATCCGTGGCTTAACACCCGATTGGTCCATGATCTATATTTGAAGAGCATGGAGGGTCATTTTTCCGGTAACTTTTTATGAGAGAAACATATGTAACTTTTCTTTTTATATTAATAAATTGCCTGAAATGGCCGCGTTGGCTCAGGCCATGGACTATTTCTCTCTTTGACGGTTTTAACCACGTGATTATACTGGTGTACTAATTTGTGATATTTTGTGAGCAGTGACCTTTGGTTCTTGATCTAGGGAACTTACCCTGTAAATTCCTACATGGCATCAGAGCTATTTTGAGGGTCGTGTCCATTGTTGATCAAAATCCGAAGCCGGTTTGACTGCATGCCAATGTTGTTTTGTATATCTACTTTTTTTGAACATTTATGGGTTTGTAGAACTGCTCTATTATGTTTAGAGCGTCCGTTACAGTCATAAATGCCTTTTTTTTCATGCGAAAAGGTTTCCAACTGCCCAATTTATGTCAGTTTAGATCTGGAGGTACAAAGCATCTATTTTGCAGTTATATTTGTTAATAGTTCTGCTTATTTCGGTTTTTTTTATTTTTATTTTTTATTTTTGGTATTAAGGTTTTATTTATTTTCTGGATCTATACCCTCTTCTCTATGTATTCTCTTTGTTGTGCACTTCGTGTGATCTCGGCAAATCAGAAACAAGGAAAAGGGATTTTTTTGCTACATATGCTCTTTCCCTGCGTCTTTGTGCGATCTCGAGAAATCAAAAATAGTGAAAAAGTGATAGTTGTCGAAAAGGCTAACCAAAAATATAACATTTTTTTTGCTCGGTTTTTGTATCTTTTGTGCAGGAAAAGGCACGCACACCGAAGAGTAATAAAAAAAAAAACCTTCCTCCTTTCATAAAATAACGTGATCCTTTCAATATCTCACTTGGTGAGGGGTTAGTTTATGAGAATAGAGGTCTTCGGTTCAAGTCTCCTTCTCAAGCTTCTTTTGTAAAAAAGTTTTGTTCAAAGGGGCGGAATTTTTTTTAAAAAGCCGCACTTCATCCCGTTCCCGTAACTATTTGGCATCTACAACTCAAATTTTTCAAAAGGCATAACTTTTTCATTCGGAAGCAGTTTTTCGAGCTGTTTTTTTTTAAACGGCCTAATTTTTTTACATATTTCCATTGGAGTAGTTAGTTTCAACTTTTCTCAGCTTCAGTATTTTTTTTTTTTTATAAATGGAAAGTTCATGCCTAGTTATTCTTAACAGTACCAATTATTTCCAATAGTTACCTCACATGGTAGATATACTTAGAAGTAAAGGGCTTTATAGAATAGCCACATGACAAGAAACTAAACCTTTTGATGATGATAAAACTGGTAAATGGGAAAATAAACAAGATCAATCGCGAGGGTTGATAGGAATTTCCATTGCTCAAGATCTTCGATTTCATGTCCTTGACATTGACACCCCTGATGAAGCCCTAGAAAAGCTAAAAAATGTTTCTGGCATTCAAAACCAAATCAGGGCCCACCAACTTGAAAATGAGTTGCTTACTTTGGACCCCAATAATTTATCCTCCATTGAAGATTTTTTGTCCAAATTTAAGACCCTCAGAATTCTTTTAGAAGGTTGTAAGATCAAAAAGGATGATGGTAGCCTCATATATTGCATTCTTGCTAAGCTTGGCCCTGCATACTCTATATTTGTTTCTGCCTTCCATTCCACTAGAGAAGCTATCATTTCTTTAGGAACCACCTACAAGAATCCCTTTTTTGATGCCTTTTGTGATTCTTTGATAAGAGAACAATAAATTTTTTTATAGTTTGGTCTTATCACTACTGGAAACGCTTCTAAGAAAGCTTTAGCAGCCCAGCACCAACCATATCAAAAGAATCTCAAGAAGAAGTATCCTAAAAAATATTGTCCTAAACCAAATAAGGGCCCTAACTAATTTCAACCACAAACTGAAAAATCAAATCACCAAAACAATAAGGAAAATCAAAACAAAGGGAAGAAGACAGCTAGACATTGCAACTTTTGCAATTGGGATGGCCATATAGAGTGCAAATGTTTTAAGAAGATGGAAGCCTTGGAAGCAGCAATGAAGAAGCACAACATCAATTTGGAGCGCTCTTCACCTTCATGTTCAGGCATGGCACTTTCTACTTGTGGTTTTCAAGCATCAAGATCTAGTTATGCATTAAATGTATCTTCTTCTTCTCCTTCTCATGAATGGCTCATTGATTCTGGAGCTTCTTACCACATGGCTAAAAATAAATCCATGTTTTCCTCTTTAAATTATTGTAACACCAAATATATTTATGTTGGTGATGATAGATCTCTTAGTGTTGTAGGATCTGGAACCATTCATCTAGATAATGATCAGTTTAATGATGTACTATGTGTTCCTACCTTGTCATGCAACCTTATATCTGTTTATCAAATAACTCATTCAGGTGAAGGGAAAATAGTAGAATTCTCACCTCATGATGTTGTAATCAAGGACCTCAAAGATCCTAAACATATTTTAGCTACTGGCATTGCTCATGATTCCACAAGGTTGTATAAGTTTGACAAATTTGGGTCATCATCTCTTCCCTATGTTTTTGTTGCTCATAATGATGATGTGAGAAAACTTTGGCATGAGCGATTTGGTCACTTAAACTATCGCTCTCTTCAAACTCTATGTAAGGAAAATATGGTGACGGGCCTTCCTATGGTATCTTGTCGAGATGGTGTTTGCTCCGGATGTGTACTCAGAAAACATCATCAGGATAGTTTTGACAAATGTGCCTCTTGGCACGCTTCATCCCCTTTGCAACTTGTGCACAGTGATTTATGTGGTCCACTTCCTGTTGTTTCTTTCTCTGGTTGCAAGTACTTCTTAACTTTCATTAATGATTTTTCCAGACGCACTTGGGTATATTTCTTAAAACTCAAGAGTGAAGTTTTTAACATGTTCTTGGCCTTTAAGGCCTTTGTTGAGAAACAATCTGGACATCAAATTCTTAAGTTAAGATCAGACAATGGTAGAGAATATGTTAACAACAAATTTATCAACTTCTGCACTGGGCATGACATTCAATTGCAACATACTGTTCCATATACTCCACAACAAAATGGTGTAGCTGAAAGGAAGAATCACACCTTAAAAGAAATGGCTAATTGTATGCTTCAATCTAAAGGACTTGGTCTCAATTTTTGGGCAGAAGCCATTAAATGTGAAAATTACATAGTAAATCACACTCCTACTAAGGTTTTAAAGAATATAACTCCAGAAGAAGCTTGGAGCTCAATCAAACCAGATGTAAGTCACTTTCGTGTTTTTGGAAGTGATGCTTGGGCCCATATTCCAGATGGGAAACATAAAGCCTTAGAACCTAAGAGTGAAAAATGCATTTTTGTTGGATATTCTGAAGATGTCAAAGGATATAGACTTCTTCAACCAAAATCCAAAAATATTATCATTAGAAGAGATGTAAAATTTGATGAAAATATATCGGCCTACGAGCCTAGTTCAGCAAGTGTGCCACCTTTGGCCTGCGAGTCTGATTCGACATATGTGCCACCTCTCTCTCTCTCTCTCTCTTCTATTTTTAATAGCATTCATTCTAGTTCAGATGATGACAACGAGGATGACAATCCTCCACTTCGTGAAATTTCTCCTTATACTCCACCGCTTCCAAGATGGGTCGGCTCTACTCGGGATGCAGTAGGTTCTCTTGCAGGTGACCCTCCCGATCGACGACATACACGTTCTCAGTTCGAAAGATCCTCTTACTTATTGGCTCAAGTTACAGAAAAAATTGATCCATAAACCTTGAAGAAGCCTTTGGTCATCCAGATTGGGATGAAGCTATGAATGAAGAGTATCGTTCCTTATTGGCAAACAATACTTGGGATATTGTTCCTCTTCCAAAAGGAAGAAAACTTGTCAGATGCTGATGGGTTTACAAAACCAAGTTTGGACCAGATGGAAAAGTGGATACACATAAAGCTCGTCTTGTTGCTAAAGGATTTTCACTAGTTGAAGGCATTGACTATACTGAATCCTTCTCCCCTGTTGCCAAAATAAATTCTATCCGCCTTGTTATTTCCCTTGCTGCCTCCTTTAAATGAGAAGTCCATTAGATGGATGTTAAATCCGCCTTCTCGCATGGAGATTTGCATGAAGAAATATACATGGAACAACCCCTTGGCTTTATCCAAAAAGAATCCAGCCTTGTTTGTCACCTTAGGAAGTCTCTCTAGGGTCTCAAACAGGCTCTTCGAGCTTGGTATGCCAAAATGGATAGATTTCTCTTAGATAATGGCTTTTCTAGGTGTCATTGTAATAACACTGTCTACACCAAGAAAGTGGGTAATTACTTCACCATCCTTGTTCTTTATGTTGATTATCTTATCCTTATTGGTAGTGATCCAAACCATATAAACCATGTGAAGTGTAGCCTCAAAAAGAAGTTTGAAATGATAGACTTAGGACACTTGCATTATTTCCTTGGTCTTCAAGTCTTGCAATCCAATGAAGGCAATACCCTCTCTCTGTCCAAGTATGCCTGTGATATTCTACAACACTTTCACATGGAAGACTGTAAGCCTGCCCCTTCTCCCTTTCAGTTTGGAGTCAAGATTTCAGTCAACTGTAGTACCCCTGAAGTTGTTGCTACCTTATACTGTCAGCTTGTCGGTAAAAGTTTGTATCTAACCCATACCCATCCTGACCTTTCCTTCGCCGTTGGTCTTATTTCTCAGTTTATGCACCAAACTGATGAAAGTCATTGGAAAGCAGTTAAAATAATACTTCGATATATTCGAGGTACAGTTCAATTCAGGATTCATTATAGTGTAGGAGCATCTCCATTATTGACTGGTTTCAGTGATTCTGATTGGGCTGGTGACCCTGATGATCAAAAATCTACTACCGGATATGTATTCACTCTTGGTTCAGGACCTATTACTTGGTCTTGTAAGAAACGAAGTGCCATATCTCTTTATTCAGCAGAAGTAGAGTATCATGGTGCGGTTGAAGCCAGAAAGGAAGCTATTTTGCTTCGTCAGATCCTGTCTGAATTTGGTCTTCATCAGCAGCATCCAACTACACTTTTGTGTGATAATCAGAGTACCATTCAGCTATGTAAAGATCCAGTTCAGCATTAGCGTATGAAACACATTGAAATCCACATACACTTCATCAAAAAGCTCATTCATGATCATGTTCTTGAAGTGCAGTATTGTCCAACCAATGATCAAGTAGCCAATATCTTTACGAAGACTATCACAGAAGCGAAGTTTACCAAACTTTGATCCATGCTTGGAGTTCAGGAAAGTTGTAATTAAGGTTGGATAGGCTCTAATTCCTCCTTCCCTCTCCTATTGTGTCACTTTTTGTAAATCCTTCAATCCTATCTCAATTTGTTCTTAAGGGGGGATGTTAGGATATTTCGACACATAGGAAATAGGCTTCTTTTGTGTCACCTTTGTAAAACCTTCAATCCTATCCCAAGTTGTTCTTAAGGGGGGATGTTAGGATATTCCGACGCATAGGAAATAATTAAGAATAACTTAGTCTAGTATAGAGTTAGGTAAAGTGTGTTTCTTTACCATGTACATTTGTAACTTATAATCTGACAGTCACGATTTGTAGTGATCCGACGGTTATCTCTCACCTCAGTATTAACGACACTTGATCCGTGGCTTAGCACCCAATTGGTCCATGATCTCTATTTAAAGAGCATGGAGGGTAATTTTTCTGGTAACCATTTATGAGAGAAACACATGTTAATTTTATTTTTATATTAATAAATTTCCTAAAGTGGCCACGTTGGCTCAGGCCGTGGAATGTTTACCTCTTTGAGGGTTTTAACCATGTGATTATACTGGTGTAGTTATTTGTGATCTATTTTTGAGTGGTGACCTTTGGTTCTTGATCTAAGGAACTTACTCTGTAAATTCCTACATGCTAGATGATAGTGGAGCCTCCTGCACATCAGGTGCGATGTGATGTGAACGATCATGAGATGAGTCACTGCTTGCGGACTACCATCACGTGTTGTGGCTCGACCATGCCTATAACGTGCAATAGTCCTCCTCAATCTCATAAAAGTTTTCGTAGCTCCTATGACATGCCGCATCAGGCTGTACATGTCACGTGGCATGCCTCTCCACATTCGTATTAGCCTATCGTCAGTTTATATGTCTCTGTAATGAGCGGGCCTGATGTCTGGCTAAAAAATAAATGCACTGAGTTGGTCACCCAACTCCATCCTGTATCGAGTATTAGGTTGACCACGTCTATCAAAAGGTGGTACCAGCGCACTAGCATGAGGAGCATGTCTCTGTCCACTGACCTCCTGATCATGATCCTCGACATCTGCCATGTCCTCATCATCATCAGGATCCACACCTGGATCATGTGGTGGTTTCGGCATCTTCTCGCCTATTGGACATATAAGTCATTCTTGTGGACAAGACAAACCTCCCAAGTTTCCTACGGACAACTAGCAACAAATAGACAAACAAAACTATCTTTCTCTAGATATATTGTGATTCATAATTAAATGCTATAAAGGTTTAACGATCTTACCTTTGATCCAATGCTTGTTTGTAGTAGTAGTCCTTCAGTTGCCTGAAATAGTTGTCTTGGAAGATCTGCAATCACAAACAAACAAACATCAAATAGCACCTGCATAGCATATATTTATAAATCATATCCATTATGGTGATCAAGGAATCCATAAAATTAACCAATCAATTGACAACTTATTGAGAAAAACGGATTTATTTGTATTAACTTAAATAAGGAAGAGCCTTACAACCGTTTCCGCCTTGATGTCATATAGGCCTTCCTGGGGTTCGGAACAGATGTTTCCTTTACTTTGATCAGCCTTGCACTCTTCCAACCGATATACATATAGGTATGTAATCTTTCCCACATGAAATCTCAGCTAAAAGGGTTTAAGTTTCAACAACACTTCACCTCCAACAATACTAAAACTTCAACTCATAAATTGTAACCCTTTGAGGCTGACCTATGCCTCTTTTTATAATAGAAGAGAGGAGGTTACAACTCCATACAAGAAGGGATAGAATCCTCCTTCAAAGGGATTAGTTCCTTACATCAAGGGGTTAGCTCCTTCCTTGATGGGATGTATGAACATGAAAGGAGCGGAATTTCCACTGCAGGAATGTTTCTAGAAGCTTCCAAAAATGACTTAAACTGAGCTTCTAGATTTTACTTGCACCTTTTCTAACCTTTTACAGGGGTCCACACTTTTAATAGTCAGAAAGTGCGCTTGGCTATGCATGATTTATAGCCAAAAGGCTTGGTACCGTAGGCAAAACTAAGAGAAAGTGCGGTACCAGAGTTTTTAAGACTGTTATGAGCTTTTCTCTTAATTTCAGGGCTTGACTTTTGGGAACTTTGATATTGTAGAATTCCAAGGGAGTACTAAAACGTCATGGTGACAAATTTCAGTGTAACAAATTGCCCCCTAAAGTGCAAAATCTGAGAATATTCGAAGATTGATGTGCTTTATCATTTCAAGGATCATCTTGTGGACATCCCAGTCGGAACTCTGTAAAAAAATTCAATGCAACACACATATATCATCGCTAAGGTAGGCATTCCCATACTCAGATCAAAACTAACTAAAGTTGTTCTTATACAGAAATGATTTTAATATTACATCAATAGTGTAGACACAGCATGGGCGCAACCATCTGTAATGAAACGTCTATTGCATAATGAATAATAAAACTTCTCACAGCCTGGATGCTGGAAACTAGATCCAGGTTCTTGATTTCTGCTTCTCGAACTAGTACGATTCTATCCATGTGATTAAATGTGTTGAAGTCGAACATGATAGAAACCACTTGATTACCAGTCAATGATGTGAACTGTTAACAAGTGTGACATAAACCACCAATAATTACAATGTCTCTCAAATT
The DNA here is from genome assembly GCA_034641835.2 of Pinus albicaulis. NCBI lineage: Eukaryota > Viridiplantae > Streptophyta > Pinopsida > Pinales > Pinaceae > Pinus > Pinus albicaulis. The sequence continues at coordinate 993,639,584 of CM076583.1, forward strand.
ACTCAGTAAAATCCACGAAATGTGAGTAAGTGATTTGAAGTCGAACATTTTACGGAATAGTTCGATTGAAGGTAAATGATGTACCCTGTCATCGAAGGCGGGAAACCTGCCATTAAGGCATGCAGATTCCAAGGTACTAACAGATTCTAGATCAACTTCCTAGATGATGAGCTGTCATCGATAGAAAGTGATCCATCATAAGCAAGCTCACGACATGAAACCATAGATCATTTTGAAGAAATTTTTTGCAAGGACTGACTCAGGGATGGTCAACGCGAATGGAGACAAGTGTTTGCAGATGAATGGTTTGTTTGACTGTCCTCTTGAACACATAATGCCACTGCAGATGGTTTGGTGACAATTTCCCTAAGCTAATACCCAAGACCGGCTGAAGACTTTCAATGTGGTTTGATTAACTAATAGGCAAAGGATTTCCCAACCTAGGTGGAAGTGCGACAAAAAGTGTTGTGTTCAAGAGTGGTGTAATGCTTTTTTCAAATCAAAGTGTAACAAATGAATATGTTTTTATCTCTTTTCCCCCACCATTTCTGGCAAGTACCACTTTATTTTTGACAAGCTTGAGGAGGATAACATTTTCTTATTTATAAGCTCATCCTTCGGATGAGTTCAACTTAGTTTAAAATCGAACCCTAAGAAGGAGTGGTCCGTTCCTGTTTGTAAACGACAGGTCCTTTACTATTAAATTTTAATGAGTCCAGTATAGGAGAAACTCAGTGTTTTTCATTTTTAGGGATTTGGAAGAAAAAACTTAAGAAAACTCCATGGGTGTTCTTTTTTGTAAATCTAGTCCCTCAAGCCCGAAAAATGATAAAATAATGCAAGAGAGAACTCTATTGACCATGATTAGTCAACGTATTTGTTTTTCGTAAATAGTCCATTTCAGTCTGGAAAAGGGGTAAATTTATACTGAAGGGAAAACTGTTCATTTACTTTAACAAGTTCAAATAGTCAAGTACTGGACGATCTTTTCATTTTTAGAGAGTCTGAAAAGGGCTTAAAAGAGGACTCCATGGTTTCACTTTTTCGTAAAATTTAAAGAGCCCACAAAAGTGATAAAAATTTACTCTTTGTAAAAAATGACCATTTTGCCCAAAAATTTCGTTATTCTACAAAAAAACTTGAAAAATTAAACATATCTGTTTCAATAATAAAAAATAGTTTGAAAAACTGATTTTTTAAAGTGAAAAATAAACAAATTTAAAATTCATCTATTCGAAAAAACTTATAAAAATGAGTTTTTAAAGTTCATTTTTACCGTTTGAGTTTGGAGTGAAGTTTTAAGAGCTCTGGGCAAAAAGTTCTTTGGAGAATATTCTAGGGAAACCGACCGTCGGAATCGAAAACCGTCTATTTCAGGTAATCCACAACCTCCTTATCTTTTTTTTCGTATGTTAAATTTTTTAAATTAGGGTCAAAATTTCATTTTTGGGAGGAAAATATGTTGAAAAATTCGCCCTCGAGGGTCCGCACCTAAGACATTAGGTACCTGCGGACTCGGCCCCACACTTTTAACACAGGGCCCATGCGTATCTATGCATTGTCCCCAAGCGTAAAGTGCGAAGGCTCCGTAACAAATTTAAAAACATATTTTCTTCCTAAATTACCCAAAAAAATTTCTTCAAAATGATTCTAATCCTTATTTTTACTTGTTGTAGGATATCTACAATGCTTATTTGGCGAGAACGGGAGCACGAAGAGGTAGATGAAGCAACAATAAATCATCAACCTACTTTGCAAGCTTTAAGAGTATGCCGGCTTTACAAATTTTGGGCTATTAGTGGCATGATATCTCAAGTGGATCTTCTTACATGGATGGTAAATAAATGGGATGTTCAGGACCAGTGTTTTGTGATCGGAGGTCACTGGCTCGAGATTGAGCTGCAAGATATCTATTTTTTTACTGGTTTGTCCAGGAGAGGCGAACCATTATCTCTATTTGGGGCTAGGCCAGGTGGCCAGTCTGTTGCTAATCTACAATTAGAGTTATGTAATGATGAAGCCAATCCTCGAGACAAACATATTGACATAAAAACTATCATCCATCCCGAGCTAAAAATGATCTCTTTTACCATTTTCAAGTTGTGTGGAAGTGTTGATTTTCATGTAGCCACTGGTTCTCAGATGTGCATAACAATAGATTGCTTTCGAGGCACCATATTCAACTAGTACGAGGCAGTGTTACCAAATGTGAAAGGCCAACTTACTAGAGAAAATAATGGGAAGATAAACAACTTTGGATATGAGTCCATTGTAGTCACCTTTGCTCTAGAGAGGATCCCCATGTTAGCCCCTGTTGAGTCTCAAAAGTGTTTTCTATATTCATACATATTTCCATTATGTCATAACCATTCAGCTCTTATTTCATAGCCATTTGACCTAAAACCCTACATCAAGTAACTATTTTCATAAATATATGGGTTAGGATCCTTGTCTTCCAAAGTTATTTATTTTATGTATTTAAAGTGAATTTATGATTAGAAACTAGAAAATTAACATAGTTTCATATATCTATATATGTGTTATGAGTTTTGTGACATGTGTAGGTCAAAAGGAAGCTTCTAAAATACCTTTATGTGGCCTCCCAAAACCAAATTCGAATTTGAGTGGAGAAGATCATGGGATCATGAGGACATGTGTCTCACTTCCTTGTTGTATTAAAACTCTAAGAGGATATGTGTATCATTTCTTAGTTGTGTTGAAACTCTAGAAAGACATGTTTCTTATCATTTCTTATTTTGATTGTAACTCTAGAGATGGAGGGAGAGATTCATGGACTCCCATTAATGAGATAACCTTTCATATTTTGTATAAATAGGAGAAGCTTTCTCCTATCATGGGTAGTGAAAAAATAGTGAAAAATAGGAGAAGGAGAGAAAGGAATTGAGAGTGTTTTGTAACAAAGCTTAAGATGGAATGGGATGTAGATTTGTGAGTTTTTCAATAAAGAAGCTCTTTGATGCTGTTTTGATTACAACTTTAAGGAGCTGAAGAATTTCACCAAATTGATAGCAGAGGGCCCCTGCTATTCAAGGAGGTTTTGCATGTTTTCTAGATAAGTCATTTTCAATTATGTTTTGTCATATTTCCTTACTTAGATTGCTTTTTGAAATCATAGCTTTTAGCATTATGTTTCATGTCATTTGCTTAGATAAATGATCATCATGATATTATAATTAGTCTCTTTCTCAAGCTCTTCCAATACATCTCTATTAAATGAATGGGATTCAATTGTGATATTCTGAGTTATTAGCATTTCATTTTCTGTTATTTAGTTAAAAAGAAGATCCTTATTATACTGCGGTTAGTCTCTTTTAAAAGCTTTTTCAATAAACCTCTAATTCATGAATGAGACTAAGTTGTAATATTTTGAGTTATTGATTGTTTTGCTTCATAGAAGATCCTTATCACATTATGATTAATCTCTTTCAAAAAGCTCTTCCAATAAACCTCTAACTCATGAATGAGATTTAGTTGTAATGTTATAAGTTGTTTTAGCATTTCCTTTTATGTTTTAGGAGATCTTCATTGCATTAGAATTAATCTTTTTCACAAGCTCTTCCAAAAAATCTCTAACTAAATGAATCAGATTAAGTTGTATTGTTTTGAGTTACTTTTCATTTCATGAATGTTCATTTAGAAGCTGTAATATCCATGGATTAGGACTCTCTGTTTTCATCATTTTCTAATTAGGAACAGAACTTGCAAATAAATTATGTTTTAATTCATTTATTAACATTTCATTTTCTCCCTTGTTGACATAAATCTAACTTCATCTTTTTTTAGCATAGAGTAGCATACTAAGAATCAAACATAAAAAAATCCCAAAACATCAATAAAACACTAAAAACAACGAAGTAAGAAAAATGGATACTTAGGCACATATAGTGCATCACACTTCATCAATTTACTAGCCCTGGTTGATAATTTATGTTAGCAATTTAGGACACTAAATTGACTAGACATTTTGGTGCCGTTGCCGAGGAAGTGTAACTAGGTAGCCTTATTTCTTACATCTAAAAAAAAATAAAAATTAATAATTTCTTGAGTATGCTCTCCTCCTGCACTTTGTGTGATCTAGAGGATCAAAAAAAGAACTTTATGTTAAAAAAATAAAAAATAAAAATTAATAATTTCTCGAGTATGCTCTTCTCTTGCAGTTTGTGTGATCTGGAGGATCAGAAAAAGAATTTTATGTTAAAAAAATAAAAAATAAAAATAAAATAAAAAAATAAAAAAAAATAATTGTTTTCATCATTTCATTTGATTTAATGAAAAACTTTAATTTCAATAAATTGTTTTGTTTAATGAAATTTATGTGTGTATTTTTAAATTTTTTTGAAAATATAACATACATAATTTTTTAGCAAATCAATTATAAAAAAAAAAAAAATTTAAATTGTTTTGTTTAATAAAATATATATGTATATTTTTAATTATTTTTTCAATATATATATATATATAATAACAAATCATTTAAAAAAAATTAAAAAAAAATTAAAATAAATAAAATAAATAAAAGTCATCTAAAATAAATCAACACATAAAAGTTGAAACAAACAAAATGTGCCACAACATTAATTTAAAAAAAAGAATAGAATATATATATATATATATATATATATATATATATATATATATTAAAAAAATCAATAAAACAATTAAAAAAAATTTAAACTCAAATGAAAAATGCAAACGCATATGGGCCACATAGGGCTAACTGTTAAAACCTATCACCTTCGGCTTATCCTTGCGGTCATGGTCCCATGGGTACCATAGATCCAAGGGTTGGGCTAACTGCTTGCCCTTCCACGTTAGTCACAACGAATTGACGAATTGAAACGCAAATCCTAAAATTCACGTTTCCACCATGGAGAATACAGAATCTGGCTACCAGCTCATATTGCAAATAAAAAAACCATATTATACCCAAAATATAACAGGTATCAACTGGTTTTATACTGTGCTAGTGTTATTCATTGAGCTGGCCTTCGAATTTGATTTTGTATTTGGTTCGGCTTCGGACTTATTCGACATGCAATCTGCAATAAAATTCATGAACTCACACTCAAAATTTGGATCATGACAAACGGTGAAGTCAACTCCGACTTCAATCCAAATCATGTCAAACGAAAATCACTACATACATGCAACTCAGGCTTTCAGTGCTGGTAGCTCAGGAACCATTATTGGCATGCCTCTAAAGAGCATGGCCTCACAGCTTATGAACAAGACGAGGTCAACTGAAGAAGGTGAGAAATTTAATGGCATCTTGTTGCTATCACTCAGATTTTTGCCGTTTAAAACCTGCAATAAAAAAAAATACAGCAATTGAATTCACAAGTGATTTCCAGAAACGCAGCAACATAAGAGTTTGAATTAAAATCAAATACTCTAACAGAAAAAATGAATTTGATACATATGGCGGTCGTTGAACCTTCCACCAGTAATTCATTTCGTTGCCAGAACAGAAATCGTTTTTCATTACCAGAAAAAACGCAACTCTTTTTGACAGGTGCTTTTGAAACATGTTTTTTGGTTGACTGAAGATGAATTTCAAAAAACCGAGACATGGGCTTTTCCGGGAACTAGGAAAATTTAATAACTTAAAAACGATTTTCTGAATTTCTTAATTGATTGAGAGAATTTTGTGGTTCTTTAGAGCCCTATTTCGCTATCTGCGTGAGGAAAAATGATTTTTGCACAGTGGAAAGTTTGAGAACGACACTCTGTGTTGATTTCACCCATGATCTGGTTTTACAGATCTCAAGAAGAAGAATTTTAATTTAAATCAAAGTCTATCGTGGCAGTCAATCCACATTCCACATGATTTTGATAAATCGAAGAGTCTAATTCGACTTCTGTCACTTTCTGAATGTTGGATTTTGTTGTGATTAATTCTTCTCGAATTGTAATGAAAGAAAAAAATGAGCTTCATTTGTATGAAAAGAAGTTAATCTTAATACAGCCTGCTATGTTCCAATGGGGAGTTGCTCGCAAAGATTGCCACATGAGGATGAGCAACACGGATATAAGTGGCCAGAAGAATGGCATTCAATGTTTTTAGTTTTTATTTTTAATTTCCTTATTTAATAAATTGTTTTGTTTGATAAAATCATATATGTATATATTTTTTTTTAAATGTAACATATATAACATTTAAAAAAAAAATGCATTTCTCTTTTTCAATTTTGTTATTAAAAAAAAAAAAAAAAAATTGCATTTCTCTTTTTCAAATTTTAAAAAAAAAAAAAAAAAAATTGCATCAATAAAATAAGTAGTGTATTGTTCATTTTCTTTGAGGGGGTACTGATTAATATAAATGTCAAGACTGATTATTTGCATAGGCATGGCTACTTAATTTTCTTTTCAGGATTTTTGCTACGGAACGGTGCACATTCTGTAGCTAAACATCAATTCTGCAGCGGAAAAACTTCATTGTTTCACCTAAACTTTAAACTAGCCTAAATTTCTCATCCAACATCGGATTTTGACGATTCAAGCGTCGTTGGAAATATTTCAACGAGATCTACATAATGAAAAAACTATCACTAGAGTTTGAAATAGTAAAGACTAAAGAAATTGTTGAAAAAACACAACAGGTGACTTGAGGCACTAATTTTGAAATAGGTATAAATTATTTTGGTTTTACTTCGTGAACTTGTTTTATTAGTACTAATTCTCAGTTTTTTGTGTAAATATCATAACTAGAGAGATTGATCACCTCTCTCTTTTGATAATCTTACATTCCATTACAGAAGAAGTACTAGTTTTATTTTGCAGGTTCAAGGAAGAAGGACAAATGACTACAAGTGAATAGTGTCTCTCTCAGATACTACATTTATTTTACAAGAAGATGATCAACAACAAAGAAAGAAATATCAATGCATGAACACATGCTAGTGCAAATCAAATCCAACACTTGAAATCCTTTCAGATATCAGTATCTCCATTGCATCCATGCTTCCTAAGTCAATAAAACATTCACCTCATTTCCCTTCACATTCGCCATTGCATTTCTACTTAGTCATTCAATAAAATCCTCATCTCATTTTCTCTCACTGCTCGTTTTATTTTCCCTAGTCGTTATATTTTCCTTCCATGCTTTCACAAAACTAGCAATAAAACCATTCAGCTCCTCTACAAAGCTGATTCATTTCATTTCCATTTTCATTCTGTCAAATAAACCTTGATCCACTGAAAATTTTTTCATCAGTCCTTCAAAAATTATTCTTTCATGCTCGCGTTAGTTGATGGAGGGTTCCTTAAGGTCTCCCTTCTAACAAGTCTTGGCCTATCGACATCAGCACATTATCTAGATCCAAGACTAGAGTCCTTAATAGTACCTTGAGGCTTATATGCATTAATAACAAGTTCTCTCGCTGACAATCATGAGAATACATCAATGTCCCTTGATCGTCAGATCTTGCAAGTGGCTCGACATCAACTCATTTATTTGCACTTTGCAAGATGTAATTAGGTACCCTAGTACTCATTGACATTAATGGTGAGTTTGCCTCGCATTGGTTAACGAAATTCATCAATGGTCGGTAATCCAATGACTTCTCTTCATGCTCGACATCAACACATTTATTCGCATGACTAGAATTGTACCATCGGATTTTGTAACGATTGAAGACTACATCATTTCAGCAGTTTGCAGCAGGAATCAATTTGTATTAGCAGCAATAAAGATCCCAATCTTGCCATCAACACAAAGAGAACAAAGAGAAAAAAGAAGCAGATCAAATTCATTTGTTTATATAGTTCATGATCCAGCAACATCAACAGCCACACTCTTCAGTATACATAACTCATCCACATTCAAGGTAAGTGAAGGTATGTGGTTTTCTAATTTTTAGTCATGTAATTCATTAGAATGCTAAAATTGTAACTTTGGAAAAATTCCTCACTCCCTTTTTCACATTTTCATATCTTTAGTTGGGGGGGAAGGGACATCATTTCATATCCACATGTCATACACTATCACACATTTTCATTTCATTTCCACCCGCATATACTTCCCAACCAACTATTGTTGCAACATGATCCAAAAGATTATATGCCTTGCAAATGATCAATTTATTGATGAAGTAATTGATTCTAAATGTTTTCATGAACTTTGATGCAACAAAGAAAATAAAGCATTGTTACACAAGAACCATTGCTCAAAAAAAAAATTGGTTGTCACACAAGAACCAACCATTAAAAAATGTTGCAATCAAATGTATTATACTTTGCCAAAAAGAAAATATCAAGAAGCAAAGTTTGGAACGAATCTATATGAGTCAAAACTCATAAAAGATCAACTCATGGACAAATGAATCATTGCAATAGTTGCATGAGGACATGCAACAACTTCAGTTGGGGGTATGTTGAGTCTCAAAAGTGTTTTCCATATTCATACATATTTCCATTATGTCATAACCATTTAGCTCTTATTTCATAGCCATTTGACCTAAAACCCTACATCAAGTAACCATTTTCATAAATATATGGGTTAAGATCCTTGTTTTCCAAAGTTATTTATTTTATATATTTAAAGTGAATTTATGATTAGAAACTAGAAAATTAACATAGTTTCATATATCTATATATGTGTTATGAGTTTTGTGACATGTGTAGGTCAAAAGGAAGCTTCTAAAAGACTTTTATGTGGCCTCCCAAAACCAAATTCGAATTTGAGTGGAGAAGATCATGGGATCATGAGGACACGTGTCTCACTTCCTTGTTGTATTGAAACTCTAGGAGGATATGTGTCTCATTTCTTAGTTGTGTTGAAACTCTAGAAAGACATGTGTCTTATCATTTCCTATTTTTATTGTAACTCTAGAGATGGAGGGAGAGATTCATGGACTCCCATTAATGAGATGACTCCTCATATTTTGTATAAATAGGAGAAGCTTTCTCCTATCATAGGTAATGAGGAAGTAATGAGGAAGTAGATTTGTAACAAAGCTTAAGATGGAATGAGATGTAGATTTGTGAAGTTTTTCAATAAAGAAGTTCCTTGATGGTGTTTTGATTACAATTTTAAGGAGCTGAAGAAGGATTACACCAAATTGGTAGCAGAGGGCCCCTGCTATTCAAGGAGGTTTTGCATGTTTTCTAGATAAGTTGCTTTCAATTATGTTTTGTCATATTTCCTTACTTAGATTGCTTTCTGAAATCATAGCTTTTAGCATTATTTTTCATGTCATTTGCTTAGATAAAGGATCCTCATGATATTGCAGTTAGTCTCTTTCTCAAGCTCTTCCAATACATCTCTATTAAATGAATGGGATTCAATTGTGATATTCTGAGTTATTAGCATTTCATTTTCTATTATTTAGTTAAAAAGAAGATCCTCATTATACTGCAGTTAGTCTCTTTCAAAAGCTTTTCCAATAAACCTCTAATTCACGAATGAGACTAAGTTGTAATATTGTGAGTTATTGATTGTTTTTCTTCATAGAAGATCCTTATCACATTATGATTAATCTCTTTCAAAAATCTCTTCCAATAAACCTCTAACTCATGAATGAGATTTAGTTGTAATGTTATAAGTTGTTTCAGCATTTCCTTTTATGTTTTAGGAGATCCTCATTGCATTAGAATTAATCTTTTTCACAAGCTCTTCCAACAAATTTCTAACTAAATGAATCGGATTAAGTTGTATTGTTTTGATTTACTTTTCATTTCATGAATGTTATTTAGAACCTGTAATATCCATGGATTATGACTCTCTATTTTCATCATTTTCTAATTAGGAACAAAACTTGCAAATAAATTCTGTTTTAATTCATTGATTAACATTTCATTTTCTCCCTTGTTGACATAAATCTAACTTCATCTTTTTTTAGCATAAAGTAGTATACTAAGAATCAAACATAAAAAAACCCCAAAACATCAATAAAACACTAAAAACAACGAAGTAAGAAAAATGGGTACTTAGGCACATATAGTGCATCATATTTCATCAATTTACTAGCCCTGGTTGATAATTTATGTTAGCAATTTAGGACACTAAATTGACTAGACATTTTGGCGCCGTTGCCGGGGAAGTGTAACTAGGTAGTCTTATTTCTTACATCTAAAAAAAAAATTAATAATTTCTTGAGTATGCTCTCCTCCTGCACTTTGTGTGATCTGGAGGATCAAAAAAGAACTTTATGTTTAAAAAAAAAAAATAATAATAATTTCTCAAGTATGCTTTTCTCCTACACTTTGTGTGATCTGGAGGATCAGAAAAATAATTTTATGTTAAAAAATAAATAAATAAATAATTGTTTTCATCATTTCATTTGATTTAATGAAAAACTTTAATTTCAATAAATTGTTTTGTTTAATGAAATTTATGTGTGTATTTTTAAAAAGTTTTGAAAATATAAAATACATAATTTTATTAACAAATCAATTATAAAAAAAAAAAAAAATTGTTTTGTTTAATAAAATATATATGTATATTTTTAATTATTTTTTGAAAATATATATATAATGATTTGTTATTAAAATTATATATATATAATAACAAATCATTTAAAAATAAAAATTAAAAAAAATTAAAAAATAAAAATAAAATAAAAGTCATCTAAAATAAATCAACACATAAAATTTGAAACAAACAAAATGTGCCACAACATTAATTTCAAAAAAAAATTAAAATAAATAAATAAATATATATATATATATATATATATATATATATATATATAACAATTAAAAAAAATTTAAACTCAAATGAAAAACGCAAACGCATATGGGCCACATAGGGCCCACTGTTAAAACCTATCACCTTCGGCTTATCCTTGCGGTCATGGTCCCATGGGTACCGCAGATCCAAGGGTTGGGCTAACTGCTTGCCCTTCCACGTTAGTCACAACGAATTGACGAATTGAAATGCAAATCCTGAAATTCGTGTTTCCACCACGGAGAATGCAGAATCTGGCTACCAACTCATATTGCAAATAAACAAACCATATTATACCCAAAAGAAAACAGGTATCGACTGGTTTTATGCCGTGCTAGTGTTATTCATTGAGCTGGCCTCCGAATTTGATTTTGTATTTGGTTCGGCTTTGGACTTACTCGGCATGCAATCTGCAATAAAATTCATGAACTCATGCTCAAAATTTGGATCATGACAAGTGGTGAAGTCAACTCCGACTTCAATCCAAATCATGTCAAACGAAAATCACTACATACATGCAACTCAGGCTTTTAGTGCTGGTAGCTCAGGAACCATTATTAGCATGCCTCTACAGAGCATGGCCTCACAGCTTACGAACAAGACGAGGTAAACTGAAGAAGGTGAGAAATTCAATGGCATCTTGTTGCTATCACTCAGATTTTTTCCATTTAAAACCTGCAATAAAAAAAAATGCAGCAATTGAATTCATAAGTGATTTCCAGAAATGCAGCAGCATAAGAGTTTGAATTAAAATCAAATACTCTAACAGAACTCATGAATTTGATGCATATGGTGGTCGTTGAACCTTCCACCAGTAATTCATTTCGTTGCCAGAACAGAAATCATTTTTCATTACTAGAAAAAACGCAACTCTTTTTGACAGGTTCTTTTGAAACACGTTTTTTGGTTGACTGAAGATGAATTTCAAAAAACTGCGACATGGGTTTTTCCGAGAACGGGGACAATTTAATAACCCAGAAACGGTTTTCTGAATTTCTTAACTGATTGTGAGGACGTTGTGGTTCTTTAGAGCTCTATTTCGCTGTCTACGTGAGGAAAAACGGTTTTTGCAAAGTGGAAAGTTTGAGAACGACACTGCGTTGATTTCACCCATGATCCGGTTTTGTAGATCTCAAGAAGAAGAATTTTAATTTAAATCAAAGTCTATCGTGACATTCAATCCACATTCCACATGATTTTGATAAATCGAAGAGTCCAATTCAACTTCTTTCACTTTCTAAATGTTGGATTTTGTTGTGATTAATTTTTCTCGAATTGCAATGAAAGAAAAAAATGAGCTTCCTTTGTATGAAGAGAATGTGATCTTAATACAGCCTGCTATGTTCCAATGGAGAGTTGCTCGCAAAGATTGCCACATGGGGATGAGCAACACGGAAATAAGTGGCCAGAAGAATGACATTCAATGTTTTTAGTTTTTATTTTTAATTTCCTTATTTAATGAATTGTTTTGTTTCATAAAATTATATATGTATATATATTTTTAAAAATGTAACATATATAACATTTAAAAAAAAAAAAAATTGCATTTCTCTTTTTCAATTTTGTTATTAAAAAAAAAAAAAATTGCACTTCTCTTTTTCAATTTTGTTATTTAAAAAAATAAAAAAATTGCATCAATAAAATAAGTAGTGTATTGTTCATTTTCTTTGAGGAGGTACTAATTAATATAAATGTCAAGACTGATTATTTGCATAGGCATGGCTACTTAATTTTCTTTTCAGGGCTTTTGCTACGGAACGGTGCACATTCTGCAGCTAAACATCAATTCTATAGCGGAAAAACTTCATTGTTTCACCCAAACTTTAAACTAGCCTAAATTTCTCATCGAACATCGGATTTTGATGATTCAAGTGTCGTTGGAAAGATTTCGACGAGATCTACATAATGAGAAAACTATCACTAGAGTTTGAAACAATAAGACTAAAAAAATCGCTGAAAAAACACAACAGGTAACTTGAGGCACTAATTTTGAAATAGGTATAAATTATTTTGGTTTTACTTCGTGAACTTGTTTTATTAATACCAATTCTCAGTTTTTGGTGTAAATATCATAACTAGAGAGATTGATCACCTCTCTCTTTTGATAATCTTACATTCCATTGCAGAAGAAGTACTAGTTTTATTTTGCACGTTCAAGGAGGAAAGACAAATGACTACAAGCGAATAGTGTCTCTCTCAGAGACTACATTTATTTTACAAGAAGATGATTAGCAACAAAGAAAGAAATATCAATGCATGAGCACATGCTAATGCAAATCAGATCCAACACTTGAAATCCTTTCAGATGTCAGTATCTCCATTGCATACATGCTTCCTAAGTCAATAAAACATTCACCTCATTTCCCTTCACATTCGCCATTGCATTTCTACTTAGCCATTCAATAAAATCCTCATCTCAGTTTCTCTCACTGCTCGTTTTATTTTCCCTAGTCGTTATATTTTCCTTCCATGCTTTCAAAAACCTAGCAATAAAACCATTCAGCTCCTCTACAAAGCTGATTCATTTCATTTCCATTTTCATTCTGTCAAATAAACCTTGGTCCACTGCAAAAATTTTCATCATAGTCCTTCAAAAATTATTCTTTCATGCTTGCGTTAGTTGATGGAGGATTCCTTAAGGTCTCCCTTCTAACAAGTCTTGGCCTATCGACATTAGCACATTATCTAGATCTAAGACTAGAGTCCTTAATAATACCTTGAGGCTTATATGCATTAATGACAAGTTCTCTCGCTGACAATCATGGGAATACATCAATGTCCCTTGATCGTCAGATCTTGCAAGTGGCTCGACATCAACCCATTTATTCGCACTTTGCAAGATGTACTTAGGTACCTTGGTACTCATTGACATTAATGGTGAGTTTGCCTCGCATTGGTTAACGACATTCATCAATGGTCGTTATTCCAATGACTTCTCTTCATGCTCGACATCAACACATTTATTCGCATGAATAGAATTGTACCATCGAATTTTGTAACGATTGAAGACTACATCATTTCAGTAGTTTGCAGCAGGAATCAATTTGTATCAGCAGCAATAAAGATCCCAATCTTGCCATCAGCACAAAGAGAACAAAGACGCAGATCAAATTCATTTGTTTACATAGTTCATGATCCAACAACATCAACAGCCACACTCTTCAGTATACATAACTCATCCACATTTAAGGTAAGTGAAGGTACGTTGTTTTCTAATTTTTAGTCATGTAATTCATTAGAATGCTAAAATTGTAACTTTGGAAAAATTCCTCACTCCGTTTTTCACATTTTCATATCTTTAGTTGGGGGGGAAGGGACATCATTTCATATCCACATGTCATACACTATCACACATTTTTATTTCATTTCCACCCGCATATACTTCCCAACCAACTATTGTTGCAACATGACCCAAAATATTATATGCCTTGCAAATGATCAATTCATTGATGAAGTAATTGATTCTAAAATGTTTTTATGAACTTTGATGCAACAAAGAAAATAAAGCATTGTTACCCAAGAACCATTGCTCAAAAAAATTGGCTGTCACACAAGAACCAACTATTAAAAAAAATGTTGCAATCAAATGTATTATACTTTGCCAAAAAGAAAATATCAAGAAGAAAAGTTTGGAACGAATCTATATGAGTCAAAACTCATAAAAGATCAACTCATGGACAAATGAATCATTGCAATAGTTGCATGAGGACATGCAACAACTTCAGTTGGGGGGTATGTTGAGTCTCAAAAGTGTTTTCCATATTCATACATATTTCCATTATGTCATAACCATTCAGCGCTTATTTCATAGCTATTTGACCTAAAACCCTACATCAAGTAACTGTTTTCATAAATATATGGGTTAGGATCCTTGTCTTCCAAAGTTATTTATTTTATGTATTTAAAGTGAATTTATGATTAGAAACTAGAAAATGAACATATTTTTATATATCTATATATGTGTTATGAGTTTTGTGACATGTGTAGGTCAAAAGGAAGCTTATAAAAGACTTTTATGTGGCCTCCCAAAACCAAATTCGAATTTGAGTGGAGAAGATCATAGGATCATGAGGACATGTGTCTCACTTCCTTGTTGTATTGAAACTCTAAGAGGATATGTGTCTCATTTCTTAGTTGTGTTGAAACTCTAGAAAGACATGTGTCTTATCATTTTCTATTTTGATTGTAACTCTAGAGATGGAGGGAGAGATTCATGGACTCCCATTAATGAAATAACCTCTCATATTTTGTATAAATAGGAGAAGTTTTCTCCTATCATGAGTAGTGAAAAAATAGTGAAAAATAGGAGAAGGAGAGAAAGGAATAGAGAGTGTTTTGTAACAAAGCTTAAGATGGAATGAGATGTAGATTTGTGAGTTTTTCAATAAAGAAGTTCTTTGATGCTGTTTTGATTACAACTTTAAGGAGCTGAAGAATTTCACCAAATTGATAGCATAGGGCCCCTGCTATTCAAGGAGGTTTTACATGTTTTCTAGATAAGTCATTTTCAATTCTGTTTTGTCATATTTACTTACTTAGATTGCTTTCTAAAATCATAGCTTTTAGCATGATGTTTCATGTCATTTTCTTAGATAAAGGATCCTCATGATATTGCAGCTAGTCTCTTTCTCAAGCTCTTCCAATACATCTCTAATAAATGAATGGGATTCAATTGTGATATTCTGAGTTATTAGCATTTCATTTTCTGTTATTTAGTTAAAAAGAAGATCCTCATTATACTGCAGTTAGTCTCTTTCAAAAGCTTTTCCAATAAACCTCTAATTCACGAATGAGACTAAGTTGTAATATTTTGAGTTATTGATTGTTTTGCTTCATAGAAGATCCTTATCACATTATGATTAATCTCTTTCAAAAAGCTCTTCCAATAAACCTCTAATTCATGAATGAGATTTAGTTGTAATGTTATAAGTTGTTTCAGTATTTCCTTTTATGTTTTAGGAGATCCTCATTGCATTAGAATTAATCTTTTTTCACAAGCTCTTCCAACAAATCTCTAACTAAATAAATCAGATTAAGTTGTATTGTTTTGAGTTACTTTTCATTTCATGAATGTTCATTTAGAAGCTGTAATATCCATGGATTATAACTCTCTGTTTTCATCATTTTCTAACTAGGAACAGAACTTGCAAATAAATTATGTTTTAATTCATTTATTAACATTTCATTTTCTCCCTTGTTGACATAAATCTAACTTCATATTTTTTTAGCATAGAGTAGCATACTAAGAATCAAACATAAAAAAACCCCAAAACATCAATAAAACACTAAAAACAACGAAGTAAGAAAAATGGATACTTAGGCACATATAGTGCATCACACTTCATCAATTTACTAGCCCTGGTTGATAATTTATGTTAGCAATTTAGGACACTAAATTGACTAGACAGTTTGGTGCCGTTGCCGGGGAAGTGTATCTAGGTAGCATTATTTCTTACATCTAAAAAAAAAAAAATAATAATTTCTTGAGTATGCTCTCCTCCGGCACTTTGTGTGATCTGGAAGATCAGAAAAAGAACTTTATGTTTAAAAAAAAGAAGAAAAAAATTAATAATTTCTCGAGTATGCTCTTCTCCTGCACTTTGTGTGATCTGGAGGATCAGGAAAAGGAATTTTATGTTAAATAATAATAATAATAATAATAAAATTAAAAAAGAAAAAAAAAAATTAAAAAAAAAATAATTGTTTTCATCATTTAATTTGATTTAATGAAAAACTTTAATTTGAATAAATTGTTTTGTTTAATGAAATTTATGTGTGTATTTTTAAAATTTTTGAAAATATAACATACATAACTTTATTAGCAAATCAATTATAAAAAAAAAAAAAATTTAAATTGTTTTGTTTAATAAAATATATATGTATATTTTTAAAAATTTTTTGAATATATATATATATATATATATATATATATATATAATTTTAATAACAAATCATTTAAAAAAAATAAAATTAAAAAAAAAAATAAAAAATAAAAATAAAAGTCATCTAAAATAAATCAACACATAAAAGTTGAAACAAACAAAATGTGCCACAACATTAATTTAAAAAATAAAAATAAAAAAATATATATATAAAAAAAAATCAATAAAACAATTAAAAATTGTTTAAACTCAAAAGAAAAACGCAAACGCATATGGGCCACATAGGGCCGACTGTTAAAACCTATCACCTTCGACGTATCCTTGTGGTTATGGTCCCATGGGTACCATAGATCCAAGGGTTGGGCTAGCTGCTCGCCCTTCCACGTTAGTCACAACGAATTGACGAATTAAAACGCAAATCCTGAAATTCGTGTTTCCACCATGGAGAATGCAGAATCTGGCTACCAGCTCATATTGCAAATAAACAAACCATATTATACCCAAAAGAAAACAGATATCGACTGGTTTTATGCCGTGCTAGTGTTATTCATTGAGCCGACCTCCAAATTTGATTTTGTATTTGGTTCGGCTTCAGACTTACTCGGCATGCAATCTGCAATAAAATTCATGAACTCACGCTCAAAATTTGGATCATGACAAGCGGTGAAGTCAACTCCAACTTCAATCCAAATCATGTCAAACGAAAATCACTACATACATGCAACTCAGGCTTTCAGTGCTGGTAGCTCAGGAACCATTATTGGCATGCCTCTATAGAGCATGGCCTCACAACTTACGAAAAAGATGAGGTCAACTGAAGAAGGTGAGAAATTCAATGGCATCTTGTTGCTATCACTCAGATTTTTTCCGTTTAAAACCTCCAATAAAAAAAATACAGCAATTGAATTCATAAGTGATTTCCAGAAATGCAGCAACGTAAGAGTTTGAATTAAAATCAAATACTCTAACAGAATTCATGAATTTGATGCATATGGCGGTCGTTGAACCTTCCACCAGTAATTCATTTCGTTGCCAGAACAGAAGTCGTTTTTCATTACAAAAAAAAATGCAGCTATTTTTGATAGGTGCTTTTGAAACACGTTTTTTGGTTGACTGAAGATGAATTTCAAAACACCGATACATGGGTTTTTCCGGGAATAGGGGAAATTTAATAACCCATAAACGGTTTTCTGAATTTCTTAACTGATCGAGAGAATTTTGTGGTTCTTTAGAGCCCTATTTCGCTGTCTACGTGAGGAAAAACGGTTTTTGCACAGTGGAAAGTTTGAGAACGACACTCTGCGTTGATTTCACCCATGATCCAGTTTTTTAGATCTCAAGAAGAAGAATTTTAATTTAAATCAAAGTCTATCCTGACATTCAATCCACATTTCACATGATTTTGATAAATCGAAGAGTCCAATTCGACTTCTTTCACTTTCTGAATGTTGGATTTTGTTGTGATTAATTCTTCTCGAATTGCAATGAAAGAAAAAAATGAGCTTCCTTTGTATGAAGAGAAGGTGATCTTAATACAGCCTGCTATGTTCCAATGGAGAGTTGCTCGCAAAGATTGCCAGAAGAGGATGAGCAACGTGGAAATAAGTGGCCAGAAGAATGGCATTCAATATTTTTAATTTCCTTATTTAATAAATTGTTTTGTTTAATAAAATTATATATGTATATATTTTTTAAAAAATGTAAAATATATAACATTTAAAAAAAAAAAATAGCATTTCTCTTTTTCAATTTTGTTATTAAAAAAAAAAAAAATTGCATTTCTCTTTTTCAATTTTGTTATTTGAAAAAAAAAAAAAAAATTGCATCAATAAAATAAGTAGTGTATTGTTCATTTTCTTTGAGGAGGTACTGATTAATATAAATGTCAAGATTGATTATTTGCATAGGAAAATCTACTTAATTTTCTTTTCAGGATTTTTGCTACGGAACGGTGCACATTCTACAGCTAAACATCAATTTCGCAGCGGAAAAACTTCATTGTTTTACCCAAACTTTAAACTAGCCTAAATTTCTCATCCAACATCGGATTTTGACGATTCAGACGTTGTTGGAAAGATTTCGACGAGATCTACATAATGAGAAAACTATCACTAGAGTTTGAAATAGTAAAGACTAAAGAAATTGCTGAAAAAACACAAGAAGTAACTTGAGGCACTAATTTCGAAATAGGTATAAATTCTTTTGGTTTTACTTCGTGAACTTGTTTTATTAGTACCAATTCTCAGTTTTTTGTGTAAATATCATAACTAGAGAGATTGATCACCTCTATCTTTTGATAATCTTACATTCCATTAAAGAAGAAGTACTAGTTTTATTTTGCATGTTCAAGGAGGAAGGACAAATGACTACAAGCGAATAGTGTCTCTCAGAGACTACATTTCTTTTACAAGAAGATGATCAACAATAAAGAAAGAAATATCAATGCATGAGCACATGCTAATGCAAATCAGATCCAACACTTGAAATTCTTTCAGATGTCAGTATCTCCATTGCATCCATGCTTCCTAAGTCAATAAAACATTCACCTCATTTCCCTTCACATTCGCCATTGCATTTCTACTTAGTCATTCAATAAAATCCTCATCTCATTTTTTCTCACTGCTCATTTTATTTTCCCTAGTCGTTATATTTTCCTTCCATGCTTTCACAAACCTAGCAATAAAACCATTCAGCTCCTCTACAAAGCTGATTCATTTCATTTCCATTTTCATTCTGTCAAATAAACCTTGATCCACTGCAAAAAATTTCATCATAGTCCTTCAAAAATTATTCTTTCATGCTCGCGTTAGTTGATGGAGGATTCCTTAAGGTCTCCCTTCTAACAAGTCTTGGCCTATCGACATTAGCACATTATCTAGATCCAAGACTAGAGTCCTTAATAGTACCTTGAGGCTTATATGCATTAATGATAAGTTCTCTCGCTGACAATCATGGGAATACATCAATGTCCCTTGATCGTCAGATCTTGCAAGCGGCTCGACATCAGCCCATTTATTCTCACTTTGCAAGATGTACTTAGGTACCTTGGCACTCATTGACATTAATGGTGAGTTTGCCTCGCATTGGTTAACGACATTCATCAATGGTCGGTAATCCAATGACTTCTCTTCATGCTCGACATCAACACATTTATTCACATGACTAGAATTGTACCATCGAATTTTGTAACGATTAAAGACTACATCATTTCAGCAGTTTGCAGCAGGAATCAATTTGTATCAGCAGCAATAAAGATCCCAATCTTGCCATCAGCACAAAGAGAACAAAGAAGCAGATCAAATTCATTTGTTTACATAGTTCATGATCCAACACCATCAACAACCACACTCTTCAGTATACACAACTCATCCACATTTAAGGTAAGTGAAGGTATGTTGTTTTCTAATTTTTAGTCATGTAATTCATTAGAATGCTAAAATTGTAACTTTGGAAAAATTCCTCACTCTCTTTTTCACATTTTCATATCTTTAGTTGGGGGGAAGAGACATCATTTCATATCCACATGTCATACACTATCACACATTTTTATTTCATTTCCACCCGCATATACTTCCCAACCAACTATTGTTGCAACATGACCCAAAAGATTATATGCCTTGCAAATGATCAATTCATTAATGAAGTAATTGATTCTAAAATGTTTTCATGAACTTTGATGCAACAAAAAAAATAAAGCGTTGTTACACAAGAACCATTTCTCAAAAAAATTGGCTGTCACACAAGAACCAACCATTAAAAAAATGTTGCAATCAAATGTATTATACTTTTCCAAAAAGAAAATATCAAGAAGCAAAGTTTGGAACGAATCTATATGAGTCAAAACTCATAAAAGATCAACTCATGGACAAATGAATCATTGCAATAGTTGCATGAGGACATGCAACAACTTCAGTTGGGGGGTATGTTGAGTCTCAAAAGTGTTTTCCATAGTCATATATATTTCCATTATGTCATAACCATTCAGCTCTTATTTCATAGCCATCTGACCTAAAACCCTACATCAAGTAACCATTTTCATAGATATATGGGTTAAGATCCTTGTCTTCCAAAGTTATTTATTTTATGTATTTAAAGTGAATTTATGATTAGAAACTAGAAAATTAACATAGTTTCATATATCTATATATGTGTTATAAGTTTTGTGACATGTGTAGGTCAAAAGGAAGCTTCTAAAAGACCTTTATGTGGCCTCCCAAAACCAAATTCGAATTTGAGTGGAGAAGATCATGGGATCATGAGGACATGTGTCTCACTTCCTCGTTGTATTGAAACTTTAAGAGGATATGTGTCTTATTTCTTAGTTGTATTGAAACTCTAGAAAAACATGTGTCTTATCATTTCCTATTTTGATTGTAACTCTAGAGATGGAGGGAGAGATTCATGGACTCCCATTAATGAGATAACCTCTCATATTTTGTATCAATAGGAGAAGCTTTCTCCTATCATGGATAGTGAAAAAATAGTGAAAAATAGGAGAAGGAGAGAAAGGAATAGAGAGTGTTTTGTAACAAAGCCTAAGATGGAATGGGATGTAGATTTGTGAGTTTTTCAATAAAGAAGCTCTTTGATGCTGTTTTGATTACAACTTTAAGGAGCTAAAGAATTTCACCAAATTGATAGCAGAGGGCCCCTGCTATTCAAGAAGGTTTTGCATGTTTTCTAGATAAGTCATTTTCAATTATGTTTTGTCATATTTCCTTACTTAGATTGCTTTCTGAAATCATAGCTTTTAGCATTATGTTTCATGTCATTTGCTTAGATAAAGGATCCTCATGATATTATAATTAGTCTCTTTCTCAAGCTCTTCCAATACATCTCTATTAAATGAATGAGATTCAATTGTGATATTCTGAGTTATTAGCATTTCATTTTCTGTTATTTAGTTAAAAAGAAGATCCTCATTATACTGCAGTTAGTCTCTTTTAAAAGCTTTTCCAATAAACCTTTAATTCATGAATGAGACTAAGTTGTAATATTTTGAGTTATTGATTGTTTTGCTTCATAGAAGATTCTTATCACATTATGATTAATCTCTTTCAAAAAGCTCTTCCAATAAACCTCTAACTCATAAATGAGATTTAGTTGTAATGTTATAAGTTGTTTCAACATTTCCTTTTATGTTTTAGGAGATCCTCATTGCATTAGAATCAATCTTTTTCACAAGCTCTTCCAACAAATCTCTAAATAAATGAATCAGATTAAGTTGTATTGTTTTGAGCTACTTTTTATTTCATGAATGTTCATTTAGAAGCTGTAATATCCATGGATTAGGACTCTCTGTTTTCGTCATTTTCTAATTAGGAACAAAACTTGCAAATAAATTCTGTTTTAATTCATTTATTAACATTTCATTTTCTCCCTTGTTGACATAAATCCGACTTCATTTTTTTTTAGCATAGAGTAGCATACTAAGAATCAAACATAAAAAACCCCAAAACATCAATAAAACACTAAAAACAACGAAGTAAGAAAAATGGATACTTAGGCACATATAGTGCATCACACTTCATTAGTTTACTAGCCCTAGTTGATAATTTATGTTAGCAATTTAGGACCCTAAATTGACTAGACAACCCCACAGCATATTCCTGGTGATGCTGGTCGACCTCGAGAGCCTAGGATGGTTCATTGGGTTGCTTTTATGTCCCGCCACAGAGAGGATGGGGAGATTGTGCGATTTACCTCTACATATTTTCGTTGGCTGGAACGCCAACTTTTTGTTATAGAAGATTTTCCTTATGCTGGCATGGATTTTCGTGGTGACCGGGAGATGCCCCTCCCTCTAGGAGCTCAGTGGGACGAGTCAGGTAAAAAATCTCTTTTGACATGTTCTAATTTCTAATTTTAAATTTTTTTTTTAATCGTCCATAACTGATAACAAAAATTTCAAATGCAGATGTGGGTCCGAGTCGACCAGCCATTTTCTGCCCCTTTGATCGGAGGCAAAGAGATGCAACAATAGCACCACCACCCCCTCAAGATCAGACTACAGATATCCTGACTAATTTAGAGCACCATCGGGAGCAGATCACTATAGATATTCCTGAGACTACTATAGATGATATCTCGCTCCGTCTACAAAGATATGTCATAGGTGTTCCTGGACCATTTAGGAGGTTTTTGACTAGGGTGGCACGAGCAGTGGTGTATTATCATGATCATCACCACAAATAGTGGATGATTAACTTGTAGACTCATTTTTGTATAATTTTTTTTCGGTCATAAAGTATTTTGAGCCTATGATCGAAGACAATGTATATTTTTTGAACACTACATTTATACTATGATATACTATTATTTCCAGTTTACCTGTTCAATCACGTTATGGAATGTTGATTTGTTACTTTGTTATCATAAATGTCTATTTATAACATTAGAAGCAATTGCATTTGCCAATTTATTTAAATTTGTTGGAATGTGTTGATACTCAATATAATCGAACTCTCGTTCCAAAAGACGAACCCTTAAAAATAATCTTAATAATACTGGATCTATAATGGCATCTACTCAGTTTAACTGTAATACAACGGGTTTAGAATCTAACTTAACAATCAAACTCCGAATTCCAAATGAAATGGATTCCGATAATAATTCAATAACTACACTATATTCGGCAAGATTCTTCATCGTTTGACCGAGACTTACCCCATGCATTGATACTAACTCGTCAGTGGGTGAGTAAATAACCTAAGCTACGGAAGAGATGTTCAATTTATTACAACAAGCGTCATCAGCAAAACCAATATACGTTTGAAAGGATGTCGACATCTGCGATATCGAAAGTGTCCAGATAAGCAAGAATAATAGTAAGAGCACACTTATGCTAGGCACACGTTTCTAATCTATAGCACACCAGCTAAAAAGTAACAAATATATGGAGAATATCTCCACACAAAGTCAAGCATAATATGTCTTCAGATAAAGTCCATTTCTGGGTTTACCCAAAGAGACTCTGTCAGAATCAATCAATTCATAGGCCCCTTTTGCAAGCTGTCGCTTGACAATGTAAGGACCATGCCACATGAGTTCAAATTTCCCAGCGCCTAGTTTATCATTGGCTTGATTATAAATCAAAACTAGGTCTCCTTCTGAAAAATTACGAGGGGTAACACTTCTATCATAATGAACTTTCATTCTTTTCACATGAGCCTCGGTAGCTAATGCAGCGGTGCGCCAATTCTCATCTAATTGAGCCAAGTATAAAAAACATTTCTCCTCTTTAGAAGTATCTGGTAGTAACTCTATGGCTAGTTGGAGTGACGATATCTCGCATTCAATGGGTAATACCATTTCTAAACCATAAAAAAGTTGAAAATGGGTAAAAAATGTCAATGTTTTTGATGAAGTTCGATATGCCCAAAGTGCTGAAAAGAGCATGGTGTGCCAATTCGGCTTATGAATTCCAATGATTCGTTTGATCATGGTGACTAAAAATTTATTAATCACTTCAACTAAACCATTGACCTATGGATAATATGGTGTAGAACTGTCAGGGCGTAGGCCAAGCTAGTCCATTAACTCAGTCATCATGATATTTCGAAAATGGCTCCCATGATCAGTAATTATCGCTTAGGGTAAACCAAAACGAGCAATCACATGATTGAATATGAAAGTAGTTGCAGTTTTTCCATCCACTGTAAATGTAGGCATTGCCTTGGCCCATTTGGTAAAATAGTCTACTGCTAGAATAATATACCCATGCCCCTAGGCCGAGTGAGGGTTACATGTAATGAAATCAATGCCTCATTTTGCAAAAGGACCAAACAAAATTATGGGGTGAAGAGGAGTAGGTGGTGCACGCATTTTTCGATCGAATATTTGATAATTATGACATTTTCTGACCACGTAAATACAATTTTTAAATAAGGACGGCTAGAAATACCCTGCACGCAATATATTTTGGGCTGTGGTGTACCCAGACATATGACAACCACATGCTCCGGAGTGACAGTCATTTAGAACCTTTTCAGCTTCGTCATGAGTTAAAAAACATCGAAAAACTGAGTCTGCACCACGATGGTATAGTGTGTCGCCAACAATATGATATTGTTGAGACTGGAAACGAATTTTTCATCGTTGCGACCATGAAATCTCAGGCCGAAAAGATTGGGTTTGAAGATATATGATAATATCTCCATACCATGGATCAATGGTACTAATAAGAAACAAGGATTCATCCACGATGGGTTGTTCCGCCACAGTTTCTATATCATTACGCAGGAAATCACACATAAGTTCAATAAATATCAATGATTCTTGGATTTGGGGTTTTCAAACTCCAAATCAAACTCCTGCAAGATAACAATCCATTTGGAGTATTTCCCCCCTAGCAATTGTTTAGTCAATATGTACATCATAGGGTTACAATTAGAGATCACTATCGTTTTGCATAAAAGTATGTAGTTACGAAAACGTTGGACAGCTTGAACAACTTCCAAGGCCAATTTCTCCACATGTGAGTATTTGAGCTCAGTTGGATGTAAATTTCGACTTAGTAAATCACATGTTCACTATGGAATTCATCTTCTTGAACTAAAACCATCCCTATCGTGGAATCGGAAGCGGTGAGGTACAAAAAGTAATCCTAGTTGTAGTTGGGAGGATGCAGTAATGGTGCATGGGTCAACGCATTTTTCAAAGTATCAAAAGATCTATTAGCAACCTCTTCCCAAAAGAAATGAATGTTTTGTTTCAACAACCTAGTGAAACCTTTCATTAACTTAGCATAGTTAGGAATAAATCGACGTAAAATTTTTTCTTTCCCTTGCAAACTTTGGAGTTGGCGAAGAGTAGAAGGAGGAGGTAAATTAATGATGGATCGACATGAACGCCTGCCTTTGAGACAACAAATCTGAATAATTGTCCAGATTCTATGCAGAAAACACATTTGTGAGGATTCAAGTGAATCTTATAGTGCCTAAATTGTATAAAAATGGCTCGTAAATGAGTAATATGATCTACTCTGCGTGAAGAATGAGCAGACAAATCATCGAGGTAGGGCTGCACAATATGCTTAATGTCGTGAAATGCATAAGACATGGCCCTTTGAAAAGTGGCGCCAACGTTCTTAAGGCAAAAATGTAATTTGTGATAAGCAAAATTTCCCCATGGACAAATGAAAGCTGTTTCAGGTTGATTTGCAGGGAGTATGTTTATTTGATTGTAGTCAGAAAATCCATCCATGAACGAGAAAATTTCACTTCCGGCACAATCGTTGATAATTTGATCGATGTAAGGGGTTGGATAATTGTCTTTAGGACAAGCTCGATTTATATCCCTATATTTGATACATATTCTTATTGTTCCTTGTTTTTTATTGACCAGAACAATATTAGATATCCATTCCATTAACGAGATCGGATAAATAAAACCTGCACGAAGTAATTTTTCAACTTCTGCTTTGATAGCAGCAGCTTTTTTCAGATGAATCTGACATAATTTATGTCTGACGGGTTTGGCATCCAGGTATGTCTTAATTTCATGAACAACAATTTATGGATCGATTCCTGGCATTTTTTCATATGACCAGGAAAAAATGTCGCGGAATTCCTGAAACGGGGCTTTATATGCTTGAATTTCTTCAGGCGTACAAGAAGAAACTATGTGAATGTTTTCAACAATTCCAGGTTTTACTGAAATTTCAAGAGGAAACGTCGTAGAAATATTTTATAAATTCAATTTAGAATCAGAATGTGAGAGAGGATTCTAAGGTTCTTTGACATAATCAGTGGTAAAAATGGAGGAAAAATCATTCTCAAAATGATTGAGATCAGGCAAAAATGAAGACCTATGGTGTAGATCTTCCCATGGTAACTCATCTACCGACAAGAATTCACGAATATGTTCATCATTATGGAAAACATGTTGATCAGGATCCGGAATTGGTGTCGAATCTAAACTCGATATTGAAAATGACTCCTGATTGATCACATTCACTAGATCAGATTCGATTGAAGGAGTATCAGAAAATGACTGTACTTGCTGATATGCTAACTCAAAAGGACTCAAAGGCATGGGGCCCTAGAAAGAATCCAATTCTGATTCTAAAGGTACTATCCAAGGATCATCAAAGGAAATAGTACTTGATGTAATCATATTGATATTAGCAAGAAGAGTTTGTACGTTGGGAGGAGGCAGGGAAAAAGTTCCCAATAAAGTTGAATCTTTAATCAAACCTACTCCAACATCCTTATAAGGGATAGTCAATTTTCCGATATGTTGGATGCTATCAATAGAGGCTAGGTCGGATGAATAATATGAGAGCTGATTTATCTTAACAATATTTCCTTTATGAGGAAACATAATGAGATGAAAGATCGATGATACAACAACATTCATGGCGTAAGACCAACTGTGACCCAGGAGAAGGTTGTAATCCAGAGGGGCATCAACCACCTCCACATCCAGATTAACCACTTTGCCTTCGACCTCTATTGGTAGATCTTGTAAAATACCATATGGATGAAAACCTCTTCCATCAAAAGCTTTGAGAATAGTTGGTGATTGGTTAATTGTTGGAGAACCAAGTGATTTCCAACATTTTATCAACATTCTACACGTAGAGGCCCCTTCATCAACAATAGTATGAAAGACATGCTTGTTTTTTACTATTACCGGAGTCTGAAAAGCCATTTGATGAGGTAGGCGCGATGTAAAATTCTCTAAATCGAAGGTCATGAGGTTCGAATCCTAGATATCTATGGCTCCTAAGGCTGACAAAAGTAATTTCTTTGGGCTGGGCATGATTGCAATACTTCCAAAGTCGAAATTTTTAAAGGGGAAATTTCCAAATATTCAACAATATTGTAATTCTGAGCAGTTCTCGCATGTGGAATAAAAGCAAATTTATGAAATACACCTTTTGCAAGTGGTTTAATCACTAAGTCAGGATTTTGTTTCTCGATCTGTAATGGATCAGATGTTGAGGGAGATGTAGTCAATGCAGAATTGGATGTTTCTACTTCTTTACCAGTATTTTTACTACCGTAATCTTGCGATCGCGTCGCAACCATGAAAATATCCTCAACCGGATTGGAGGAAGATCCAACCATGTTACTATCTTGAGTGGGAAAGGGATCCTTCAAGACAGCAGGTATAGGCAAACCCTTAACAAATTTTTATACCTCGGCTCTATGCGAACACTCTTTTGTAAAATTATCCTGGTAACAGATGAGACAAGGATATCGAGGTTTGTATTTTTCGTCAATTGGTTTGGTTGTATCTGTTTTCTCTTTTGAAGATTTTTTCTCTTTTATTCTTACCTTTCTTCTTACCACCAGTTTTAGATTTGGTTGTAGATGTCTCTACAACATGGATATCGATGGAAGTTTCTAGGGAAGAATCTCCTTTGGGTGAATCGGGTAAAGTGATAATAGGAGAAGTAGTGTTGGAAGACTTCCTCTTACTATTACCAGTACTAACAGACCAATTACACCATCAGTTGCATGAGAGCTAGAAGGAGTTGCAGTTAATTGACCAGGTCTTGGTAAATCGGGGATTTTATCATACAAAGTACCTGACTGAGTATAGATAAGGTCAAGGTACTGAGCCTGAGCAATAACTTGCTCTTTCGTAACAATTCCTCCTTTGGCCACATCTTCAGTAATTTTGGCAATAACGATTTAATAAACCATTCAGCCAAAATTTGATCAGGAATAAAGACTTTCACTAAACGCCTTCTATGTCTCCATTCATGAATGTGATTAGATATGTACGTAGACGTAGACTTCTTTAATGAAGTCAGCAATTCTGTGCCATTTTCGTATCTGACAGGAAACTGAAAATGGGTTAAGAAAGCAGTAGATAGTGCATTAAAATTATTAAAAGAGCCACATGGTAACTCAATGTACCATTTGGCAGCAGGACCAATGAGAGTTCTCTGAAAAAGACATAATCGAATAGAATCATCGACTAGTGAATTGGATGCGCACCAGAGGTGATAAGTCATAACGTGATTAGATGGGTCCTCTCCTGACTTACCTTCAAATTTTGGAATATCACTGGGCGACTTGTTAGGCATCGGCGGCCAATATGGAAGATAAAAAATGGAATCGTTCATAAGGCGCAACAGATCTAGTAAATCTAAAGTTGTTATGAATGGTAACCGATGGCTAGGGTCTTGATAACCTTGAGTGATCAAACCAGTGCCAGGAGGAGGATAGCCAGGATATCCTGGAATCAGATGTGCATTTGGAATCGTGAAACCTCCTGGGTAACCAGGATTAACCGGACCATACTGAGGTTGTTGAGGTATTTGATAAGTATACCCAGGGTACGGTTGATACTGATATGCTGGATTTTGTGTAGCTTTACCAATTTGATATTGTCCCTGGTACGGTTGATAAGTAAACTGAGGTTGACTACAGACAATTGTACTAGTACCAACTTGTCCCGTAGGCATCTGGACCGTAGTCTGAATTGTAGGTCCTGACTATGGTACAAAGGCTTGAGGAATTTGCACTGATGCAGGGATAGAAGAAACCAGAGCTACAGATACTCCAGAAACAGGTGTTGTAGGTTGAACAGAGGTTGCAGTAGTTTCAGGAGTTTGAGGCGGAGTCTGAGGTGTACTGGGCCCAGGCTGCTAAAAAGAACCAGATGCAGGGACTTGAATAGTAGGCTGAACAGGTTGTTGGGTTGGACCAGAAACTAAAGGCTGTCCAGGTTGATTAGGTAACTGCACATTAGGTTTCATAGTCTGTTGAATTTGCAGTGGATTCCACACCATGTTCATTCTGGGGTATTGACCCGTAGAAGGTTGTACATATGAAGGAACATAGCTTGATTGAATGTAGGGTTGATAATTAAGTGGTAAATTTCCAGCTCCTTGTAAGAATGATTAATCGGAAGGTGGTTGTAAACCTTGAGTTGGGTACTGACCTTGAGGTTGATAAACTTGAGGCACGTACTGAATTTGGGGTTGATAAGGACCCTGAGGAATATACTGAGTCTGGGGTTGACCTTGGGGTATGTACTGTCCTTGAGGTTGTTCTCCAGGTGAATAATATTTTCCTATAGTTTGTCTTGGTAGAAAATTACCTTGAGGCTACCCCCCAGGCAGTAACTGACGACCTTGAGATTGCCCCTAGGCGGTAACTGACTACCTTCAGGTTGCCCCCTAGGTGGTAACTGAATACCTTGAGGTTTCCCCCCAGGCGATAACTGACTGCCTTGAGGTTGAGGATTTGGAATATTACCAGAAATCATAAAAATTTGCTCTGCGTTTGACGTTTCAGTTTTAGTTCCATTTGTACTAGTTGATAAATCTTGTTCAGTTGGTTGAGGAGTTTCTCTTGAGAAAGTACCAGAGAGTGACTGGTACCCCGAAGGAACAGAAGGACCACCATATAAAAATGTTTTCGGTGATTGGGAAAACATAGATGACTCACTTGACATAATTAATGAAGGATAATAACCCCTTGGTGTAGGATGAAAAGGAATTCGGGGTGGTGAAAAACTAAGACCTGGGTTCTCTAAAAAATCTGTTAATGACAAATACCAAGCGTCAATTCTAAAAGGACTGTAGAATATAGATTCACGCTTCCTAAGATTCAAAGTCTGTTGGGTTTCTGGAAGAGTTACTTCTTCATCTGGACCGACCAGTTCTTCAATGGAAATGAGGTCAGAAGGAAGATTTTCAGTAATGATGTGTCTTACCCTAGGTGAACCAAGATCACTAGAAGTTGGAGTAACAAATCCTAAAGATGGTTCCAAAACAATAGGTTTAGTGTGAGGTTCAGAAATTTCAGGTTCTTCAGCGAATTCACTGGAAGGAGAAATACTACCAATACGCTCAGAAACTGAAATCGGTTCTTGAATATGCTTTGTTGTTTGTAGTTAATAATCAGGATGAACAACTATAGATGAATCTCATGCTTCTGTTGATCTAATTATACTGTCAGTAGGCGATACTAGAGCTCGCAACCCTTCAAGTTGGCTTGGTGTATATTCAGGGGGCTTCCCCTGAAGTGTACACGATTGTCTTGGTAATTTAGCCACAATTAAAAATTATTAATCACACGTAATCAAATGAAAATTTCAATGAAAAAATTCTAGAGTCACTAAAGAGACAAACAAATGAATCACATGCCTAAAAATCTAGGATATCATTCCACACACAAACAGTAACTTCCCACACTAAAAACACTAGTTGGTGATGAAATCCAACATCGTAGTATTTAATGCGGAAAGGGCGGTTGGAACAGTTACCCTTACAACCTGCTTAATGAAATATATCAGTGCAAGTTTCTCCACTTAAACCATCTCGAGTGAAGATAACCCTCCAGAGAGTCCAAGTGAGTCTAGTTTATGTTTGCTCCAGGTACAATGGGATCTTTCCTCCACCGTCACCTTAGGAAAAAACCATAAGATTATGGTCACTATGGTTACCAACAGGAATTAATATACCTGGGGGAACAGCATACAGTCCGACATAAGTGCAAGGGCAGAGTAGCAAAGCTCAATCCCCTTGAAGGCTCCTTGACATAATCCAAGGTATACAGATAAGTGACCCCAGGCTCCTCGACAATGGTCTATCCGAGGTTTACCATTGTTAATATGCGCATATCTTCTGTTTTTCCCAATGAGATCGAATTGATTATCTCACTGGTTCATATATGAGATCATGCTTGACTCCTTTAAGAGGAGCTTCCCAAAGCATACAAGCGACTATTGGATTTTTTCCTACCACAAGATCAACTACTTGTTTGTTTTAACTGTATTGGAGAGTTAATTACTCCCTACTCCAAGACACTAGCCTAAGCTATATTGGTGAAAAGAGCCCTAGAAATATAAAAGTTACCAGATTAATTTTAATTTAAGTGTTGATTTTATAAGGTTGTTTCTTAGGACTATAGGTGCAAAAGTGAAACTGATGATATGAAGTGACCCGACTCAAATCATACTAAAAATGCATCTATTATGAGAAACAATCCATTTTGTTTCAATGAATTCTAGCTAAAGGAAGAGTTGAGAAATGCAATATTTTATAAACAAATATTTCCTTCAAACAAGAATAAATGAAAAGAAATCTAATTTCAATGAGAACTCAAAATGATCTATGCTAAATAAAAATCCCTTTTTGTTCAAGATCGAAACTGCAAATTAAGTTTTTCTTCAAAAGACACTACAATTTCTAGAAAAGCACTCAAAACTAAAAAACATTAATATTGAGATCTAAAAATTATAACACTAAATCTGAATTAAATCTTCAAAATATTTTTAGGATGTCTTACTTACCTTGTAATCTAACTAAGAAATTCTTTGCTTGAATCAGAAAGAACTCGAAAAACATCCAATTTTCTTTTTTTAAGTGAAATTCCATACTTATTAACAAAAGTTTTTAACGATTTGCAAATGAGAAAAATGAAATCTAAATATCATAAAACAATTTATGCTATGATTTCAGACCCAACAAGAAAACAAGAGAATACCAGTGATCTAAAGGCATACCAAGTTTTATAATCTTTGAGTGGGATGTAAGACAAAGAAAAAATCATTATAAAATGCAAATCTTTCATAAAATCATTTAAAACTAAAAAGGTTGAAAAAAACTCTTAACCAAGGTTTTCTGACAGAAGATACAGGTCTGGGTAATCACTGAGAACCTAAAAAATAATCCAGAAAAGAGGATTTTAAGATTTTTTCAAAAATTTGATAGGGTCCGCAGGATTCAGTGCAAACCAGTGCTATCCCACACTGTGGGTACAGGAAAAATGCAGAACTTCCCGCACTGTTTCTAAAAGAAAAGAGTGGACATAGGAAAAACAAGAGAAAAAACAAAAAATTCTCAAATATTTCTCAGGGATTCTACAAGGATTAACTACCCAAGCCAGTATAAATCAATCAAAATCAAGAAACATAAATTCATAAATCAAAATTAAAAGAAATCAAAGATCAAATCTTTCCCCAGTGGAGTTGCCATTTTGTTGGATGGATAAGTCATTCTTGCAGACAAGACAGACCTTCCAAGTGTCCTACGGACAATTAGCAACAAATGGACAAACAAAACTATCTTTCTCTAGATATATTGCGATTCATAATTAAATGCTATAAAGGCTTAACGATCTTACCTTTGATCCAACGCTTTTTTGTAGTAATAGTCCTTCAGTCGTCCGAAAGAGTTATCTTTGAAGATCTGCAATCACAAACAAACAAACATCAAATAGCACCTGCATATCATATATTCATAAATCATATCCATTATGGTGATCAAGTAATCCATAAAATTAACCAATCAATTGAGAGCTTATTGAGAAAAACAGATTTATTTGTATTAACTTAAATAAGGAAGAGCATTACAACCATGTCCGCCTTGATGTCATACAGGCCTTCCTGGGGTCTGAAACATGCATTTCCTTTACTCTGATCATCCTTGCACTCTTCCAACCAAGATAAATATAGCTATGTAACCTTTCCCACATGAAATATCAGCTAAAAGGGTCTAAGTTTCAACAACACTTCGCCTCCAACAATACTAAAACTTCAACTCATCAATTGTAACCATTTGAGGCTGCCCTATGCCTATTTTTATAATGGAAGAGAGGAGGTTACAGCTCCATACAAGAAGGGATATAATCCTACTTCAAAGGGATTAGTTCCTTACATCAAGGGGTTAGCTCCTTATTGGATGGGATGCATGAACATGAAAGGAGCGGACTTTCCACTGCAGGAATGTTTCTAGAAGCTTCCAAAAATGACTTAAATTGAGCTTCTAGATTTTACTTGCGCCTTTTCTAACCTTTTACAGGGGTCCACACTTTTAATAAACAGAAAGTGCGCTAGGCTACGCATTATTTATAGCCAAAAGGTGCGGGACCATAGGCAAAACTAAGAGAAAGTGTGGTGCCAAAGTTCTTAAGACTTTTATGAGCTTTTCTCTTAATTTCAAGGCTTGACTTTTGGGAACTTTGATATTGTAGACTTCCAAGGGAGTACTAAAATGTCATGGTGACAAATTTCAGTGTAAAAAATCATCATCAGGATCCACACCTGGATCATGTGGTGGTTTCGGCATCTCCTTGCCATCAAAATATCCAATGTCTGCAAAATATATACAAGTACACAACAATAATTAGACAATCTCGTTACACAATTTAATAAAAACAAGTTAAAGAACATGTTAGAATAAATATAGATAAAATGATAATATTACATCTATCATCTAGTGGCTCATCATCTGTGAAGAGGATGTTGGAACACCCTCGCCAATCCAATCCAGCATAAGGACAGGGGACCATAATGAAGGGATGCAGCTCGTCATTACTAGCTAGTAAGTCTAGTGCATCATGCAACATCCTAGCTAGAAACATAGTCTCTCCCCTCTTGGGCATCACATGGCCCCACATGTGCATCCAAGCCTGCAACATTACCCTACGAGGCTGTCTAACAAAATAAGGCCTCATCTCTGGAAACCTCTCAAAAAATAAACAAAAAAACTCTGAAGCAAAAGGGAAGTTGACCCTCCCTTATGCATGAGCATGACATCTATCTAAGGCTGTACAAAACTGCCGCAAAAGACTGGTAGACCACCTGACAAGCCATTGCTCATGTACTAAAGAATCAACATAATATAGAAGCAAAAAAATAATGCGTTGCCCGTGAGTGGTGTTGTGTGAAATGGTCAAAATGAGAAGTGAGAGACACTACACGTCCTATCTACCAAATGCACCAATACGTAGTTGACCTCTAGGGACCTGAAACTCTGAAGCAGACAGTACATTTGATCCAATGTATTTCTGGGAGTAAACTAACTGACTCCTTGCTACACAACCAACTAGAACCTCTGGGAATGAGGGAAAATACACCCCTCTCCTCGATATCCATGTAATGAAATAAATATCCTCCTCAGTGGGTGTGTACCACTAGTTAGGACAAACCTGGAAAGCCTGTTGGTGGCATTCCACTTGCGGATAAGATGTGCCAAAAAGACACTATGGGCCTTTAGGGAAGTTGCCTCTTCATAGAACTTTAGGAGGCCTACCTACCTTAGGAGCCCTTAGGTATCTGTTGTAATAGGGCGAGGGTATGCATCTCTCTCCCTCTCTCATGCTTCCCACTGGCAAAGCATGTCATACTGCTCCGCCTGTTGTTCCTGTTGTTCCTCCTCTTCTCTTTGAATCATTGAAATATTAATTTTTTTTATTATTAAATCAGGCATGTATTTAGGAATATACATATATAACTTTTTTTTGGAAAAAAAAGCAGACCACTTGGTGCACCACAAAAACAGTCATGCACCGGTTCCGGTGGGACTGTTTTTTGTAGAGCACTGGAGGCGGTGCCCTAGATGACATAAATGCATCATATGCCGTGCACCTAAAATTTTTTCAAGCCCCATTGACTATATATGGTGTCAGAAGAGAAATGCGCCGACTAAAATATACACCCCGAAACATATAGTCATGTCAGTGCACGGACTTCCTGACAAATTATACAGTCAAAGGTGTGGTATTTTACCTGGCCACACCGTTGACCATGTCAAAATGCCGAATTCGGTGCACTGATAGACACTGGGGCATATATATCCGTCAATGCACCGCATTTCTATTCCCATGGTCACTGGTGCGACCAGCTAAATGACTGCACCACAATTTTTTTTTTAAATTTTAAAATAATGCCAAGCGCGTTTCAATACCGCCTCGGAAATGGTGCAGATACTATTAGTACCAGTTGTGGTGTGGCCTGTAAATTTTATAGGCAACACTGCTTAACAGTGCAAGCCAAATGGCTGATGCGCACCACGTGACAATTTTTTTTTTTCTTTTTCAATGGTTAATTTTAAGGTTATTTCAAATTTTAATCTGCTAGAAAGCTTAATTATTGAAAAACTAGAAAAATACCTGTACATTTCGCCATCAAGGAGGAAAATTGGCTGTAGAATTTGCAAAGGAAATTTTTCCCACCATTTTGCAAAATGAAAGCTGGATATTGGTGGCCAATGCACAACAACAATGCGTGCAATGGGAGCACTGATGTCAGGGTGGCTCAAAGAAGGATAAATTACACATGTGCTTGAGAGCTCTAGAGTACTGAGAAAAGTGAAAAATGCGGTTTTTTGGCTGTAATTTTTTTTTATTTAACCTTGTTCTAGTGCGCGGGGTTTTATAGGCGCACTGGTGTGGTTTCTTAAGAACGCACTGGGTGGTTTTAGATTTGGCGGGTTGTTTTATGATGCACCGAGGTGGTTACTTAACATCGCACCGGGCTATTTCAGTTTTGTCGTGATGTTTTATGATGCACTGGCGCGAAATTGTCGTGAAGCACCAGTGCTTTATAGTAATAGGATGCACCGAGCATGTGTGTACGAAGTGGATGGTGTCCGGTGTGCCACTGTTTTGTGCGACCCATGCTTTCTCTTATAGAGCACACTGGTGATTGAAAGTAGAAAAGTGAAAAATGCAGTTTTTTGGCCGTAATTTTTTTTTTATTTAACCCTTTTTCGGTGTGCATGTTTTATAGGGGCACCAGTGTTGTTTCATACAAACGCACTGGTCCGCTTATGTTTCAGTGTAGTTTTTTATGATGCACCAGTGCGAAATATTTTGTGCGCATTGGTGCTTTCTCTTGTAGAGCGCACTGGTAATTGAGAGCTCTAGAGCACTGAAAAAAGTGAAAAATCTAGTTTTTTTATCATAATTTTTTTTAACCCTTTTCCAATGTGCGTGCTTTATAGGTGCACCGATGCTACTTCTTACGAATGCACTGGTCAGTTTGTGTTTTGGTGCGTTGTTTTATGATGCACCGGTGTGAGTTATTTATACTAGACCGGGCATTTTCATTGTTGGTGTGGTGTTTTATGATGCACCGACGCGAAAGAGTTGTGAAGCACTGGTGCTCTACAGTAATACGAAACACCGGCCAGGTGTGTACGGAGCACATGGTGTCCAGTGTGCAAATGTTTTATGTGCACCGATGCTTTCTCTTGTAAGTAGCACTGGTGAAATGTTGAATGATAAGTGCACCGAGCAAAAACATCTGCAAAACCCTCTGCCCATAAACCTCCTATAGTAACCTCCACTAGAAACGAATGTATGGCACATTTTTATAAGGGGTTCCTCAAAAACATCCGATAGAGGGTCTTTTCCTTGTAGTGAAAACAATCACTAGGATCTACATAGTGGCTAAAGGAAACTTGGAGGATATCCTACATGCAATTGACATTGAAGAAACTCCCATTGTCCAAGTTTAAAACTTTGAAGATGTAGGAAGAAAGTTGAAAAAGGGTAAGACAGATAAAAATTTATAGTTTGTAGGTGATGATGATGGTTTCATTTTTCAACCTAGGAAACCAATGGCCAGAAATGCAAGGAAGGTTATAGAAAGCAAAGAAACTGATAAAATCAATGAAGCTACTTCCCAGCCACCAAGCATCATATATTTATCTTCACCTACAAAATAAGAACTGGTTATCAAACTGTTTTGTGGATTAATCCGTCTTACGGACAAGACCGATCTCCCTAGTACTAGAAGTATTCAGCAACAAATAGCCAAATAAACTAATCTTTCTCTAAGCATATATGATCTACGAAAAGCTCTATAGAGGTGTAAAAGACTTACCATATGTCCAGCGCTTGTTTGAAGTCATTTTTGTCCCTCATGCACTTTAAGGAGTTTTCCTCGTAAATTGCAGTCACAAACAAGAAAAATATTACATAGCACCTGTATAGAAATCATCATAAACCATGCTTATCATAGTGATCAAGGAATCTATGAAATGCACCATCAGCAAAACCAATGTAGGTTTGAAGAGACGTCGACATCTGCAATATCAGGAGTAAAACTCAGATAAGCAAGAATAGTGATAAAAAACACACTTCTAAACTAGGCACGCTTTTCTAATCTAAGACACACCAACAGTAAAGAAATCTAATATAATAAAAAATCTCCACACCAAGTTGAAGCATAATATCACTTCAGATAAAGCCCATTTATGGGTTTATCTAAAGGGACACTGTCAAAATCTATCAGCTCATAGGCCCCTTTTGCCAACTTTCACTTAACAATGAAAGGACCATGCCACATAGGCATGAATTTCCCAGCTCCTAGCTTATCGTTGGCTTGATCATAAACTAAGACTAGGTCTCCTTCTAAAAAATTTTGAGGGGTAACACTTCTATCATACTGAGATTTTATTCGTTTAACATGAGCCTCGTTTTCTATTGCAGCATTTCATCGATTCTCATCCAGCTGAGCCAAGTATAAAAAAAGTTTCTCCTCTTCAGACGTAGCTGGGAGTAATTCTATGGCTAATTTCAGTGATGGAATTTCGCATTCAATTGGCAACAGAGCTTCCAAACCATAAACGAGTTGAAAGGGAGTGAAACCAGTTGATGTTTTTACTGATGTTTGATATGCCCAAAGTGCTGAAAATAACATGGAATGCCAATTAGTTTTGTGAATACCAATAATTCGTCTAATCATGGTGAGTAAAACTTTATTTATGGCTTCAACCAGACCATTGGCTTGTGGATAATACGGAGTGGAAGTATCGTGGTGCAGGCCAAGTTGATCTGTCAGTTCAGTCATCGTGACATTCCGAAAATGACTTCCATGATCTGCAATAATGGCTTGAGGAACACCGAACCTAGCAATTATGTGATTAAATACGAAAGTTGCAGTAGTCTTGCCATCAGCCGAAAATGTAGCCATCGCCTCGGCCCACTTAGTAAAATAATCTACTACTAAAATAATATACGCATGCCCCCTGACTGAGTGAGGGTTACATGTAATAAAGTCGATACCCCATTTCGCGAAAGGACCAACATCAATTATGGGGTGAAGAGGAGTAGGTGGCACGTGCATCTTATGATAAAAAAGTTGACAATTGTGGCATTTCCGGACTGCATAAATACAATCTTTGAATAACGATTGCCAGAAATAACCAGTGCGCAATATCTTTTGGGTTGTGGCATACCTAGACATATGACCACCACATGGTCTAGAATGGCAGTCATTTAAAACCTTTTCAGCTTCTTCATGAATAAGAAAGAGTCGGAAAATAGAATCCGCTCCATGACGATAGAGCGTATCACCAATACTATTGTATTGTTGGGATTGGAATCATATTTTCCGTTGCTGAGATCATGAGAGTTCAGGCCGAAAAGATTGGGTTTGGAGATAAAAAATAATATCTCCATACCATGGATCGAGAGTACTGATAAAAAACAAAGATTCGTCCGCAATGGGCTCTTCTGCCACAGTTTCAATATCAGTAGAAGGGAAATCACACATCAATTTCGCGAAAACCAAAGATTTCTTTGCCTTGGATTTTTCAAATTCCAAGTCAAATTCCTGCAGGATGACTATCCATTTGGAATACTTTTCCCCTAGCAATTGTTTGGTCAAAATTTACGTCATAGGGTTACAGTCAGAAATTACTGTGGTTTTATGTAACAAGATGTAGTGTCTAAATCTTTGGACAGTTTGAACAGCTGCCAAGGCCAATTTATCCACATGTGTGTATTTAGTCTCAGTCGGATGCAGATTTCGACTAAGATAGTAAATCACATGTTCCATTTTAGATTCGTCTTCCTGAACTAAAACCATCCCAATTGTGGAATGAGAGGCGGCGAGGTACAAAATGTAGTCCTGGTTGTAGTTGGGAGGATGCAATAACGGTGCATGGGTCAACGCATGTTTAAATGCATCAAAATATCAATCAACGATCTCATCCCAAAAGAATGGAATGTTCTGTTTCAGCAACCGGGTAAAACCCTTTGTAAGCTCGGCATAGTTAGGAATGCACCGACGTAAAAAGTTTTCTTTCCCTTGCAAACTTTGGAGTTGGCACAGAGTTGAAGAAGGAGGTAGATTAATAATAGCTTCGACCTTCGATGGATCAACGCGAACGCCTGCTTTCGAAACAAAAAATCCCAGTAAGTGACCCGATTATACATAGTATGGTCGCCAATTTGTTGTGTGGATTAATCCGTCTTGCGGACAAGACCGATCTCCCTAGTACTAAAAGTATCTAGCAACAAACAACCAAATAAAATAATCTTTCTCTAAGCATATATGATCTACGAAAAGCTCTAGAGAGGTGTAAAAGACTTACCGTATGTCCAACGCTTGTTTGAAGTCATTGTAGTCCCTCGTGCAATTGAAGGAGTTTTCCTCGTAAACTTGCAGTCACAAACAAGAAAAATATTACATAGCACCTGCATAGAAATCATCATAAACCATGCTTATCATAGTGATCAAGGAATCTATGAAATAAACCATTAACTGAAAGCTTATTAAGAAAAATGAGTATATTTGTATTAATTTCAAAAGAAGGAAAACCTTACAACCTGAGCCTTGATGTTGCACAGGCCTTCCCGGGGCCCGAAGCAGGAGTCTCCTCTAATTTGATAAGCTCTGCACTCCTCCAACCAAGACAAATAGAGGTATGTAATCTCTCCTCACAAAAGTCTTAGTTAACTGAGTCTGAATCTTAACAGCACTTAACCTCAAATATTCTAAAGCTTGAACTCCCCTTGAGGCTACCCAATGCCTCTTTTTATAGTGGAAAAGAGGAGGTTTTCTGTTCCAACTATGAAGGGATAGAATCCTCCTTCAAAGGGATAAGCTCCTCACATCAAGGGGTTAGCTCCATAAGGTAAGGGATACATGCACCTCATAAGAGTGGTTCTGCCACCGCAAGATTCCTTCTAGAGGCTTCTAGAATTTACTTTTATTGAGCTTTTTATAATTTACTTGCACCTTTTTGATCTTATAGGGGTCCACACCTTTAACACAGATAAAGTGCATTCAGGTACGCAAGAGAGCTGAACATTAGGTGCGGGACCGCAGGCAAGATAGAGAGAAAGTGCGACACCAAAGTTTAGGAGATTTTTAGGAACATTTCTCTGATTTTCAAGGCTTGACATGAGGAACTGATATGTTAGACTTGCAAAGGGAGAAGTATGAGTAATAATGAGCTCATACACATAGCAGAATGTCAGGATGACAATTTTCAGTGTAACAGATTTCCCCCTAAAGTGCAAAGTCTGGAATAGATGATGCCGAAGTCTGTCATATATGAAGAGTGTAGTACTTTATCATTTCAAGGATCATCCTATGGTCACCCCAGTCGGAACCTGTAAAAACATTCAATGAAATATATATATATATATATATATATATATATATATATATATATCATCGCTGAGGTAGGCATTCCCATACTCAGATCAAAACTAACTAGAAACTAATTCAAACTGTTATGATACAAGAATGATTTTGAGTACATCATAGTATAGACATGTGTAGACACAGTATGGACACAACCATCTGTTTATAAATATTCCACTGTATAAATGATAACAAAATTCCTCGCAGCCTGGATGGTAGAAACTAGATCCAGGGTCTTGATTTCCGCATCTTGAACTAGTACGATTCTATCCATGTGAATGAATGTGTTGAAGTCGAACATGGTAGAAACCACTTGATTACCAGTCAATGATGTAAATTGTTGAAAAGTGTGAGAGTAACCACCAGTAATGTCAATGGCTCTCAAAGTACTCAGTACAATCCATGAAATGTGAATGAATGAGTTGAAGTCAAACACGTCACGGAATTGTTCGATCGAAGGTCAATGATGTAACCTGTCATCGAAGTCGAGAAACCTACCATTGAAGCATGCAGATTTCAAGGTACTGACGATTTCTAGATCAACTTCCTAGATAATGAGTTGTCGTCGATAGAAAGTGATCCGTCGTAGGCAAGCCCACAACATGAAATCATAGATCAAGATTTGAAAATATATTGGCAAAGACTGACTCAGGGATGGTAAAAAATGGATGACAGATATTTTGCAGATGAATGGTTTATTTGAACTGTTCTCTTGAACACATAACGACACTGCAGATGGCTTGGTGACAATTGACCCAAAGCTAATATCCAGAAACCGGATGAATGAATTTTAATGAGGTTTGATTAACTGTTAGGCAAATGATTTCCCAACCCAGGTGAATGACAGTGTCATGTTCAAGAGTGGTTAACTGGATTTTCGAAAAATCAAAATACAACAAACAAGTCCTTTTTTCTCTCTTTCCCCCCACCATTTTTGGCAAGTACCTCTTTATTTTTGACAAGCTTGAGGAGGATAACATTTGCTTGTTTATAAGCTCATCCTTCGGATGAGTCCAACTTAGTTTAAGATTCGAACCCTAAGAAGGAGTGGTCTGTTCCTGTTTAGAATTGAACAGGTCCTTTACTGTTAAATTTTAACGAGTCAAGTATAGGAGAAACTCGGTGTTTTTCAATTTTAGGGAGTCAGAAGAAAAAACTTAAGAAAACTCCATGGGTGTACTTTTTTATAAATTTAGTCTCTCGAGCCCGAAAAAGGATAAAATAATGCGAGAGAGAACTCTATTGACCGTAATTAGTCAACGTATACCTTTTTCGTAAATAGTCCATTTCAGTCTGTAAAAGGGGTAAACTTATACTGAATGGACGATTATTCATTTACTTTAATGAGTTCGAATAATCAAGTGCTCAGCAATATTTTCATGTTTAAAGAGTCTGAAAAGGGCTTAAAAGAGAACTCCAAGTTTTCACTTTTTCGTAAAATTTTTGAAAGAGTCCGAAAAAGTGATAAAAGTATGCTCTTTATTGAAAAACGATCAATTTTCCTGAAAAATCCAATTTTTGCACAAAAACTTGAAACATTATACATACCTATTTAAGATAAGTAAAAATGGTTTCAAAAATACCCTTTTTAAAGTGAAAAAAAAAACAAATTAAAAATTCATCTATTCGAAAAAACTTATAAAAAGGACTTTTTCAATTTCATTTTTACCGTTCAAGTTCAGAGTGAAAAGTAGAAGATTTTGGGTAAAAAAGTTCCTGTGAAGATTCTGGAAAATCCATCCGACGAAATCGAGAACCATCAGTCCCAGGTAATCCACGACCTCTTAATCTTTCATTTCATCCGTTTACAATTCATTTTTAGGATTTAGATTTTATTTTTAAGGGAAAAATATAGTTTAAGAAATCACCCGCGGAGGTCCGCAGGTGCCACACATGGGCCCTGCAGACCCCGACTTTTTCCTATGTAGAAAAAAGTCGTGGGTCCACACTTTTCCCACAGAGCGCGTGTGTTCCTATGCACTGTGTACAAAGGGAAAGTGCGGTCCCAGCATTTTTAAATTTCAAAATCAAATTTCTCATTTGGCGCCCAAAAATTTTCAAATTAGATTGTTCTAACATATCTTTTTATGTATTGTAGGATTAACAAGATGTCGATTTGGAGAGAACGTGAGCATGAGGATGTGGATGATGTCGCAATGCTCCATTTTCCCACAATGCAAGCATTAAGAGCATGCAGTTTATATAAATTCTGGGCCATTCAGGGCATGAGGGCACAGGTAGACCTCCTGACATGGCTGGTAAATAGGTGGAATGTGCAGGACCAACGTTTCATTATTGGTGGCCACCGGCTCGAAATCGAGCTGGAGGATAGTTATTTTCTGACTGGTTTGTCCAAGAGGGGTGAACAACTTTCCTTGTTTGGGACTAGGCTAGGTGGTCAGACTGTCGCTAGTCTTTGACAAGAATTCTGTAATGATCAGGCAGACCCCAGGGACAAATGGATTGATATGAAAACTATCATCCATCCTGAGATGAAAGTTATTGTGTTTACTATTACCAGATTGTGTAGGAGTGCAACACTGCATGTGGCTA
Organism: Pinus albicaulis; assembly: GCA_034641835.2. NCBI lineage: Eukaryota > Viridiplantae > Streptophyta > Pinopsida > Pinales > Pinaceae > Pinus > Pinus albicaulis. The sequence continues at coordinate 993,682,838 of CM076583.1, forward strand.
CTGGTTCCCAGATGCGCATTGCTGTGGACTGTTTTCGAGGCACCATTTTCAACTGGTGCGAAGCTGTATTGGCCAATGTAAAAGGCCAACTAACTAGAGTGAAAAATGGAAAACTAAATAACTTTGGATATGGATCCATTGTGGTCACTTTTTCTCTAGAGAGGATCCCCATGTTAGCTCCGCAGAGTATTCCTGTCGATGCCGGTCGACCTCGAGAACCTAGGATGGTTCGTTGGGTTGCATTGATGGCCCGTCATGGTATTGAGGGCGCTGAGATTGTTTGATTTCCTCCTTCATATTTTCGTTGGCTGGACCGCCAAATTTTTTTCATAGAGGACTTTCCATACACTGGGATAGATTTCCATGGCAACTGAGAGATGACTCTCCCAGCAAGGGAACAATGGGATGAAACAGGTAAAATCATTTTCAACAAATTCTAAGTTCTAATTTTTTGTATTTTGATCGTCTTGAAAATTAATAACCAAAAAATTTTTGAACGCAGATGTGGGCCCACGACAACCAGCCCATATCTAGCCTTATGAAAGAAGACAACCAGTTGCAGCCACACTAGCCCCAGTAGGCCAATCAGCAGAAATCTTGTCTAATTTAGAGCATCACCTAGAGCGTCTGACTCTAGATATTCCAGAGACGGACATAGATGAGATTCCACTCAGATTGCAGAGATACGTGATTGGTGTTCTAGGAACTTTTAGGAGGTTCCTATGTAGGGTGGCCTGGGCAGTGGTCTCTTATCGTGATCACCATCAGTGATGGGATGATCGTGTTGTAGAATCATTTTTTGACTTTTTGTGTTACCATTTTTGCCGATCATAAGGTGTTGCCACCTATGATCGAAGACGATGTATATTTTTTGAAAACACTTCTATACTATGATATATCACTATTTACCGGCTATCTGTGTACATGTTACTAATGTTATTTTTTTTACTGTTTTGATCATTGTAAATGTCGATTTATCATACTAGAAGCAACTGTGTTTGCTAATGTATTTAAATGTCTTGGAATATGTTGATACTCAATGTAATCAAATTCACGTTCCAAGAGACGAACTCTTAAAAATAACCGTAATAACACTGGATTTCTAATGGCATAAACCCTGTTAAGCTGTAATACAACAAGTTCAGAAACCAACCTAACAATCAAACTCTGAATTCCAAATGATATGGATTCAGATAATAACTCAATCACTGCACTATACTCTGCAATGTTATTCGTTCTTTGACCAAGGCTTACCCCATGCATGGATACTAACTCGTCAGAGGGTGAATAGATAACCTAAGCTGCGGAAGAAATGCTCCGTGTACTACGAAAAACACCATCAAAAAAACCAATGTAGGTTTGAAGAGACGTCGATATCTGCAATATCAGGAGTAAAACTCAGATAAGCAAGAATAGTGATAAAAAACACACTTCTAGACTAGGCACGCTTTTCTAATCTAAGACACACCAATAGTAAAGAAATATAATCTAATAAAAAATCTCCACACCAAGTTTAAGCATAATATCGCTTCAGATAAAGCCCATTTCTGGGTTTATCTAAAGGGACACCGTCAAAATCTATCAGCTCATAGGCCCATTTTGCCAGCTTTCGCTTAACAATGAAAGGACCATGCCACATAGGCATGAATTTTCCATCTCCTAGCTTATCGTTGGCTTGATCATAAACTAAGACTAGGTCTCCTGAAAAATTTCGAGGGGTAAAACTTCTATCATACTGAGCTTTTATTCGTTTAACATGAGCCTCATTTGCTATTGTAGCATTTTGTCGATTCTCATCCAGCTGAGCCAAGTATAAAAACCATTTCTCCTCTTCAGATGTAGCTGGGAGTAATTATATGGCTAATTTCAGTGACCGAATTTTGCATTCAATCGGAAGCACAACTTCCAAACCATAAACAAGTTGAAAGGGAGTGAAACCAGTTGATGTTTTTACTGAGGTTTGATATTCCCAAAGTGCTAAAAATAACATGGAATGCCAATTCATTTTGTGAATACCAATAATTCGTCTAACCATGGTGACTAAAAATTTATTTATGGCTTCAACCAGACCATTGGCTTGCAGATAATATAGAGTGGAACTATCATTGTGCAGGCCAAGTTGATCTGTTAGTTCAGTCATCATGACATTCCGAAAATGACTTCCATGATCTGTAAAAATGGCTTGAGCAACATCGAACCTAGAAATTATGTGATTAAATATGAAAGTTGCAGCAGTCTTGCCATCAGCCGAAAATGTAAGCATCGCCTCGGCCCACTTAGTAAAATAATCTACTTCTAAAATAATATACGCATGCCCCCCCGACCGAGTGAGGGTTACATGTAATAAAGTCGATACCCCATTTAGAGAAAGGACCAATAGCAATTATGGGGTGAAGAGGAGTGGGTGGCGTGCGCATCTTACGATAAAAAAGTTGACAATTTTGGCATTTCCGGACTGCATAAATACAATCTTTGAATATCGACGGCCATAAATAACTAGCGCGTAATATCTTTTGGGCTGTGGCATACCCAGACATATGACCGCCACATGCTCCAAAATGGCAGTCATTTAAAACCTTTTCAGCTTCTTCATGAATAAGACAGTGTCGGAAAACAAAATCTACTCCACGACGATAGAGCGTATCACCAATAATATTGTACTGTTGGGATTGGAATCGTATTTTCCATCGCTGAGATCATGAGAGTTTAGGCCGAAAAGATTGGGTTTGGAGATAAACAATAATATATCCATACCATGGATTGAGAGTACTAATAAGAAACAGAGATTCGTCCGCAATGGGCTTTTCTGCCACAGTTTCAGTATTAGTAGAGGGGAAATCACACATCAATTCCGCAAAAACCAAAGATTTCTTTTCCTTGGATTTTTCAAATTCCAAGTCAAATTCCTGCAGGATGACTATCCATTTGGAATATTTTCCCCCTAGCAATTGTTTGGTCAAAATGTACATCATAGGGTTACAGTCAGAAATTACTTGGTTTTACGTAACAAGATGCAATGTCTAAATCTTTGGACAGCTTGAACAGCTGCCAAGGCCAATTTCTCCACATGTGTGTATTTAATCTCAGTCGGATGTAGATTTCGACTAAGATAGTAAATCACATGTTCAGTTTTAGATTTGTCTTCCTGAACTAAAACCATCCCAATTGTGGAATGAGAGGTGGCGAGGTACAAAATTTAGTCCTGGTTGTAGTTGGGAGGATGCAATAACGGTGCATGGGTCAACATGTGTTTAAGTGCATCAAAAGATCGATCAACGATCTCATCCAAAAATAATGGAATGTTCTATTTTAGCAACTGGGTAAAACCTTTTGTAAGCTCAGCATAGTTAGGAATGAACCGACGTAAAAAGTTCGCTTTCCCCTGCAAACTTTGGAGTTGGCGCAGAGTCGAAGGAGGAGGTAAATTAATAATAGCTTCGACCTTCGATGGATCAATGCGAATGCCTGCTTTCGAAACAACAAATCCCAGTAAGCGACCCGATTCTACACAGTATGGTCACCAATTTGTTGTGTGGATTAATTCGTCTCGCGGACAAGACCGATCTCCCTAGTACTAAAAGTATCTAGCAACAAAAAACCAAATAAACTAATCTTTCTCTAAGCATATATGATCTACGAAAATCTCTATAGAGGTGTAAAAGACTTACCGTATGTCCAACACTTGTTTGAACTCATTGTAGTCCCTCTTGCACTTGAAGGATTTTTCCTCGTAAACCTGCAATCACAAACAAGAAAAATATTACATAGCACCTGTATAGAAATCATCATAAACCATGCTTATCATAGTGATCAAGGAATCTATGAAATAAACCATTAACTGAAATATTATTGAGAAAAATGAGTATATTTGTATTAATTTCAAAAGAAGGAAAACCTTACAACCTGAGCCTTGATGTTGCACAGGCCTTCCCGGGGTCCAAATCAGGAGTCTCCTCTACTTTGATAAGCTCTGCACTCCTCCAACCAAGACGAATAGAGGTATGTAATCTCTCCTCACAAAAGTCTTAGTTAACAGAGTCTGAATCTTAACAGCACTTAACCTCAAATATTCTTAAGCTTGAACTCCCCTTGAGGCTACCCAATGCCTCTTTTTATAGTGGAAAAGAGGAGATTTTCTGTTCCAACTATGAAGGGATAGAATCCTCCTTGAAAGGGATAAGCTCCTCACATCAAGGGGTTAGCTCCATAAGGTAAGGGATACATGCACCTCATAAGAGCGGTTCTGCCACCGCAAGATTCTTTATAGAGGCTTCTAGAATTCACTTTTATTGAGATTTTTGGAATTTAATTGCGCCTTTTTGATCTTATAGGGGTCCACACCTTTAACACAGATAAAGTGTGTTCAGGTACGCAAGAGAGCTGAACATTAGGTGCGGGACCGCAGGCGAGATAGAGAGAAAGTGCGACACCAAAGTTTAGGAGGTTTTTAGGAACTTTTCTCTGATTTTCAAGGCTTGACATGAGGAACTGATATATTAGACTTGCAAAGGGAGAAGTATGAGTAATAATGAGCTCATACACATAGCAGAATGTCAGGATGACAATTTTCAGTGTAACACAAACAAAGAAAGGGTAAAGAGAAAGTTATTGAAAAATAAAAAATTGAAACCCTTAAAGAGCAGTTGAAGGAGGCAGGTAACGAAATATCATTTTCGAAGAAAGAGGTAAAGAAACATAGAGATGAGAAGGTTTAATTTGGAAAAATGAGTAAAATCTAGGAAGATCAAGTCACAAGTGTTTCAAAGACATTGGACAATACATAAAAGTTGATAAAGTGGACTCAGCCACTAAGAGGAGAGGTTAAACACATAAAAAAGATAAACTTGCACTTGTAGTCCAAGAACAGGGAATTAAAGGACAAAGTGAAAGATCTCCAGGAGCAATTGGATTTGATTCATGAGGAATTGAAAAATAAAGGATTGAAGATGACAGTGGTAGAAGAGCCTATAATTCAACTAATTATAAATGAGGAGGAAACACCACAAGAGAAATAAGTTGAGATGGAATATGTTTTAGGAGGTTCATAACATGTAGATAACCCAAATTTTGTAGTTGGAGGAAATTTTTTGAAGATAATCTTGAAAGGAACAATTTCTGGTTTTTTTTGCACAGTTTCGTAGCGTACCTCAGGCTTGAAGCCAAAAATTCACTACAAAAATTCTTGTAGGTGACTTTTTGCATTTAAAATCAGTTTTGGAATGTTTTAAGGAGGGAAATTGATGGTTTGAAAAGTTTCATGGCATGCTAAAGGTACTAGAACAACAAACGAGTTAAAGAGATAGGTGGAAAAGTCATTTTTCCTACGCTACTAAAACTCACTATGAAACTGTCTAAACTGCCCTTTTTTCATAGCGAGGAGTTTTAAAGAATTTTGAACATCTTTACAGTACGTCAGCCAACTGGGGAACTCCAGCATGTCAATGGACCTCATCAACAGAGATTTATGACTCGAAGGGAGTGCCACACATTCAGCGCATCAGTCAAAACAACATTTAAAGAGAAGGACGTCCATTCCTAAAAAGCATGGTTATGTTCCACTGATCTAGGGCAGCTTTAAAGGTGTAAAGTGGTGTTGAACTTGGGTCATTTCTCATTTGAGAATGTGACATTCATGATGTAACCATTATGTAATTTTTTCACTAATAGGATAAAGGAATGTAATAAATAGGAGATAGAGTCCTATTAGGATTTTGTTTTCTTTAAAGATAGCTGTCAGTTTTCTGTTTTAAGTTAGTGATTTTAGTTATGATAGGTGTCAAAGTAGAATTCAAAGATCTAGCCACTAGGCAGATCACCCATATTGTAAATAATATATATTTAGAAATAAAACATTGAAGAAGCAAAGGGTTGGAAAATATTGCACCAAATCGCTACTTCTATGTTTTTGACCATTATCAGTAATACAAAGTGACATTCTAATTCCAGACCTGAGATTATCATGAGGTTTTTGATCTGTTATTGATCTGTATCTCTATGTTTAAATCACTTGCAGTAGATGTCAGCTCTAATTACTCAAAATTCATAATATTATGCTCTGACTTCCTTTAGTGGTGAAATGACTGTGTTTTCCTATGTTATGTGTGTGAATTGTCTTTGTTAAAAACCTCTATCCGCCTTAGATTCCATGTGAAGAACCACTGTCACTAAGGCTATTGATTGTTGACTCCATAAGCCCAATGGTAGCAAGCCTTCATTTTTCAACCTGCAATCATACAAAAACAAGTTACAATTCCATAGAGTTAGCCATCTATTACTATCCTTATTCAAAATCATAAACCCCCTTTGAGAGATACCTCTCAAACTGAAGAGGCTTTTCTTCAGTTAGAAGTGGTTTGAAAGACTTACATTGAGTTGATTGACGAGCAACCAATCAAGATAAATTTGGTGATAACAGGTGATAGAGATAACAAGAGGAGAACCACAGGGTATGTATTTACTATAGGAGGAAAAAATGTCAGTTGGGTTTCAAAATTGAAAAACATTGTTGCACTTTCAATAACAGAAGTAGAGCATGTTGCTGCTATAGAGGCTAGTAAAAAATTGATTTGGTTACAAAGGTTTATGGATGAATTGGGCAAGAAGAAGGAGATGGGAAGGTTATACAGTGACAAATAGAGTGCCATTCATATTACAAAGAACTCAACTTTTCATTCAATGACTAAAAATATACAACTCAACTACCATTTCATACGTCCAGTGTCAGAAGATGGACAGGTGAAGCTGGAAAAGATACACACTAGCTAGAATCCTGCAGAAATGTTAACAAAATTTGTAACTAGGGAAAAACTAAGATTATGATAAGTTCCAATTGGTTTTCAAGTATGATGGTGAAGATGACAAACAACCAGGTCCAAAGTGAAAGCATTGTCGAAAAAGTGAAGTAGCGGTGGAGTTTCTATATCAGTCTCAAAGTGGGAGATTGTTGTGTGTGGAGCCTAATTATATTCCTGATTTAGAGGCCTTCTTTCAGCTAGGTGTATACCCCAGAAGGTCTATACACCCCTCCGCGTTGTGGGGGTGGGGGGGGGGGGGGGTGGGGACCATCCACCCTAGGTGGGGTGTTCGAGGGCTAGAGAGCACCCGAAAGGTGTTTGGGGGCTATGCCCCCAAAGCTAAAAATAGATGTAAAATTTCCTTGTAAAATATTGTAATTCCATAGAAAATGTGGGTCATTCATTAGGGGAATGATTTGATGATGTAAGTTGTGCTAATTTAGTGTTTTTTCCCCTAGAAGGAAACCCTCAATTTATATGAGGGAATTTCATTGCAAATATGTATTATTATTCTAAACGAGAGAGAGCGAAGGCTGTGTGAGAGAAAAGAGGAAATTGCAATGAATCCACTATAGGTTGTATCTCTTCATTTTTCTAGATAATATAAAAGGAAGGACTGGTTGTTTCTCTGTGGACATCGCCTAAATTGGGTGAACCACGTATATATGTGTCTCTCTTGTTTTATGTTTATATATATATTTTTTTTCTTGCAATATTGAATGTGTTTCATTACTCCTTTAATTAGTTTCTAACATAGACTATTGAAACCATGAACACCATACTGCTTATTGGAGCTTTATAACAAAACTTGATGCAATATTTACAATATTTTGTGTACTGGAGCTTTATAAAATAGAGCATTGCAGTATATACAATACACATATACATATACATAAACCAAAACACATAAATAAAACACATATTCTCAACCAACAAATAATTAAGGATACAGAATATGCATGTGATCAACCATCTCCCATGTAGCTTCATCAAGCACAAAGTGCTTACACTGCACTTTAACTTGCTTGATTGCTTGGTTTCAGAGCATGACCTATTTAAGTGAAAAATGCACTGAGGTTTTTTCTGGAATTCCCCCTCTCGCTCCACCTGCAATACAAACCAATCAATCACATGATCAACATCCTGCACATATCTATTAAGAAATGAAACATGGAAAACATCATGGAATTTCATTGTTGGTGGTAGTGCAATTCAATAAGCCATTGGTCCAATCCTCTCAAGGATCTCGAAAGGCTCGTGATACCAAGGTGTCATCTTGGAACATGACCCAATACTAAAGGGGATACTCTTGGGGTTGATGTGAAAGTACACATGCTCCCTAACCTGAAAGTCCTTGAATTATCTATGATGATTTGCACAACTATTCTACCTGTCATGTGCTACCTTCAAATTTAACTTAGTAACCTGCATCTCCTGATCCATCTCAACAGACATATCTAGCCAATTTAATACCATATTCACTGGATGACTCTAGCTGATGGGAGTGTTAAAAATCTTGATACCCATTATTATATGAAAATTATACTAGTGGAAGATACTCCTCCCACTTCTGTTATTGATGCATGAAATACCTCCTGAACATGGCCTCAAGAATCCTATTAACCCTCTCTCTTTTTCCATCTATATGCAGATGATAAGCTATACATAAACATAACTCTGTCCCCAAACCTACAAACAACTCCTTCAACAACATGGAAGTGAACTTGGCATATCTATATGATATAATATTCTTAGGAACACCATGCAATATCACTATCTCCTTGATGAATATATGAGCTACCTTCCTATCTGAATTAGTATACTCTAATGCAATGGAGTGAGCTACCTTACTCAACATTTCAACCAAAACCATGATGGAATCATGCTGCTTCGATGTACTCAATGAACCTGTAATGAATTCCATCGAAATGACCTCCCTTTTTTATTCTAAAATAAAAATAGGGTGCACTAAACTAGATGGATGCTTACAAATTTATTTCACTGGTTAACAGTCCAAAAATATACCAAAAAACTCAACCACCTCTTTTTTCAAGTTCGAACAATGGTATAACTTCTTAACTATTTTCAATATCTTCTGATATCTGATGTGAATGAATACGAATTAACATGAAATTCCCTAAAGATAATATTCTTGAGCTCACTACTATCTGACACATAAATCTTGTTCTTGAATCTAACGAAGTTGTCTACAGTGAGGTGATACTCCTCGTACCTACCACCTTCACCTTGCTACTGCAACCTGTTCTTCAACTGTCGATACTTGTCATCATGATACCCTACCTGCAAGATTCACTTCTACAAATATAATTCATAATAACTCATTTTTACAATGTGATTCACCTTCACTCTCATATTGAGATCATCTACAACCCTGTTCTCCTTTCCCTTAATGTATATGGTCTCAAATTTAAACTCATTGACAGTAGCCAACCATCTAGCTTTCCTGGAATTCATATTCAGTTGGTTAAACAAGTACCTCAACCCACTATGATCACTCATCAATACATACCTCCTACCAAGGAGATAATGCCTCCACATATTCAATGCAAGAATGATAGCTTCCAACTCACTATCATGAGTCACATAGTTATGCTCGTTCTCATTTAGCTTCCTTGAATCATAGCACCCCTTATTTCAAGCATATATACATACCAAGAACTCCTTATGAGGATCGGCAATCATCAAAATTAGAGCATTTGTAAGAAACTACTTCAACTAGTCAAAACTTGATACACACTCCTCAATCAATTCAAACTTATTTTTCATTACAAATATGAAATAGGATAGGCAACCCGTGATAATTTCTTAATGAACCTTCTATAATAACCTGATAGTCCCATGAATGATATGACCTCTTCCACATTCCTAGGATATGGATTCTCCATGATAGCACTAATATTTTCTGGGTCCACTGTTATACCTTCCTTGGAAACACAATGTCCCAAGTAATGAACTTCAATATGAAAGAAACTAAACTTGCTAAGCTTAGAATTCATGTGATACTATCTCAAAAATATTAACACTGCTTCCATTTTTTATGTAAGAGCTTCCTCATTCTTAAAATATATCAATATATCATCAACGAACACTATCAAAAACTTGTACAGATAAGGATGTAAGATACTATTCATCAAGCGCATGAAAGTAGCTAAAGCATTAGCAAGACCAAAAGGAACCACTACAAACTCATAATTCCCATACTTGGTACATAATGTGGTCTTGTAAATATCTTCTTCCTTTATGTACACTTGATGATATCCTGATCTCGAATAAATCTTTGAGAACAATGTCGTTCCCTTTAATTGATCAAACAAATCATCAATCTAAGGGAATGGATAAATGTTATTTATATTCACCTTATTTAGTTTCCTATAATCAATGCACAATATGAGAGTACCATCCTTATTCTTCAAAAAAAACGTTGGTGCACCCCAAGGTGATACACTTGGCCTTATGTATCCTTTATCAAGAATTTCCTTAAATTGCAACTTTAGTTCCACCAACTCAGGAGTACTCATCATATAGGGTGCCTTCGATGTTGGTGTTTCTCTTGGTATCAAATCAATGGAAAAATCCACTTCCCTATGAGGAATAAACTCCGAAATATCTACATATTGACATTGCTGCAAAACCATATACATTTTTAGAACTTCATCATCCTCAACATCCTTCCCTTTGTGACCAGAAATATGAACTACAACAAATACAAATACCTTTCAACAATTGTGTTTTTATTGCATTGCTACAACCATTCTCACTGATGTAGGCTTATTCTTTCCCTATAATGTTCTCCTCTCTCCATCACCATCCAACCACTCAACATCCTTATCATAGAAATTTACCTTGGTCTTGTGAATGTACAACCAATCCATGCCCAAAATCATACTATATGAACCCAAAGGAATCACATTTACATGTGTTGATGTAGGCATACCATTTAACTCAAATGAAAAATCTCTCACCCAATGATGAGCTCTTTTCTTGGTCCCTATAGCCAACTTCACCAACCAAGATTCATCATGCACTTCTTTATTCAAGAAACAGTCATCTACCAGGTCAGGACTAATATAACTATAGCTAGATATAGGATCAATCAAAATAGAAATGACTTGATCATAGAGCTTACATTCCATATAAATAATGGATGTATGATGATCCTCAACCCTATTATCAAGTGCTGCATAGATCCGAGGAATAATTGGCCTAGAATATCCAATTTTTTATGCCTCATAAGCACTATAAATCTGAGGTCTGCCACTGCGATATCATGGGAAGTCTATCCTATGATGCTCTCCATCACAATTCCAATATTGCAAAGGCTTCCTTCCATTTCCTTTTTTCATCTCCTCAAGGTGAGACCCAAATCCTCTATCAAATACATTGAATTACTTATAAGGTTAGACATTCTCCTTATCACCTACATCCCAAGTTCTTCCTCGTCTTCTTAACAGACATTCATTTAGCCTTGACATTCCCTTTCCAATCATGCTTAGGCTTAAGCTCATGCTCAAAATGTTCACAAAAATGCGTCAACTTCCCAATATGTTTCTCCAATGACAGAGGCTCATCTTATTCAATATGATAATTAAATGATAAAGGAAGCCCACTAATGAACCTTTCAACCTTTATCTTCCATAAGGTAAGGTACATATCTCAACATCTCCATAAACTTAGTCGTATACTCTTCATTTTTCATAGACCCCATTTCCAACTCATAGAACTCCTTGGCCTTTCCATCGTAATACCTATCAGACAAGTAATTCTTTTAGAAGATTCTTTTAAACTCATGCCAACTACTCCCTTATGTCTTGATGCCTCTGACATGCTTCACATATTCCCACTAGTTGTTTTCTCTTCCCTTGAGACTGAAAATAATTATCCCAAATTCCGTATTCTCTATATAATCATGTAATTCTAAGAAATTATTCATCACAAGTAGCCATGTTTCTGCATCTTCCAGTTTATTCACATCCCTATCAAAAGGAATAGGTTTGGATTTCTTGATATCATATGGAAAATATTACTTCTCAATCATCTTATAAGGATGATGATGTTGTTGACCATGATGTCTCTCTGAACTAAAACTAGAGTAAAATCCATAAGCACTACCTCTCCTATTAGGTGTATCCAACCATCTGCCACCTCTGACTGACTATATACATCTAACGCAAATATAACACCAAATATATACATAAAAACCATAGCCACTGAAATGCATGAATACGACTGAAATGCATGCATAAAAATCAAATCGATCTCTTCCATTCCAAGTGTTTGAAACTGGAAGCTTTAACACCACTCCGTAATGCCTCCTCCCACAGTTACCCAAATTTACAATCTCACCAGGGTAAACATGAAACAAGTGTCCCTATGACATGACCCAACCTTAAAGTTCTAGTTAAGGAAGTGAGGCCTACAACTGAATACTTATTGGCATACTATAGGGACTACAGATCACTCAAGAGTTTTACAACCACCCCAGGTGATAAATCCCTAAGATGGAACCTTTTTCTTTGACCTAGAAGCCTATCCACATGCAAAACAAGGAGAGAGTGCAATTATGAGGCCCCAACTGCATGGACAAGCTTGATTCCATGCAATTGTGACCTAAAATCCCCAGTTTAGGGCTATCAATTCCGAGATCCGAGCCACTTTTTCATGATAGACTCCAAACCACTACCTAGAACTTTCTGTAACTTTCCAAAATCACAATTAACATGATGAAAATTCCAAAAATTCAAACTTGAGTCAAGAAATTGACTTGGAATGCCTAATCCATAAAAAACATTTTGTAAAACATGTGCAAAACATGTAAGCTATAGGTCATAAATGCATATTCAATCACAAACAAATAGCTTTCATTTGGGAATCACTAAGAAGAATCTAATCCCTCTCTATCTAGCTGTAATAACACTTTTTATTCCATGAATTCATAAACCAATCAATAACTTATCAAAACATGTCAATATCAATAGACAAATTACATCATGTAACCAATATACAATCAACAAATAACCAACATAGAAACCATGAAAATTCAACCATAATATCAACATCATAAATAATGAAAGTATTCATAAATCATAGTAGGAAATAGCTCTTATTCACATATGAACATGCCAACCAAGTCAAGGACTTCCAAATACCACCTGACCATACATTTGGTTGAACCAAATCTCTCTTTCATCCAATCACCCACACACCATATTCCAAACATGAATGTGGGATCTCATGGAATAAACCAAGACAAAACCAACCAAGGATTCAAGAGGCCAAACCACATCAACCCTCAACCACAATGATTCCACCTCTACAGTCCAAAAATAATTAACATCAACCAAATGGATATCTATCGAAGTTGCCCAGGGCTCTAGAAACTAGTAACTCAACCCACAACCTTCCAGGGCTTCCAAAACATTTGTTCCAACTACTGCTCCAGGGACTAGTAACTCAACCCACCAAAGGCTCTAGAGTGTTTGTCCGAAGAAATGGCTCCAGGAATTAATAAATCAACCCAAGTTGTTCTAGGGCTTCCAAATCGTTTGTTCCAACCCACAACCATTGGGAAACTAAGCAACAATAAAAAAAATAAGTGGAAAAAATCCATAACACCATGCCTATCCAACAAATGGAAAGGCGAGGTTGGAGCCACTATTAGTCTAGGAAAATCTCCATGCCAATGACAACACATAACCAATGAATCACATGCATATACCATGCATGAAAAAATTAGTAAGGAAATCACACATGCAACCTGTTACCTGCAAGAAATCCAACTATTATTTTTGACCCAACTATTTCCTTGTGCTCCATGCATTTTTTTCCCTTCTTTATCCAAATGCACGTGAATGCCAAAGTTCTCCAAGAATGCTCCAAGAATACTGTAAGTGTACAAGAGTATGAGAGAATGAGAGAATGAAATGAGAGAGCCAAAATTTGATCTGATAAAAGCTTTGAACATATTATCTGATGCCTTTTTATTATTGAGGTCTCCTTTTTTCTTCATTTTACTTCATTTTTCCTCTAATTTCCCTTTCATGAAATTTTTTTGTCTCTTCACCTTCCTTTTCTCATATTTTCCTTTATTTTCATAATTAAAATTCTAATTATTGCCTCTTTTCCTTTTCCAATTTCCATACCCATTTAATAATCCTGAAGTGATTCCCGCTATAATGTTTCCCCACATTTCAGCTTGGAATATGTGTCCCATGACCTTGGTATTTTATTATTTACATGGAAAATCAATGAGGGTTTGTTAAAACATTCTTCCATGGATAATATCTTGTGTCTTGGATAAGAAAGAAACAATCAACTATATCTCTCTCCACAACTGAAGCTAATTATATAACAACATTTTGTTGTAGACAAATCGTAGGGATAAAGGAAACATTGAAGGATGTAAAAGTAGAAAAAATTCATCCTATCACCATCTACTACAACAATAGTAGTGAAATCACTCTATCAAAAAATATAGTCATGCATTCAAAGAAAAAATGTATTCCAATCAAATATCACTTTCTTTGAGAACAAGTTGCTTAAGTGAACATCAAAATGGAGTATGTCAATACTAAGTAAAAAATTGGAGATATATTCATAAAACCCATATCTCGAGAAGCATTTGAATATCTTCGCCAAAATATGGGGGTCATAGGCTCTTCAATCCTAGTACAACATCCTTGTGCTATTGATGTTAAAGGGGGAGAACATAAATACACAGGGAAGTAGCACGATGACATGGGGAGCAACATCATTATAGTAGGAGCAACACGATGTCATGGGGAGTAGCACCACAATGAAAAGGGAGTAGCACAATGAGAGGGAGTAGAAAATAATGAGATCGTTTCCATAAATAAAAAAGGAGGAGATTGTTGAAGAATTAATTGTTATTGTTGTCAAAGGAATGTCCAAATCAAGAGGAAAATTGCATAGACTTAAAGAGGACTTTAATCCATTTGCAAAGAATATACATGTCTCCTAACTCCTCTTCACTAAGGATAATTTATTTTTTCAAGTAAAAAAAACTCCTTATTTAACCCATACCCACTTCGAGCTTTCCAGAATTGTAGAAATTATATAGAAGCTATGATACCATGTATAAATTTACAAAAATTCTATATCAATGGATTCAATCCAATCTTGTGATGTACTAAAAACGATATTGAATCCTTCTACAATATTTGTGGAATACAAAACATGATCACTCAATCACATGCAAGTAAGAGAAAGAAGTAAATAAATCATACAACACGAGATGTTATTGGGGAAAGAAACTAATAAAAACCCCGCTATCATATATTTTATAAAGTCAAGGAATCATGAAACAATACAATTCTTAATCTCTCATGAGATTCTCCAACACTCTGCCAATTGTCTCCCGCTGATCTAGGGAAAAATGGGCAAACACATAGCCAATTCTCAAACTTACTTCAGCTTACCTTGCTCACACATTTCCTAAGGAATTATGCCCCTATTAAATAGGAAAATCAACCTTCCTTGATTGAAAAATACATCATGTCCTTCTCATGACATTATAATTTCACCCAATCAATTTTATAATAATACAACTGATAGTTATGCTCCCTTTACCCCTGTCTCATCTGGGTCGTCATCAGAATCCACATGCATGCATATATTACTATCAAATCATCATTTGTCTTATTAATCACTACTTGTGAATTAAATATGATTTAATTCATTGGACTTCTCACTAATTCATCACTCAGTTAGAACTAGTTAAATTGATTTTAACTCAATTAATTTGAGTTAACTGATTAAACTCACACCACACTAGTGCTACAACTGCAACTAGACCCCAAAAATATTAAGATCACTCTACATGCCTCATATTAGACCCTAAACTCGAATTTCTTGAGCTAACTCAATCATCGTGACTTAGTTAACTGATACAAGTTGTTATGAGGTGAAATTACAATTTATTATTCAATTTATTTAAGGGATAAATAAATTAGACACCCACTTTCCTCACTAGAGTGTAAATGAAATTCCTCACTCAATTTCGTCACCCATGTTTGTGTACTTTTTGTCCTTTCTGGTTGCCAATTTCACTGTTTCTTGTTACAAAGTTCAACACTCCCTCTCAATAAGAAAGGAATTCAATCTATCCCAATCTGGTACCTTTGGAATGTTCTACATGTAACACTTCTCTAGTGTTGTTTGCACCTGAAGCTCCTGAAATTGAATAGATTCCAAACAACTAAATCAGTGTAACTCATCAGTAATCGGAGTCTTTTGACTATTGCTAGCTACTAAACATGTCTACCAGACTCTCTCCATTGTTATTGACATCTGCATCCGTGCCCTCTCCACTGCTACCAAATCTGATCTGCGCTCTAGTATCTGATACCCGTCACTCTGATTTATGTCTTCCTGACATCTGATGTTAAGTCCCTATATTAATAGTGTAGTCCCTTATTATGTTAGTGTAGCCCCCCTTATTGCTATTTTTGTACCCCTATAACCCCCATATTGTTATTATTGTGCCCTTAAATTATTATTGTTAGGTCGGCTAGGATTACATTGTGGTCCCACTAGGATTATATTGTGGCCCCATGGACTCCTATATTTAGAAGGAGGTTTTGGTAATTTGTATCATCCAAGAATTGTTCATTCATGTAATGTATTGGAGGTTTCTGCTTGAAGTGGCTTATTTATAAGGCGTTTATATCTCTTTTCTTCTATTTTTGGAGCTGGTTTCACAACCTTTGGTATCAGAGCTTTGAGATTCTAGGGCTTTGCTGCTCCAAACAGGTCATCGTGGCATTTTCACTATAACTTGTTTTCTACGAAGGTTCAGACTATGAATTTTTGATAGTGAGAACCAAAATTCCTGAGGAACAACGTCGCAAATTTTAAGATCTTGGTTCGCAATATTTTCAAAGATATGATCTGTGAAATTTAGGTCATTTTCCAGACTCCTGAATTTAACCTAAATAGGTCATCGTGGTATTTTCGTAATAAATTTTTTTCTACGAAGGTTCAGTAGCTGAAATTTTTAGAGTGCGAAGCCGAAATCTTGAGGAACGTCGTCAAAAAATTTCAAATGTTGGTTCGCAATATTTTTGGAGAGATGATCTGTGGAAGTTAGGGATGTTTCAGGCTTCTAAATTTCATCTCAAAGAGGTGATCGTGGGAAAATATTCATAGCTCTCGCTCTGAGCAATGGATTGGAATTTTGTAAAAAGTGGCCACAAGTACATGGAATTTAGTTTGCATTCTATCAATTTTAGAGCCAAAGGAGGAAACAGTGAAACATGGCAAGTCGTACAAGTTCACTCTACTAAACTAGTCCATAATTAGGTCATCGTAGGAAACTGGGAACAAATTTGTCTTAAAGAATCCAAATTAGGTCAAAATTGTGGCATTCTAAAGAGAATTCAGAGGGCTACCTCAGTGCCAAATTTCAGATATTGAATATCTGAAATCTCAAAGGTAATTCAGTTTCAATATCAAGCTCCTCAAAATCAAGAGAAAAGTGTGTATTTCGTTTTTAAAATTGCATAGCGTTTGTTTGAAAAAGAAGTTTGAAGTTATTCCAAGGGCATATTTTAGAATTTTTATCATATTGGGTTCTATAATGCCTCCAAAAAATAATTCCATACCCATTAATCCTTCAAAAATCTATACTATGATGCATGAAGAGGAATAATTACAGTATGATATATCAAAATTACGGTACCAAGTGCAACAAATTTCGATATTACGAAGAGCAACTGAAGATGACATAGATGGTTTATAAACTGAAATGAAGGATGATTTGGATGGTTTGAATGATCAAATAATAGCTAATATGGATGATAAATTACTGGAATATCACATCGATCATCAATAAAAAGTTCTCCAATTCTCAAAGGATAACCTAACTTTGGTGCAGAATCTAATGAAACAACAGGAAGATCAACATCACATCGAAAGAATTTCTGAAGCAGTCACAGAAACAAGAAATTGACAAGTAAGATCAATTTTAGATTATCTCAGCAAGTGGAACAACATTCCTGTAGAAGATTCCACATGGGAGGATGAGAATTTTATACATAAGCATCAAGAAATAATCAAGCGTTGAGGACAACACTTGTTTGAAGAAGAGGGGCATGTTAAGTCCCTATATTAATAGTGTATTCCCTTATTATGTTAGTGTAGCCCCCATTATTGTTATTTTTGTACCTCTTTAACCCCCATATTGTTATTATTGCGCCCTTGAATTATTATTGTTAGGTCGGCTAGGATTACACTGTGGCCCCACTAGGATTATATTGTGGCCCCATGGACTCCTATATATAGAAGGAGGTTTTTGTCATTTGTATCATCCAAGAATTGTTCATTCATGTAATGTATTGGAGGTTTCCCCCTCGAAGTGGCTTATTTATAAGGCATTGATATCTCTTTTCTTCTATTTTTGGAGCTGGTTTCACAACATCTAACTGCATGAATCAAACCAATCCTTCCTGCTACTGCTGTACTATGGGCTCCTTGTAGCCAGGTTCGATCCATGAGACACACCATCTCAATGGACCCTTCCCAAATTTCTTCTCTTGGGATTATGTCTACACATCGCCCCACCTCTCACCTTGAGGTATGGATGCATGTTCTCCCTCTTCCCATTTGGATCAAAATTTCCCCCTCTTGGTGGTCTCTACTTGAGTGGACTCTTCCACTTGATCTCCTCTCTACTTCTCCAATTTTTGCTTCTTGATAAACTTATGAGATTTCTTCTGAGGCTTCATGTTGAGAGATAATTTCTCCCTCTCAACCACCAAGTCATTAACCACTTGTTTTCTCCTCAAATATTTTCATGCATCCTCGACCTCGAGAGTATATAAGTTCTTGAATCTTACACTGATTTGTTTCACCTATTCCGTGGCTATGTGTTTAAGGAAAACCTTTCCTTTTCTAAACATCACATAATAACCACAATCTTCCAATACCACTACAGAGACAAGATTATTCCTTAGGCCTAGAACATACAAAACCTCTACCAGTCTGAGAGGGGAGCTAGAATCCCTCTAAAAGGTAATTTAACCTATGCTAATCGCGCTATACCTCCTGTCATCTCCAAACCCTTTGTTCTACGGGACTTCCTTCTCCTCCAAGTTTCCCCATCATATGGAATGAGGCACTGCTGTTTAGAGACCACATGCATTCAATTAAAATACTGGCCATGCATGCAATGAGAGTAAAATCAAGCTCAAATTGTGATGCTAGCGCTTTACCCGCTACAACTACAAACTCCTTCTTGCTTTCCTTATTTTTTGGACAATTTGAGTCATATTTCCCATGCTCAAGATAGTGAAAACAATTGATATTGGACGAGTCTCTCTTGTCCTCTTCGCCTTGTGACTTCTTTCCCTTGTATTTATTTACTTTTCTGACTAATAAAAAATTTCTTCATTGTTGGTGCTGGAGATCCTGTCTCTGGTGCTCCACCTGATCTCTTCTATTACCAAGTCGGAACATAAACGCTTCTAGTTTGGGAAATTCTCCCACACATTCACAGAGTCCTCGTAACTATGCCATCTCTTGGGAAGGCCTAGAAGTGCTAGGCTCACTAAATCATCTTGGGCTACTTTCACACCAACACTTCCAAGATCATCTTGACATTAAGTGAAATTCACCAGGTATGTTGGTACCATCTCACCCTCCTCCATATTTATCTTTCTGAGCATGTCCTTCAACACCAACTTCATGTGGTCACTTTCAAAACAGATCTGTCAAGGCCTTCCACATAGCATATGGAGCCAACTTTCCATGGAGACTCAAGACAATATGAACTTGAACTCCCTCTAGCAAGATCCTTCTCGCCTTTTCTACCTTCTTCTGCCATGCATCAAGAAGTTGGGGATATGATGTTGTGGGCTTGGGACTATCAATATCTATGAATTCATTCAACCCATTGTCCTCCAACACTGTATCCATCCTATCCTTCCATGAAATATAATTCAAATTTACCTCGAGTGCGTATTCAAGTCTCAAGCCATTGAAAGAAATATTGATTTGTTGCTGGATCCCGAAGAATAAATCTGCAAATTTGAACCTGTTCAAGACAAACTCAATTTCTTATCTTCTATTGTGATTCCTAGCACTCTGATGCCATGCAGAAATTATATAGAAGCTCTTATGCCATGTATAAATTTACATAAATTATATATCAATGGATTCAGTTCAACCTTGTGATGTTCTAAAACAATATACTGAGTCCTTCTACAATATTTGCGGAATACAAAACATGATCACAAAATCACATGCAAGTAAGAGAAAGAAGTAAATCAATCACACAACACAAGATGTTCTTGGGGTAAGGAACTGCTAAAAAACCTGCTATCATATATTGTATAAAGGCAAGGAATCATGAAACAAATAAATTCTTAATCTATCGTGAGATTCTCCAACATTGCCAATTGTCTCCCAGTGATATAGGAAAAAATGGACAAACACATAGCCAATTCTTAGCCTCCCTTCAGCCTGCCTTGATCATGCATTTAGTAAAGAATTAGGCCCCTATTAAATAGAAAAATCAGCCTTTCTTGATTGCGCAATCCATCATGGACTTCTCATGACTTTATAATTTCAATCGGGTAATTTTCCAATAATACAATTGATAGCTATGTTCCCTTTAAGCTCTGTCTCAACTGGGTTTTCATAAAAATTTACATGCATGCATATATTAATAGAAAATCATTATTTATCTGATTGATCCCTACTTCTGAATTAAACCTGATTTAATTTATTGGACCTATCACTAATTCATCACGCATTTAGAACTATTTAAACTGATTTTAACTCAATTAATTTGAGTTAACTGAGTACACTCACACCACACTAGTGCTACAACTACAACTAGACCCCAAAAGTATTAGTATCACTCTACATGCCTCATCTTAGACCCTCAACACGAATTTCTTGAGCTAAGTCAGTCGTCATGACTTAGTTAACTGATACACGTTGTTATGAGATGAAATTATAATTTATTTTCCAATTTATTTAAGGGAAAAATACGTTAGATGCACACATTCCTCACTAGTGTGTAAATGGAATTCTTCACTGAATTTATTCACCAATGTGTGTGTACTTTTTGTCCTTTTTGGTTGCCAATTTCACTGTTTATTGTTGCAAATTTCAACATGAACAAGTCGACCCTCCCCCAGTATACATGATGTTTCAGAGTGGGATTTAAGTAGTATATATAATTATCCTCTCATCCCTCATTTGACCTCCAAATTTTCCAATACATGCAAGAGAAGTATGGGTCTATAACAAGGAGAGGTATATGTTCATACCTCATGAACCCTAAGGAAAATTTAAGGAGAATTTTGGGGTTTTTATTTATTTTCATGGGTAATGGTTATTGGTGTTTTCTTGATCCTGGTTACTAGTGTTTGGACAATTTTGGAGAAAACTATGACCCTATTTTAAAATGAATTTCATCTGTTTGAAAGTATCAGACTTGACCTGGTCGTAGCTTCTGGAAGAAGGAAAAATCGCCTTGAAGTAGCAGAATACCTCAACCTGTTATAAGTGCATATTCTAACCTACAACTAGGGAATATATCAGAACTTTTGGCCCTAATTTTCAGACCGATAACATACCAAATGTTTTCCCCTCTCTGTGAATTCCGGCTATGTGGAGAAACTAACTCTTGACCCTATAAAATTTGGCACTAAGACCATAATTTTGGCCCTAATTTGTGGCCTCTCATATCTCAACTTCAGTAAAGAGATTTTATGCCTAAGATAAAGGAAGTAAAGTTTTTTTGAGCTATATTTTTACCTTATGTTGTGGTATATTTGATACATATTTGAAGGAATTCCTCAAGTAGACTTTGGAGTAGAATTTTACCTTCGATAATATTTTAAAGAGAATCGATGGAGAAGAATTGGAGTATTCAAGAATACCTTTATTTTTCACAAAATTAACACCATTTTAAGCATATTTGAACTACATTTAAGCATAATTATTAAATTGAACTTGAAGACATTTGTGTATCATTCTTAAAAGAACCCTGAAGCATTTTTTTAAGGCATCCTATTGCAAGTTTTGAAGGCACCTTGGAGGACACTTAAAGACACCTTGAAGCAAGTTTTTGAAGAAATATTGAAGAATGCTTTTGATTTATATCTTGAAGCCATATTTGAGACATATTGGAATTTTTTTGAAGTAAACTGGAAATGTATGTTTAGGTTGGATCATAAGAGGATTGGTGTTCTCATTGAGACTATCTAGGTGTCTAGATTTGTTTTTCAGGATTAGAGTCATCATTCAAGGTTGAAGCATTGCATAAGTTGGAAATTTTATTTTATAAGCTCTGTTATACCTCCTATTTTTTTCCTAAAATTGTTGGATTATAGATGATTTTCGTTCATGGGTTCAAAGGGTATTTTCAGCTCTAGGTAAAAATGGAGGAGAAATAAAAACAATGAAAAAACACAAGAGGAGATTTACTGTGGGCCACCCCCACTTTTAATTTCAAATTTTTACGCAATAGTTACTTACCACGTGGATCCCTATCCATCCCAGTGAAGCCTCACCCCATAGAAGCTATGACAAGGTAACAAGTGTGACATTTAAGCTAGTGATTTCCCTCGAAAAGTTAAGAGTAAAAAAGGTGTGCTTCATACATCAACAACTACGATGGATTCCCAAGGTGTGGAGCATTGTCTCCAAACTCACCCAAGCACCCTGCTGGAGGAAGATAGGTGGGACCACCACCTATCATTCTAGCATCTTGAATACGTTAGTAGTCAGGACCACCGCAAAGTGAGCATGGTAGGAAAGCATGAAACCATTTGATTCATCACCCTCCTCCCTTGATTTCCACCCAATCCGAATCTTCCACGTGTCTCCTCCACGTAACTTATTTCTTTTCCCAACCATAAAAACTCATTAATCGACTTTTGTAACTAAAATTTATCTATTTAAAATTTTTTCCCATCACTTTTCTTGTTCACAACTTCGTTCACCAGAATGTCAACCAACATAGGACCTCCTTACACCTACAATGTTAAATTTCCTATTGTTACCAAGTAATCCATAAATTATTTGTCCTTGCAAAAATTTCATAATTCTTAAATTGAAGAAAGACTCCTAAAACACCCCAAAACTAGAGCAACCAAAACCCCTGGGTCACATGGAAGCCTTTATGAACACAGAGGGGGAAATTCATGACTCTTTATGCTCATTGAACCCATCATACCTTCATTTCGACTTCTATGGTCACTACCTAGACAAGAAATATCCATTTCGAGTCATTGAGTTGGGACTATACTACCTAGTTACACCAATGGTATAAGTTAAATGTTGCATGTCATCCACTAGGGAGAAAATCCTGGAAGTCACCCCTCAATTGAGACACAGTGCCATTGATTATAAAAATCCCAAAATTTAGAGAAATTTATAGAGACCACACTCTTATATTATTATAAGTGGCTCTCATCTAGAGAGAAACAGGTTTGTCTCCAACTAATTCTATCCCCAAATGCACAATTTCTCGCAATTTCAGAAAATTTTCCCCTTTCATTGTTTTTAGAAACAATACAACCCATTTTGTTTTCTATCCCACTTAGGTTTGGTGAGGATGAGACAAAAAATGTCTCCAAATTCTCCTTAGGGATCTTACATAAGATTATGAAACCATATATTGTCCTTGACATTCCCTCTTTTCTAGTTGAGGCTATCATCTTCGAGTGTAACTAATATTACCTGCCCTCTTACTTCAAATACTACTCCATATTGGTTTATCTGTTCCTTTACACTCATGTGGTGGAATTTTATTACCTAGGTCTGATAATTTTAGACTCCCATTTAAGAAAATAAAATATGTGGCTGAATGGGACAATTGTCTGAAGAAGAAACCCAACAATGAGGGGTTTTCACATTTTATTTCTACTTTCATGGCCATTTCTTATAAAATTATCAAAAAATTCTCCCCTCCTAGAGTCTTACCCCAAAAGATATGGATTTGTAAACTCAACAAGGATTCTAGGGTGGATGACTAGTACTTTTTTGAAAAATACACTAAAAATAGGGTATATGGGTCTGAAATTCCTCCTTACCAGTTACTTGTATTTATGCCCATGAGGATTTTTTTTTGGAGTTAATTAGGAAGAGCCTAAACACTGACCAAATCCTTTTTTTCCCTACCAAAATTGTCTATATGTTCAAAATTCCAATGATTGTAGGTCCCATTTTTGTGAACTCCAGACAAGATTTCGAGTAGGTTGAAATTATGTTAAAGGAATTGAAATTTGAAATAGGAGAGGTGTGGAATTATGATCCTCATGGTATTATATCTAGTAGGAGGAAAGAGATTAATGCATATTCCTATGAACATGAATATAAACTAGAATTATAATGGAAGGCTAATCTTGATTCATATCCCATCAATACATAGATGGAAGTTGAGACACTACGCACAAAGGAAAATTTTTAGAAGAGGAGTATTGATGGGGGAGGAGATACTATGATGGAGGATGCATCCTCGACCAAGAAAGAAAAAATATAGGAACAAAATGAGGAGGATATTGAGGCGAAATTATCTAAGAAGAATGTAGACCAACCATGATTCCAAGTGTAATTATAGGTTCCATAAAAAAATTCCACCAATAGTTCAACTGAGGTAGCAATCCTGGGTTCAATTGGAAGCACATCACTAGCAGGACTCAAATGGATGGAGGGGAAATATAGAGAAGAGGAACAAGAAATTCAGAGATGAAATTTTATCACAAGTAGCCTCCCATTCAGTTCCATATTAGACCAGGCTATTGGATTCCATGGACTTGAAAGGAACTCATATGTATTTTTCCTTGTCTCACCCTTCAGTGCAGTCCCTCCCCTCCAGGCCACAGTTCTGAACAATGGAATTGTCTTTAAGCATGACTAGTGTCCCCTTATAGGATGAAATCAATTTTCACAGGTATTTGGGGGAGATTATTTATAGCAAGTTACGAAAGTAATCCTTGTTCATCAGTAAGGATGAGAAGATGTTGGAGAAAGAAACTACTAAAATAAAGTAGGAAAAGGCCAATTCGAGAGCCTTCATTTGAAAAATGAAGGCTGCAAGGAGCTAATTATCAAAATTGCGGTGGGTCTAAGTGATAAGGCTACTATATATTCTATAATGAAAGGCTCATAAGCAGAGATCTAATCCTTGAGGAAGAAAATTAAAATGCCTACTGTAGAGCATGTAAAAATCAAAGAGTTGGATTAGGTGGAAAACGAGAAGGCACTACAAGGAAAATACCCTCTAGCGGATGTTTTTGAGGAACCACAAAGATAAATATCCCATACATCCGTTTCTAGCAGAGGTTACTAGAGGGGGTTGGTGGGTGAAGGGTTTTGCAGATGTTTTCTTATCGGTGTTTTTATCGTTAAAACTTGCCCCGATGCTCTCAAAAAAATAAAGCACTGGTGTGGCCTAAATCATTGGCACACCGGACACTATGCACTCCATACACACAAGCCCGGTGCGTCATAATATAATAGAGCATTGGTACCTCACAAAATTTCGGCGTCAGTGCATTATAAAACACAACGCCAACACCGAAACCACGCGGTGCAGTAGACAAAAACCGCACTACTTCATCATAAAAAATGCGCCAAAACACAAACCGATTGGTGTGTTTGTAGCAGACAGTATCGGTGCGCCTATGAATAATGCGCACCGGTAAAGGGTTAAATTAAACAACAAAAAACCTAGATTTTTCAGTTTTCGAGTGCTCTTGAGCTATCAATTATTGGTACACACGATACCATAGAATGCACCGGTGTGCACCGAACATTGGCACACTGGACAGCGTGCACGAAGTACACACACTGCCGAGGTGTCCAATTACTGTAACACACCGAGGCGTCAATACTCTTCCGCACTAGTGCATCATAAAACACTGCGCCAAAAGAGAAATGAACCAGTGCGTTCTTCTCCAAGAGCACCAGTGCGCCAGAAACAACACGCACTAGAATAGCGTTATATAAAAACAAAATTAAGGCAAAAAAAATGGTGCTTTGCGACTATTACACACCGGTGCTTTACCATTACACCACCTCGATTGCATCATAGAATTTTCGCACCGAAACTGAAACATCTCGGTGCGTGGTTAGGGTAATGCCCCGATGCGTTATAAACAACACACCAAAATTGATACTGCCTAGTGAGGTTTTCCTAACTGCACCGGTGCGCTTATAAAAACCCGCGCACCAGAACAGGGTTAGTAAAAAAAAATTACGGCCAGAAAACTTCATTATTCACTTTCCTCAATGTGTGAAGTACACACCGTCGGGGTGTCCAATTACTGTAATTCACCGGGGCGTCAATAATCTTCCACGCTGGTGCATCATAAAACACCGCACCAAAATAGAAACGAATTGGTGTGTTATTCTTTAAGAGCACCAGTGCGCCAGAAACAACATGCACTGGAATAGAGTTATATAAAAAAAAACTAACACCAAAAAACCATTGCTTTGTGACTATTACACACTGGTGCTTTACCATTACGCTTCCCCGGTGCATCATAAAATTTTCGCGCTGAAAATAAAACATCCTGGTGCATAGTTAGGGCAATGCCCCAGCGCATTATAAACAATGCACCAAATTGATACCGCCCAGTGCGGTTTTCCTAACCACACCGGTGCGCTTATAAAACCCCGCGCACTAGAACAAGGTTAATAAAAAAAAATTATGGCCAAAAAACTTTATTATTCACTTTCCTCAGTGCTCTAGAGCTCTCAAGCCCCGGTGCTATTTCCTTATTTCTGAGCCACCCTTCCATCGGTGCTCTCATTGCATCCATTTCATGCACTGATGCTCTGCATTGCCAACCAATCTGTAGCTTGCATTTTGAAAAACAGTGGGCAAATTTTATTTTCCAAATTTTACAGCTAATATGCCTCCTCGATCGTGAAATGTACAGGTATTTTTCTAGTTGTTCCATAATTAAGCCTTTCACCGGATTATATATTGAAATAAACTTAAAAATAACCATTAAAAAAAACAAAAAAAAATTATCGTGCGGTGCACTCGAACTGTTTGGCTTGCACCGGTCATGGTGCTACCTGTAAAATTTACAGCCAGCACTGCTACTGGTGCTAACGGTAACCGCACCATTTCTGGGGTGGTTCTATAAGGCGCCCCAAATAATTTTAAATTAAAAATAAAAAAATTAAAAGGCGGTGCGCTCATTTATCTAAGCACATCGTTGACCCCGACAATCATAGTGCGGTGCGTTGACTGCATTTTCTGCCCTGGTTTATGTCAGTGCACCAAATTTTGCATTCCGACTATATGCACCGAGGCATATATTTCAGTCAGCGCACCGAGGCATATATTTCAGTCAGCGCACTGCTATTCTGAATTATATATAGTCCGTGATGCTTGAAAAATAAACATCGGCACCAAAGCCGGTGCGGTCTGTTTCTTTAGCGGCCCTGATGATGGTGCGCTAAAATATTATAATGCACTGGCACCAGTGCGTGACTATTTTTATGTAGCACCGACTTGTATATATGTTTTTTTTTCAAAAAAAATTATATATGTATATTTATAAATACATTTATGTTTTAATAAAAAAAAATTATTTAATATGGCAATGATTCAGAGAGAACAGGAGAAACAACAACAAAAACAAGCAGAACAGTATGACATGATTCGCCAATGGGAGGTGAGAGAGAGGGAGAGAGATGGATGCCCTCGCCCTATTACTACAGATACCTAGGAGATCCTTAGGCAGGTAGGCCTCCTCAAGTTCTATGAGGAGGCCATTTCCGGCCTAAAGGCCCATAGTGTGCTTTTGAGACATCTTATCGGCATGTGCAATGCCCACCGACAGACTTTTCAGGTTGGTCCTGACCAGTGGTACACACCCACTGAGGAGGACATTTATTTTATTACAGGACTATCGAGGAGAGGGGTGGATTTTCCCTCATTCCCAGATGTCCCACCTAGTTGTGTAGTAGGGAGTTAGTTTACTCCTAGAGATACATTGGAGCACATGTACTGTCTCCTTTAGATTTTCAGGTACCTAGAGGTCAGTTATGTATAGGTGGTTTTGGTAGACAGGACGTGCAGTGCCTCTCTATTATCGCTTCGATCATTTTTCACAACACCAGTGACGGGAAACACATTAGTTACTGGCTTTTATATTACGTTGATTCTTTAGTACAACAACCATGACTTGTTAGGTGGTCTGCCATTTTTTCGCAACAGTTTTGTACAGCCTTAGATAGATGTCGTGCTCATGAACAAGGAAGGGTCAACTTCCCTTTTGCTTCAGAGCTGTTTTGTTTATTTTTTGAGAGGTTTCCAGAGATGAGACCGAGTTTTTTTCGACAGCCTCGTAGGCCGATGTTGCAGGCCCAGATGTGCATGTGGGGGTAGATGATACCCAAGATGGGAGACACTATGTTTCCAGCGAGGATATCACATTATTCGCTAGACTTACTAGCCAGCATTGGCGGGCTGCATCCCTTCATTATGGTCCCATGTCCTTACGCTGGACTAGATTGGCAAGGGTGTCCCAACATCCTCTTCACTCCTGATGAGCTGCCAGATGATAGAGGTAACATTAATGTTTTATTTATATTTATTCTAACATGTTCTTTAACTTGTTTTTATTAAATTATGTAATGAAATTGTCTAATTATTGTTGTGTACTTGTATATATTTTGCAGACATTGGGTCTTTTGATGGCGATGAGATGTCGGATCCACTGCATGATCTAGGTGTCGATCCTGATGATTTCAATCAGGAGATGGCTGATGCTCTAGATGATCGGGATGATCCTCATGCACCTCATGGTGCATCGGTACCACCTTTTGCTAGGCATGGTCAACCAGAGACTAGATACCGGATGGAGTTGGGTAGCCAACTCTGTGGATTGATTTTAGATGCGGGCATCAGGCCCACTCATTAAAGAGATATATAGGGCAATGATAGATTGATACGAATGTGGAGAGACATGCCGCGTGACATGTACAGCCTGATGAAGCATGTTGTAGGAGCTACGACAGCTGTTACGCGATTGAGGAGGATTTTCCGTAGCTATAGGCATAGTCGAGGTGCGGCACGTGATGGACAGTCTGACAGTAGCCACTCAGATGCATCTCATGATCGTTCACCTCGCGGCATGCCTGATGACCAACATGAGGCTCCACTGCCAGCATCTGACACTAGTAATCATGGAGATGAGGCTGGACCATCGGCCATGTCCAGTTAGCAGCCTGCAGCATCCACCATGAGTACTAGTCATGATCATCATGAGTAGGCTGGACCATCGACCACCGAGACTTCAGTACTATTGACTGAGCAGGGCACCTCCACTACTA
Organism: Pinus albicaulis; assembly: GCA_034641835.2. NCBI lineage: Eukaryota > Viridiplantae > Streptophyta > Pinopsida > Pinales > Pinaceae > Pinus > Pinus albicaulis. Next base: position 993,711,979 of record CM076583.1, read on the forward strand.
CTGCGCCTCATGTTGAACATGTTGTACTACCACCAGCGGATGCATCCATCAGTACTAGTGATCATCATGACCATGAGCAATCTAGTCGACTATCGACTGTCGAGGCTGCACCCAACGTTACTGAGCAGGCCGCATCCACTTCTACTAGTGTTATTGATGTTGTTATACTACCACCAGAGCTTGATCCATGACATGATTTATATTACAGTTGTATATTTTTAACACTATATATATATATATATATATCTATATATATATATATATATGGTCCATGTATTTTATGTTCATGTTGTAGTTGTACTTAATTTTCATGTTGATAATCATCATGATGTGGTGCATATTGTTAGTCATGTTAGATATGTTCATTTAATGTTTAGCTTGTAGATATATGTGTATATGTGATAGGCGCATGAGTTATTTGACATTATATTGAGATGTATATTTGATGTTTGTGTTGTGATGATGTTAATATATAATGTTAATTTGATGTTAATTGAATGTGTTTATTAGTCGAATATGATGTTTGTACGATGGTCATCATGATCATGATGATGTTTATTAATTAATTTAATATTATTAAATGACCATGATGTTTATTAAATATTATGTCGTGAATGTAATTGTAATTTAAATTTTAATTCTATGTAAAATTGTAAAATTGTATTTGTACTTGTACTAATTGTAATTTTAAGCGTAATTGTATGTAAAATATTTGTAAAATTGTAATTGTAATTGTAAATGTAATTCTATGTAAAATTGTAAATGTAATTGTATTTGTAACTGTAATTTTAATTGAATTGTCTGTAAAATATTTGTAAAATTGTAATTGTGATTATATGTAAAATTGTAAATGTAATTGTATGTAAAATTAAAATTGTATTTGTAATTCTAATCGTAATTCATGTATGTGAAATTAATGTAAAATTGTAATTGTAATTTTAATTCTAATTGCAATTGTAATTTTAATTAATGTAATTGTATGTAAAATTTTAATTTGTAAAATTTTAATTCTATTAATGTGAAAATTTTAATTTTATTAATGTGAAATGATTTTATTAAAATATTTAAATTTGTGAATTTGAAAATAATTGTAAAATAACAAATCTAGAATAATACGGCTTTTTGTAACATAAAATTTAGAAAATAATGAAATAAATTCATGTACTTTATAATTATCATTATTTTATTATGATCTTACATATATAAAGTTTAGAAAATAATGAAAATAAATTCATGTACTTTATAATTATGATTATTTTTTATGATCTTACATACAAAAAAAAAAAAATTTAAGTCCGGTGCGCTTATTATCCTAACAGGCCTCGATGTGTCGTATTAATAAAATGCACCAGTGTGTCACATTTACACACACCGGAAATGAATAAAAGAAAATAAAAAAATGCAACTCTATTTTGTTTAAGTTAAAAAAAACCGACAATTTGAAAAATGGGCGACAAAATATTTTTGAAAATCTAATTTGATAAAATAATTCTTTAAATACTAAAGACTTTTCATTATTTCACTATTTTTGCTAAAAATTTTCAGTCAGATTTTTGCAGGAGACAGACTTGGAGCAAGATAGCACGAGGGCACTATGGACAGCGAAATACGTTCCAACAAAAGTATTTAGACAATCAAAAACCAAAACTCTGGTGATTCAAGTCCTTCATCATAGAATTTTAAACCATTTCGTTATTAAATTTAATTCTTTTTTTTACTTTTTTCTCCAGTTTTTTATTTTTTCCTGTAGTTTTATCCATTTTTACCCTAAACCCTTTATTTGTTTTTTTTTCCCTTTCTTCTACCCGTTTCTGTGATTTCAAAATTAGGGTTTTTCATTTTAGATTGACGTCCAACCCACGGGACGACTTGCATGGTCGGATCCCAATCCATTCGGCAATTGCATGAATTTTTGAAAAAATGGATTTTTCTTTATCAGTGCGCCCTGCATACTCCACCACACCGGTGCTCTGTATTTTTACAACATACCACACAAGTTCTGTGTCATAAAAAATTGAAAACATTTTTTTAAATCCATGAGGCAAATCTGAAATAGGGCACTGATGCTCCCTTTAATTAGGAAAGCACAGTATGGTGTATTACACCATTTTTTGTGGTGCATTTATAATACCGAATGCATCGTATGGCATATTATACTATTTGGTGATGCGTTGTTAATATATACACGCACCGGCAGTAGTGTGGGTTTCATGAAAGGCGCACCGGTGTCTCGAGATTTATTTTCTAACTGAAAAGTTAGGAATTTATTTATAAATATATTAATGAATGATATGCTACAAGTTTCAGATTGATAAAGAAATGACTAAAAAGATATCAAGTAACAAAAATACTGTTAACACATCAAGAAAAGAAAAAAAGGCAAGATCTTTGTAAATTCTTTATAAAAAATATTATTTTTGAACTATATGTAACTTTAGCTAATATGTATTTTTTACTGTGTATCATGCAGAGCTGAAAAATGACGAAGCTCGATATGATTATTTTTGATCTACGACTAGAAGAGCATAAAAGTTCAATGGAAAAATTGCAAAAAGATGAATCAGGTGAATGAAACAATAATATCGATCTAATATGAGTGTATTTTTTAATTATCATTAATAATATACTTAAAATTATTAGATAACATGTATAAAAAATTCTACTAATTCACATCTGTTTAATTTTCTCCAGGGACCAAAAACTCAGAAAAGGAATGTTGTTCTAAGAAAAGAAAAAAATAGAACATGCAAATGAAAATGAATTGCTCCTTGGCTCATCTGGAGTGGTGCTGGAAGTTAACGAAAGGGGAAAAAACATTTACAAAAGTTTGAGGGATCTAGTGGAATGAATAGAACAACGTGCTTCAAATGTAATATGTAATCATTGAATTTTTCGATCATTAGGTACAATAAATAAATAATTTAGCATTAAATATTAATTTTCAAGAATTTTCTCACAGAAAAGGAAAGAAAATGGAATCCATTCAGCACATAAAACAAGACGACAAGGAAGAAAATGGTTGATCTCTAACTTTGTGAGTAATTGTTACTTCCTTATAACAACTTAACTAGATTTCATTTTTGTATTTTTTAAGTTGTTTTACGAAAATCATCATTGAATGTCTTCAAAAAGGTGCTAACATACAAAGAAGAATCATCAGACGAATTGATTGAAATTGGGTTAAATATGGTTGTGAGTATATGTTGGCATATCAGAATTTAATTGTGGAATTTGTAAGCATCTATCGATCTTGTTTTAATTAGATTCGTCTATAATTAATAGAACAAGAACATCTTTTATATTAAATATATAATTTTTTATGGGGTATAAAACTTGCAGGAAACAAAGTATGGAACTACGCCAACAGATGAAATTTTGAAAAATGGCATGGTACATGGTTTTGAAAGAATGTGTATAGTTTATGAGTCAATTTTTGCTATGGTACGTAATTTTTCTTTTCGATTTACATTGATGTATATTATTTAATATTGGAATTTTCATTATTCTCACCAATGTATATACACCCATTTCAGTTTATTTTTATGTTTGTAGATGGAAAATGAAGAAGAAGAAAACAATCAACGTTGTGAACACAACATTCCTGAAAATAATCCAAGTCATGGAAGTAGCTCTGGCAGTGACAATAGTTGAAGTGAAGAATGATGATCACTGTGCAATTTGGATATCAAAGCAAGGCGTTTTATTTTTGGAAATATGTCTGTGAAATCATACATTTTGTTTAATGTAATGGACATAGTGTCCCAACTGAAAGACAAAAGGATACGAATAATTGTCCCATTTTGTATGATAAATACTGTCTTATATATATATATATATATATATATAGATATAGATATAGATATAGATATAGATATAGATATATATATATATATATATATATATATATATATATATATATATATATCTATATCGTACGTATTTGTTTTTGAAATTGTATTGAATTTCTCCATTATGAATAAAGTTTGCTAATAAGAATTTAATTCATATGAATATTTATTCTACTGGATACATGTAGGGTGAGTGGATAATGAATTTACAGTGACATTATAATAGTGAACATCAATGATTATGGATGTTTCTAAAAAAAACAAAATGAAACCTGGTGCGTTGATGTGTCTATATGCACTGGTGCGTTTATTATTCTATGGGAACCACACTAATACCGATTCCAGTTATAAATATCAGTGCATTTGTGTGATACTACGCGCCAGGGTATTTATATATCTATAAGCACCGGTGCATTTGTAGATGCCATGTGCACCTCATGAATACCAACACCAATTATAAATCTCGGGTCCTTTCTATGATACGGAGCACCAGTGCGTCATAAAGATACACGCACCGGTGCGATTATACGACCTATGGGCACCACTCAAATCCCAAGACCAATTAAAATGGACCCATGCATTGTATCACCAACACCAGGCCCAGTGCTGTTTTTTTCCTTAACGGCCCAGTGTATTCTCCTTAGACTGCCTTGGTGCGTTGTCTACCAATACACACCAGTGCATTCAAACTTGATAAGAACACCGATGGAAAAACATCCATAATAACATCTGGTCGCCTATTTTTTTTTAGTTGTATTCAATTTCCATTAAAAGCTCCACCAGAACCTCTATTACCATAAACATATGTGGTAGTATACATTTTTTTGACAATTTTGGCCAATTTTATAACACTAAAAACCTCCTTTATAACATCCGCTAGAGGGTCTTTTCCTTGTAGTGAGAAAATTTTAGCCAAGGAATTGAAAGAAATAAATGATGAGGTGGTAACCTTCAAACTAAAGGTATAGTTGCAACAAAATATTGATTCTCACATTTCTGTTGTGTTTGTGCCAAAAAATCCACAAAAACCCACTTAGCAACTAAAAAATTCTCTCATAGATCTGCAACTATCATAGATAAAGCTTAAGAAAATTCATATTGACTTGAAAAACACCAAGTACATGGTGTAAAACAAGGAGACATAACTCAGGTCCACCCAGGTGTTGTACCTTAAGAGACAATCCCTTAGCTGTGATAAGGAATCCATGCTTAAGAAATTTATATAATTATGTCACAAAAATATTGGTCTTTGTTTAATCACCTTCAAATATTTATCATTAAACCATCAAAGATCAAGTAAAATGAAAGTCCCACAATGCTATTATCTATTGATATAGAATGGAATGATCAGAAGAACATGAAAGAAAGAATCCCAAAATGATATGTTGGTGTACAAAATATATCACCTCAAACCCTAGAAGAATTATAAGAAAAGAAACAATTAAAATGAAGGAGCGCCTATTAAGGATTTTAACTCTTATTAACATAAGTAAAAAGAGACATGCAACTTCATTAATTCATGTTATTCAAATATGGAAATTAAACAATGTAAACTGGAAAACACATCAACATCAACAAATTCCAGAAACTTGCTTTTCATTCATTAATAATTTGAAATCTGAGTCCAAAAAATTGCAGTTTGAAGGTCCAAACTCAGAATATTTCTCTTTCTTGTTTATCTCAATAAATACAATAGAAAGTAGTTTGTAACTGTTGTAACTGATCCTAACTACTTCAACTACTTAAGACTTCGTCAACTATCTATTACATGTCCTCAAAATGTCTTATTACAATTACATTCTCTTTAAAAGAGGAAAATAACATGAAATTAAAATCCTAATCTATATGCTGAATGTGAATTGATGACGATGCTGCTACATTTCCTTGACTGGCTGGTTTATACTTCTTTGAAGTGAAGGGGTCCTTTGGTAAATCAATCATCCAGGCTTTGCATTTCTTCCATATCTCGATTTTTTTCTTGGGTGAATGGACCAGCTTGTAATATTCCAATATGAAAAAAGTGATTCTGTTGAAAGATGGTCTTTCTACAAATAAAGTTTTCACTAACCATAGTAGATGAAAATTTCTTTGAAGGAAATTGATCACTGTTGCTCCTTTAAGAACCCGAGTCTTTTCATGAGTACTGTCTACCTTACTTTTTTCCAACACTAGTAAGGGTTCATAAGAATTCCATGATAAAATACCACCTCCAAGACCCCAACATGATGGAAAAATTTCTCTTGCTATTTTATCAAATAATTTATCAAATTGATTCAGTGCTTCCCTAAGCTTAATCGGCTTCTTTTCTGTAGACTTCCTGCAATCATTTTTCACAATCATTTTATTAATTTCCACATCATCTGAAATCTCGTATTTAATTTCATTTTCTTCCAACTCCTGATATGTTTTGGAATCAATGAAATTAATAAAATTTCTTGCCCAAATGGCCCTATGAATTGTCTTCTTCTTGTCTATCATGACTTGTTCTTCAATCTCGATAATAATTTTTTCTTCTGCAACAACAGTAAAAAAATCTCATATTGTTTTCATTTCTCCAATAATATCATTCCAGATGATATCCTTAGCATGTATTAAGGATATATTTCCCTTTAATTTTTCTTTGAGATTTTTAATCTCAGCATCAGCAGCTTGGCTATCCATTTTGTATTTACTGACTTCTCCCTCTATGGCTTGTATGATCTTTGTTGCTATTTCTAAATCAACTTGTGCCCTTTTTCTATCTCTCTCTTCCATCTGCAATTAAATGGTTAATTGAGATATTTTTTCTAATGGATCTTCATTACCTGATGGAAAAACAAAAGTGAAAGTATGAGATTCAATATGATTATTCAATGACAATGTAGTTTGCTTTAATTTGGTGATTTCTTCTTCCTTTTGCAAGAGCTGCTGAAGAAGTTTTTCTTTCTCATTTTCTATCTCTGCAACCTCTATTTCCATGTTAAGTCCCTATATTTATAGTGTAGTCCCTTATTATGTTAGTGTAGCCCACCTTATTGTTATTATTGTACCCCTATAACCCCCATATTGTTATTATTTTGCCCTTACATTATTATTGTTAGGTCGGCTAGGGTTACATTGTGGCCCCACTAGGATTACATTGTGACCCTATGGACACCTATATATAGAAAGGAGGTTTTGTCATTTGTATCATCCTAGAATTTTTCTTTTATGTAATGTATTGGAGGTTGCCCCCTTGAAGTAGCTTATTTCTAAGGCATTGATATCTCTTTTCTTCTATTTTTGGAGATTGTTTCACAACATTTGGTATCAGAGCTTTGAGATTCTAGGGTTTTTCTGCTCCAAACAGGTCATCGTGGCATTTTCTCCATAAATTTTTTTCTACGAATGTTCAGAATCTGAAATGTTCATAGTACGAAGCCAAAATCTTGAGGAACATCGTCGCAACATTTCAGAGCTTGGTTCGCAATATTTTCGGCGATATGATCTGTGAAAGTTAAGTCATTTTGCAGGCTCCTGAATTTAACATAAACAGGTCATCATGGTATTTTCATAATAACATTTTTTCTACAAAGGTTTAGAAGAAGAAATTTTTAGAGAGTGAAGCCATGATCCTGAGAATATCATAGCAAAATTTTAGATATTGGTTCGCAATATTTTCAGAGATATGATCTGTGGAAGTTAGGGCTTTTTGAGGCTTCTGAATTTCATTTCAAAGAGGTGATCGTGGGAAAATATTCATAGCTCTCTCTCTGAGCATTGGATTGGAGTGATGTAAAAAGTGGCCACAAGTACATGGACTGTAGTTTTCGATCTATCAATTTTAGAGCCAAAGGAGGAAACAATGACACGTGGAAAGTTGTACAAGTTCGCTCTACTGAACCAGTCCAAAATTGGGTCATTGTGGGAGATTGAACATAACTTTGCCTTGAAGAATCCAAATTAGATCAGACCTATGGAATTTGAAAGAAGCTTCAGAGGGCTACTACAGGGTTGAATTTTAGATATTGAAGATCTATAATCACATAGATAATTCAATTGCAATATCGAGCTCCTCAAAAGTAAGAAAATGGTGTGGATTTGGTTTTTAAAATTGCATAATGTTTGTTTGAAAAAGTATTTTGAAGTGATTCCAAGGGCATATTTCAGAATTTTTATCAGTATTGGGTTCCATAATGCTTCAAAAAAATAATTCCATACCCATTAAGACCTTAAAAATCTATACTATGACGCATGAAGAGGAAGAATTACAGTATGATATATCAAAATTACGGTACCAAGTGCAACAAATTTTGATCTTACGAAGAGAAACCGAAGATGACATAGATGGTTTAAAAGCAGAAATGGAGGCTAAGTTGGATGGTTTTAAGGATCAAATAATAGCTAATATTGATGATAAATTAGTGGATCATCACAACGAGCATTAACAACAAGTTCTCCAACTCTCAAAGGATAATCTAACTTTGGTGCAGAATCTAATGAAACAAGAGGAAGATCAACATCAGATCAAATTAAGTTCTGAAATAGTCACATAAATAAGAAATCCAAAAGTACGATCAATTTTAGATTATCTCAGCAAGTGGAAGAACTTTCCTGTAGAATATTCCACATGGGAGGATGAGAATTTTATACAGAAGTATCAAGAAATAATCAAGTGTTGAGAACAACACTTGTTTGAAGGAGAAGGGCATGTTAAGTCCCTATATTAATAGTGTAGTCCCTTATTAAGTTAGTGTAGCCCCCCCTTAGTGTTATTATTGTACCCCTGTAACCCCCATAATGTTATTATTTTTCCCTTACATTATTATTGTTAGGTCGGCTAGGGTTACATTGTGGCCCCATGGACTCCTATATATATAAAGGAGGTTTTTTCATTTGTATCATCCAAGAATTGTTCATTCATGTAATTTATTGGAGGTTTCCCCCTCGAAGTGGCTTATTTCTAAGGCGTTGATATCTATTTTCTTCTATTTTTGGAGCTAGTTTCACAACATTCCATGGAGTGTTCTCCTGTAGGCAATTTCAATTTTTTCTTCAGTACAGATATTTCTAATTCATCACTTTGCAGAAGCTTCTGTACAACAGATCTGACATTGGGATCTACTCCAATCTTCACTACAATATTTTTGAGTTCCTCATTCTGGATTTTCAAAGCCCTAGAATTGGCTTTCTTTAACGTCAACTGCTTGATCACTTTTCCAGGCATATTTTTAGCCTTCAGTGCGATTGCATTAGTTTTGTTTAGTTCATTCACAATCAGTTGACCTATCTACATATTTAAATTTACTTTGTCAAGCAATGTAATTTTATTCACATCTACATTCAGATTCACAGTATTAAAATTATTGGATGAACCAATAGACATATTAGAAGGATGTGAAAGGGAAAACTTGACTTGATCCTTTTCAAGATCCATTGTAGTTAGAAGTCTCATTTGATCTGGGGCTATCTAGTACTCAGCTTGAGCCTCCATGCTTTCCTTTATCTTTTGATTTATTTATGCAATATGGGCAAACATTTGTTTGATTAAGGGCACTTGTTCATGAGTGCTTTCATGTCTCCTAGGTGAAGCAGGAACATTTTTCTCATCTCCCAATTGTAATGAGAAACCAGGTTGAGTGTCTACAAAATCTTCATTGAAATTTGTTCTCTTCTCAGTCCTCTATTCTTCATCCTCTAAATCAATAACTTCCTCTTTAAATCTCTTATTTGACTTCTCTGATATGACAGGAGTCTAAACATTTGAGCTCACTGAACCTGCAACACCTTTACTTCCCATTTTTTCTATATCAGGTCTGATCTCATGAATGAATGTTGAATATCCATTTTCAATTCTCCTATTAGAAATCACACTATGAGGGTCATAAGCCCACTTCTATCCTAAAAGTAGGTGCATTTCATATAAAATATTAGTGACTTCATCAATTTATTGTCTCATTAACTATAAAAGAACCAACATTCATTGGAAATTTAAACATACGACCTTTCTTCATAGGCACAAAGTGTACTTGATCAACATTTAAACTTTTCCTAATGAACTCCAAAGCGAATAATCTCATAGGCACAAAAATAGGAAGCCTATAAGGCTCTACACTAGCTCCATAAAGTCTAATATTATAATGTTCTTCAAAGACAAACCAATCACCAAACTTACAACTTTTCCTCAACTGCAAGAACTCTTGAGCTTTTGGCAGAAAGCAAGAGGGAGTAATTCCATTCAAAATTTTATATGCAGTAGACATGAAATGACTAGAAAAATCAAATAATCCACTCTCGTTCTGCTCTTTCCTCAATATGTCTGTCCAGAAAACCACTGACTGTATTTTCTTATTCATGTCCATTACATTTAATCCCAGATGCATGAAATATTCTACATTTTGATATAAGAAGAGGTAAATAACAAGAGAAGGAAACCTGAATAAACCTGTCAGCGACAGGTTCATGAGCTGAGAGTTGACAACTTCTTGCTAATAAGATGGAATATCTAGCACCACTCTTGGCTTCATAATCATGGGGAACATTCCCATAATCGATTTTTCCACTTTACTATCATCATATTTTCCAAAAATATTTGGAATGCACTTCAGCACTGGTTTGAATTCTATATCAAAAACCTCCATGGGGAAATATTTATTATTGGGTGCAAACTATTGTGTATTTGGCTTCAGAAAAGAGATGAATTGGTTGTACTCCTGACCTGCAAGACTATCATAATGTGCCATCAATGAATCCTCAGTAAATTGAACATATGACTCCGACTCAGGGTAACACAGAGCATGACGAATTAATTTGGCTGAAACTTGCAGAACATTTTCACCTTGACAATTCACTACAAAACACTTCCCTGGGTACATAACAGACACTAGACAATACATGAATGCGGGGAAAATATGTGTTCTTGGAATACATGCTGACAATACACTAGTTTTTACCATGGTGGTATAAATTGGAGACACCTTATCGTTTAAGCAGACTTGCTGATAAAATGAATGGTGGTCAAGGGAACAAATAGTATCCTAGATATCCCTCTCGGTGTCCATTAGAGGGATGCCACTGGAAGAACCTGACAGGGATGAGCGCTTAGCCATAATTCAACTTAGGATAGAAGACAATTGACAAGGTGACAAATAATTGACAGGATGACAGATAGCTAAGAAAAACATAGCGTAGACAAACTTTCAAACAAAAAATAACAATAATAACCTCAAAAAATTAGAATCCTTCTTAAATAGGTGGTGCGAGCATTAAAATTAAATGTTGATAAGACGTGCCAAAATATCGTTAGGAAAACCCGACATGGACTACAACTGTCACCAACTTGGCTACATACGTCACTGCGGTAGGCCTCGAGGTATGGAGAACTCATTGGGTTTATGCCCCCGTAATGAATCTCAACCGTTGATTTGGATTTCTTCCATAGTCAACAGGGTCAACTACGGAGGCACTCTCCTCGTTAACCCACGCGCTGAAAGTGCCTGCGCGTTGAGCCTTTTACTCATCATTTTATAAATCATTGAATCCTGCTCCATAAGATGCTCGATATCTAGTCTGTGAATAAGGACCCACTTTCATAAAGACTTAAAGTATTTAAACTTTAAACTTTAATATAACGAGCAGATACATTTTTATGCTAAAGTATATGAAATTGGATACTTTCCCATATCTTTTGATAATTTTTTATTTTTTGTATTTTTGAAAATTAAAAATAAAGGATATTGCAAATGAGCCACAACATCTGGCCCCACTTAGGGATACCATTTTTTGCGATGAAACACTAAGAACCGCAGATTAGTGCCTTCACTTCGGGCATGGATTCAAATACTGTTTGATGAAAAATGTACAATGAAGGAAATCGAATATGTACAATGGTGAACCATCAAATTTCAATGCTAGAAATAATGTTTTAGATACTGCCCATTCATAGGCAACTCTACTGTTTCTCCATCAAGATTTTCTAGCATAAAGTGTTATTTGATCTGGCTTCAATAATCTTCTATGGGCCATACCAGAGAGGGTGAAAATTACCATGCTTTCCTTTTTCTTCTCTTCCAGAATCCCATCTTAATACCAAATCTCCAATTTGGAAAAGAATCTCCTTTGCCTTCCTATCAAAAATGGACTTCATCTTTTCTTGATAGGTGGCCAAGTTTCCCTAACTTTATTCCTACTTTCACTCAATTCTATCACCTTATTCAGTCTTCTTATCAATGCATTAGGTTCTTCTTGTGCTTCTTGAAGAAACGAAATTACTGGTCTAGCTAGTTGAGTGGGAAACAATGCTTGAGTACCATATACTAATTCATAAGGGGACTTACCAGTAGATCTTCTAATAGTCATTCTTACTGCCCAGAGAGAAAATATCAACTTTGAATCCCAGTTCTTCTGATTCTCATTAATTTTTTTCTTCAAAATCTTAACTAATGTCTTGTTGGAATATTTAGCTAGCCCATTCCCTTGAGGATGATATGTTGTAGAATGAGACGAAATGACATTATATGTTTGAAAAAAAATTATAAATCTGCTGAATTGAATATCTGAGCATTGTCTGTAATAATCTTAACTGGACATCCAAACCTGCTAAAGATGTTCTCTTCCAGAAACTTCATTACTACCAGATCATTTTCTTTTCTAGTAGGTATTTCCTCCACCCACTTTGTAAAATAATTAGTGGTAGTCAGAATCCACTTGAACTGCCCACTTGATGGTGGATTAATTTCTCCAATGAAATCCAATCCCCATTGTCTAAAGGGTTCTTCAAAAAATATAGGGAGAAGAGTTAGAGAAGCTAACATTTTATTTTCTGCAAACAACTGGCATTTTTGGCAACTTATAACCACTCTGTATACATCAGAAAATAAGGAAGGCCAGTAAAAACCTAATTTGAGGATTTTATGAGCAATAACGTTCTAGCTATAATTCCCCCCACACAGACATTCATGGTACTCTTTGATAACTTCCATTGACTGTCCTTCTGTCGAACACAACAACAAAATGCTAGTAGGATCTTTCCAATATAATTTAGCATCAATTATAACATAAGGTTGAGGTTTGAGTTTAAGAGCTCTATACTTTATTCTGTTTATTGAGGGAGGACAAGAGAAAAAGCACAAATAGTGAATAATATTTTTATACCAATTAGAGCAAATAAATTTGTACTTGATTTCTAACTTTGTGCTACTTTGACTTGTTTCATCAACAACTTCATCCAAGGGTGCAAGCAGATTAATTCCCATAACTTTAAAATTAGACTTTGTCAGCAATTTTTCCAAGCCCTGTCCTTTTACCAACTTAGTAGGCTTAATATCTAAATCATATTCTTGGATTTTAGAAATCCATTTTCCTCTTTTTCCTTCCACATCACTTTGAACTAACACATATTTTATATATGAATTAGGTACATATGCTACTATTTGAGGATGAAGCACATAATTCCTGAAGGCTTTCAATGATTTAACTAAAGCATATACCTATTTCTCCAAGATATTGTATTTGAATTCTGCATCTCTGAGAACTTTACTGAAAAATGCTATAGGTTGCCCTTTTCCTTCTTCATTCTTCTACAACAACACAACAGCAATGGTAGAAGGTGATGCAAATGAAAATATTTTGAAAGGATTTAGATAATCTAGATTGATCTAAACTGGAGCTTCTTAAAGAGCCTCTTTAATCCTAGCAAAGGATTCTCTTGCATATTTATCCCATTTCACGTCAACATTTTTCTTTAGCATATCTATTATGTTTCTGACAATATCAGCATAATTTGGGACAAATCTTCTCAAAAAAACAATTTTCCCTAGAAATATTTGGATATCTTTCTTACTTTTAGGCAATGGGATCATTTTTATAGCCTGAACTCTTGTTGGATCAATTTTCACCCCCTGATTTGAAACTATATGTCCCAGCAACTTACCTTCCTCCAAAGAAAATAGAGATTTCTTAGGATTCAATGATAACCCAAACTTCCTGCATTTTAGGAAAGCCTTATGTAGATGCTCCAAGTTCTCATCATCATAACCTGAAAAAATAGTCACATCATCCAAATATATGACTACAAATTTGTCACCCACAAATTCTATATCCATTGCCCTTTAAAAAGTATCTCCTGCGTTCATGAGACCGAATGGCATCCTGGCATACATGAAAATTCCCTAAGGTGTGGTAAAAGCTATTTTCTTCTGATATTCCTTTTCAACAGCTACTTGGTTATACCCAGAGAAACCATCAACCATGGATAACCTATGAGCTCCAGTCATTTTCTGTATAACATATTCCATATTTGGCAAAGGATAATTGTCTTTCAAAGAAGCTCTGTTCAAGTTCCTAAAATCAACACATAACCTTATCTCTCCATTCTTCTTCCTGACAAGAATGAGATTAGAAACCCAGTCTGAGTATCTAAGTGGGACTATGATTTTTGCTTGCAAAAATTTCTTCACTTCTTTTTCGATTGGGGCAAGTAACAGTGGATTAATCTTCCTATGCTTCTGCCTGTGAGGCTTAACCCCATATTTTAATGGTATTTTATGCTAAATAATATCTAAATCATATGTCTTTAAATCTTCATAAGACCATGTAGACACATCCATATTCTTCTTGAAAATATCAACATACCTTTCTTTATAATCCTTAGGAACTCCTTTGAACAACTTACCCATCTTGGGCTCCTTTTGAGTTCCTAAATTACAGTCTTCCATTTCGCCCTCCTGAGATACTTTTTTATGGTTCACGGCTACATCATTTGTATCAAACAGTCTTTCAAAAGGAACCAAACCTCTGGGCAATGTATTATCTTTCAATTGAATTATCTTGTGATCACCTATTGACTGCTTCAGGTTTTTCAGGACATCATTCTAATTAGTTTGTTCACTTTCTTGATCTATTTCAGTGTCTTCAAAATTTCTAATCATTGTTAGGAAATTATTGATCTACTCATCATCCTCAAAAACCTGCCAATTCTTTAAATTATCAGGAATTGAAGGTCTATGCCTCAACTCAACCTCATATCCCCGTCTTGGATTAATGGGAGGCTTAAATGTACTCGCTGCAACTGCCAGTGAATCTGCCATTCTATTTTCTTCTCTTGGAATAAACTGAAGATTCAAGGCTTCAAAATAATTTTCAATCATATCCCACACTTAATTTCTATAAGACCTCAATCTGGGATGTTTGGTTTGACACAAATTCTTAATATATCTTATAATTAACTCAGAATCACCAAAAATGGAAATACATTGAATTCCCATTTGTTTAGCTATTTGAAGACTGAAAATTAGTGCTTCATACTTAGCTACATTATTGGTTGATTCAAATTCAAGATTAAAAGAAAAAGGTAAAACATTACCTTCTAGAGATATGAATAAAAACTCAGCTCTTGTGCCATCCTTTGAATGGGAAAAATCGAAATAACACTTCCAAATTTTATTTGAATCCAACTCCTTATGTACAATTGCTGAAGAGAGCTTCTTCTGTGAGTCTTCAACAAATTCTGCATCTTCATGCAACATGAAGCAAGAGAGATCCTCCTTCTCTTGGCCATAGATAGGGGAATTTTCTGCATCCTTCTTTGTGGTAGTCTTAATAAATCTTGTTTCTCTTTATAACTTTCTTTCTTCCCCATTGAACACAGGAATTATTGCATATGTAAAATCTAGTTTTAAGACACCTCCAGGCTTTTCTCCCTAACATTTGGACAACATCATACCAAATCTGGCTGAATATCTACAACTACTACATCCATCATGACACTCTTGGCTGGTATTTGAGCCAGAGATACCACCATGTCTTTGATAATCCCAACGCACTTCACCCTTTTGAATCACATGAATAAAGGTCTCTATAGGTCTTAGTGATTTGTAAATTTAATTCTTTCATCACAGATAATGGCATAAGATTATGTGATGCACCAGAATCTAACATATAATTATGAAGAATGAAATCATGAAGAAGCAATGATATATAAAATGGAGGAATAGAAGAATCTACCTCTTCAACATGTGGACCAAAATTGACCACTGTATTTTCTTCTTGAAAATTCACAGTCTCACCAATATCATCAGACTAAGAAAGATTAATAAATTCTGTAATTTCCTTATTGTAACCAGGTGCTTTAGCTAACTCAAGCAAGGGTACTTGAATTTTAATTTTTTCTAATTCTTTGGACAGACTAAAAGCTTTATTATGTTTAATAATATTTTCAGGTTCCTCTTCATTCTTGTTAAAATTAACATTTTTCTCAGGTACAGTAACAATCTTCTCCAAAATATTTGAATCAATTGACTTATTCTAGGAAGCCTCAGCTTGTTTTTCATTTGTACTCACTGAACTCATAGGTTGTTTTCCCTTGTTTTATTGTTTTATTGAGTTCTTTGGTTGTGGAGTCGCCATTGGAGAAGGGACTGTGTTTGGTCTAAAATGTGGATGCAAATTAGAGTTTCATTTTACTATCAATCCGAGTAAGTAAACTTCGAGGATCATCCAATATATATGGACTTAGAGACAAACTAAACTATGCTAGGTGAAGAAATGCCAAAGCTCCCTTACAGGAGGTTGTTCATTAGGATCTCCAACACCTTTTTAGTTATTTAATCAAAATGAAATCTAAAGACATTGTTATAAGTGTAAGAAATATTAAGGCTCCCTTAGAGGAGACTGTTCATTAATATTTCTAATCATCTTAATCAACAAACTATTTAAACTAATGAAATTTAAGAAATTAAATCTAAATTTGATTGATTGCATGAAATGTTAAAGCTCTCTTACAAGAGACTATTCATTTATATCTCAAGCATATAAATCAGAAACTTAAACTAATGAAATCAAACATTAAATAAAAAATTAGATTCATTGAAGGAAACATTATTACTTTCTTACGAAAGGTCATTCGTTAATATTCCAAACAGATGAACCTAATAATTTAATCTAATGAAATTCACAAAAAAACATAAAATAAAATCCTACTAAAATAAAAGTGTACTTTCTAGGCAATGGGATCCTTCCAAGGATTCACAAGCACACCAAAAGAAAATTCAAATGTAGAGGATCAAAGAAGCTCCATCTTATTTATCATCAATTGCAAATTGCAATTGCAACCATTACATTGATTCTCCAGTCTAAATTCTCACTACCAAGCTATAAGATACTAAGATTAAAAAATGAAAAAGAAGATTAAGATTAAGATTACAAATCAAGATTACAGATGAAGGAGATAACACTCCTATTTATACAAAAGCTATGATAACAAACTCATAAATGTAAATCCACTATTCCCTCCTTTGACCCACATATTTCTCAACCAATGGTGACACATAACCCTATCCTCCATGATCTCGTCCATGAGTTCCATGATCTCCTCAAATTCGAATTTGAACATAGAGTGCCACATAAGGGTGCCTAGGAAGCTTCTTTTGTACCTACACATGTCAACAAACTCATTCTAATTGTTAGGTATAAGTATAATCATATTATTTTCTAAAGTTTAACCACAAATCCACTTAAAAATGTTAAGAATTAATAAAATTTGGAAAAGCATAGTTATAACCCAATGATGAGGTAAATGTAATGATGTGGAGGTGGAATGAAGGTGACATGAAGATAATATGGAAGTAATGTGAAGGTATTGGTGAATAATGGAGTGAGAATAGGGACTATTTTGAAGCCCAACATACCCCCAAACTGAGAAATCTATTACATTACTTTTTGATACTTGAGCTTTGGCTTAAAATCTGCATGATATCATTTACTTAACTTTTGTAAAGTGTTTTTGATGAACTGCAACTTGGTTGGTTCTTGTGTTTCAACCAAGTTTTGTTTGTTGCATTCAATTTTAATGTATGATCTTTGCATATTGATAATGTGATTTTTATTATAGAGTATTTTTGTTGGAATGCATCATGGTTGGTTCTTGTGTAACAGCCATGATTGTGTTGGCATCCAATTAACTTTTAAATACTTACTACAAAGACATTTATATGCTCTTGATGATGTAATAGTAAATATATTTGGAAATTATGTGGGTTTTGAATGTGATATGAATGTGGCAACATATGAATGTGAATGTATTCCCCCCCTCAACTGATGGTTTTGGAAATTTGACAAAATGACGAAAGGAAGTGAAGTTTTTACAAAAATTATCATTCTAACTTTTCAAGGAATTAAATGGTTAAAAGTTAGAAAATATCATACCTTAACTTTCCCTTTCAAAAATGAATGAGAGTTGTGCATGTGTGGCTACAAAATTATGTTCATAGTATTCTTTACTTGGTTGTGAAAATGGTGGATGAAATCGAAAAAGTGAATCTTTTATTGTTGCTACATATGCTGCTGGATCTAGTGTTGAATGTTCAGAATCTGCTGCTGAATGTGGCTTGAAAATGTATAAGGCTTGGAAGGTATACAAAATTCAGAATTTACACTCCCCCCCAGCCTTATTTATTGACTTTTCCTCAAGTCAGTTACATCAAAAACTGAAACATAATGAAAGGAAACCTGCTTCATCTGTTACAAAATAGGGGTCTTCAAGTCTTCAACATTCGATGGAACAAATCTTGCTATGTGAATAAATGTTTTGGTGTCGAACATAGCAAGAAATTGTTAATTTAGTGGCCATTTATGGATGTCACTAGTCACACGAGAGCTCCCATATTTAATGTGGATGAGAGTCAAGATTCCCTGAACACATCTTTCTGAGTATGAATGAATTTTATGTTCTAGAATACTCAGAAGATTCGATGAACAAGGGACATTGATGTATTCCCTTTGTTTATCGGCATGAGAGCTTGCTCTTAAGGCATGCAATCTTAAAGGTGTTTTTAGAAAAATATTTAGACTCAAGGACTATGGACTCAATGGTGTATGGAAGCAAGGTTTTATTTGCAAGTGTAGGAAAAAGGTAACTAACAATGAATATGTAAAGTGGACCAAAAAGCTTGTAGATGAAATTTGTTGGTTTTATTGGTGGGTTAGGATTGAAGAGAATGTAATGAAGTGTATGTGGTAATGGAAAATGGATAATTACTCTTGCTGGAGAAAAAAAAAATGAATTATGGCATGAAAACTCTCAAATATCGAAAATCTGCTACTTAATTCTGGACTGCCTGCGAAAATAGTTGAGTTTGACCAGCATTGACCAGCCACCTATTGACATTGAATTCAAGTGTGGATAGGTATTTCACCATCCTTGTAAATTTAGGAACAAACCTAGCTCTTTGAATTTTGCTAATCTGTCATGCAACATGTCAAACCATTAAGCTATTATAGGAAGTTGCAAGAACTTGTAATTTTATGGAAATTTTGTTTATGTTCATGGAAATTTTCTTTAGAATTTCTCATGAAATTAGTCTTTTGAAGACCAATTGTGTGCACAATTAGTTTCTTTAATGATAATTTGATTAACTTGTAACCTGCGAAAAAAACTTGGCAGAAAGAAAACATAAGTGTGTTCAAGAAGAAATGGCCATTTCCTTTATAATTCTTACGCAAAAATTTCATACCAAATAAAACAGATTAAGAAAAATCAAAGTGTTGAAATTAACTCAATTCATGATATTAGTATCAATCCATTCTTAAAGAAATAACCATGAAATGTAAATTTTACTCCCTGTTTTTTCAGCTAACTTTTGCGCATGGTGAGAAGCTTGGCAGTATAGATCTGTTGTGTCCTGCAGATTAGTACGTTATAAAAGCATACAACAATATGAAGTTGCCAACTCTAAGAAAGTTAATCATCATTTAAATAATCCGCCAAATTTTCTTTAAATTAATATTCCAAATGTTTCATTATAGTTTTCAAATCAATGAAATATCAAATCTGTGTAATATTTCCTAGGAAGACTTCGAAGTATCCTTCAAGTGAAGGAGTAAAAAGATCAACAATGAAAGGGCATTTTGAGAATGAAAATAGTGAATGATTTTAAAAAATGCTGTAGTGTCTGTTTTGAAATTTTTTTCCCCCAAACATGACCCTTTTCCACGAATGAAGTATTGTTGGTGAAACATCCAGCCTCAAAAGTCCCTTTGATAG
Organism: Pinus albicaulis; assembly: GCA_034641835.2. Classification (NCBI taxonomy): domain Eukaryota; kingdom Viridiplantae; phylum Streptophyta; class Pinopsida; order Pinales; family Pinaceae; genus Pinus; species Pinus albicaulis. The sequence goes on from CM076583.1 coordinate 993,731,824, forward strand.
CATGATTTCTTCCATTAGTCCTACAACCTGCTGCGCTAAAACCTTATACATTGGGAAACTTGTTGTAGTGAGACATATGAATGTGAATGTATTTATCCATTTATCCTTTGACAAGGAATTCCAACTAGGACTGTTTAATCTCACAGTTCATGCTCCACCTTCTAACATTATTTAGAGACTAGTGTGATGAATAGGGCATCCCACAGTTTTAATTGTCAAAGTCAGAATCTTTGTGATGAATTGTGTTATTTGTCGGGCTAGTTTCCAACAAGAATGCGACTTCTTGCAACAATATATTCTTCCAAATTTGAAAATGAAGGCATATCCGCCAACCCTTAAAAATGATGCAACTCTATCTTTTACCATTATTTTCCATTGCTCTTATTTACTTCACCATGTAACATGCTAGTGGTGTATCACTTATTGGAAACAAAAATATAGAAATTGAAATTCATATGTTCAACATTCCAAGTGGGAGGACTCAAAGTGTTATATATAGGACATGTTTATTACCATGGTAACTTGATGAGGTGGGACCCTTTGATGGTGGTAAGCCTCAAAAATTGTCGCATACAACTCCCTCAAAATATTTTATGTCAACCATATGCCAAGAATTATATATGTCCCATATGAAAAATAATTGAGTGCATTTTATTGATATATATATATATATATATATATATATATATATATATTTAATGACATGAGAATTGCATGAAGTAATTCTCAATAATTTTGGAACTTAGGATGAATGTAAATGCAAATATAAACCTACAAAACTGTGTTGTTGAATTTCAAATACTACCCTTTTAAGATAATCGGGGTTTTAAAGGACCAATCGAAAAAATTCTTCTTTTTATGTTTCCTCTGAACCAAAGTAACTTTTTTTATGTAATTTTCTAAACAGAGACTATTAACGGTGTAAACAGTCCAGACAACATAGAGAAGCCAACAGAGACTATTTACCAGATCCCTCGTTGTTTTATTCTTCGTACTTTTGGAAGTGGTAGATTTTGCGTTGAATGGATGTTGGGTTGCACACGAAGATGGGACTCCACCCAAGCACGCAGAAATGCTTCCATACTACTGAAACTGCATTAGTTGGCTGATTTCCTTCTCCTCATGAATTAAACTGGAAAATCTCAGGATAAATATTGAGGCGGTATTCCCCACGGTGATACCTAAGCTGTAACATAGCGTTAATCACTAGAGTGCAGGATTGCAATATATCACGATTTCTGGTTCAACCTTCTCCACCGACTATTGCAGAATGCATAGCAACCAGCTGCTCATATTCACATTTTAATTTACATCATAATCATCAAATCACTCCAAATAAGGCTCAATAATTGGATCTCATAACTAGATTTCATGTTTAATGGTTGAATAGTTAAATATATAAAATTAGCACAAAATCGAACTCATAATCTCCAAATAAATTTCATTCCGTCAATGTCTGACACAACATTTTACAAGAATAGCATTTTCTGCATCAAATGAGTGAGATCCCACATCTGTAATGATATCCTTTTGACCAATTTTTGTTGGGTTAATCTATCAAAATAAATCAATAATGATGGGTTCATATCTCGTTCTTTGAACAAATGCTGGAGAAAACTGTGGTGGCTTTCTGAGTTTAACCTCTGCGACCGTCTTTCCATCATAAAACAAAGGTATGGTTAACAATCTAGTAATGATCTCTCAAATTCCTGTGACTTAAACTAGTATGAAAAATTCCTGGATTGAATAAATTATAGGAATATATATCATGGAATACGTTCCAAGTATATGAGTAAAGACAATGATCAGTAAGCTCTCTTCATAGGCTGGTGGAATGAAATTCCCACGATTTACCAGTCTTGTGATGCTATCCACAAAAGTAGTTGCACGGCTTCTGTCGTTCAGAGTAATTCCTATGGCCTCCAAAAAAATATTAGTACATTGAACAGTCTTGGTACAGGCAAACCTTATTGCTTCTGGCATTGCTGAAGTGCCGTGGATCTTTCTGTATGACAGGTTTCTATGTCTACTACTCGTGATCTGGCCACAGGCCCTTGGCCTCTGCTCAGCCTTCACGGTTTGATAGCACACAACAGCCTTCCATGACGATGCGCTCTAGCGAAGAGTCGTCCAGGTGGATGAATCTATCCTCTTTCAGAGTCCCGCACACTCTCAACTGGTCACGTCGAGTTCACCACGTGCTCCCGTTGCAAGTTCTGTTGACCACACAACGTTTTCCACTTTGACCAAAATAGGAAGGAAGTCCACCACTATAAATCATTAATGGATTTCAAACCAGGCTCTCACCGCTTCTAAACCTCTCGAATCTGATACCAAATTAAATAAATAAAATTTTCAGAGGTTGGATTTATTGATTAAAATTTATTTTGAGGCCGCCAACAGATCTGGCCTCAGAATTTATTTTGAAATCCTCCTTTGAGCCTTCTTCAAGCTCAGTCGCAAGGGTTTTAGAGGAGATTTTTTCTTTTATGGTGAAAATGTTTGGCTTGAGAAGTATCTCACCATAAAAACCTCAATAGAATTTACAATTAAAATTGTGTTAAGTTCTGGCCTGGCCGCAAGCTTGATTTGACTTTTTATTTTCAACTAACTTTGGTAGTGTTTGCAACGCATAACAATATTTTTCGTGAGTATTTTCTTAACTAAATTTACCTATAAATTATTTCAAAGGTTTTTGTTTATTTGCAAAAATTCTGTGATGTCACCATGGTCATTACGTGGAAGATTCGAGGTGGAACCCTCTAAGAAAGCTTCTTTTTATCCATGGGTTGCCTCTTTTAGATGTCATTGGAAAGTTGAAATCCTTGGTTTGATGGATAACATATTACTGGCAGTCAGGTAAGCTTCTCGAGTGATGAAGGAATGGATTGGTGAATAATAGCAATGCTTCCATTCTATGCACATTTTCTCAAGCCGAGTTGGCAAGTTTTGGAGGGTTATTAGGCAATGCTTATGTGTTCTAAGATTGCCCAAAAAACCAATCGAAGGATTTTATAACAATATACATTCTTGTCTTATGTCATACTTCTTCAATGCTAAATTCAGAAACTGCATGGTTGGTATTTAGGCAGGTACCGGTGTGCCATTTTGACAATGCGGTGAAAGATCTGGTGATAGCTCTGAGAATGAAGAACAAATTTCTACAAGAGAAGATTTTTTTTACTAGGACTCAAACGATCGATAGCAGATCTTCAATTAAATTTTCGGCAAGATTTTTTTATTAGTTTTTTTAAATAATTCAATAGATTTTCTGATCTTCCTGATCGCTCGAAGCACAGGAAGAGAGCATACTAATTTCTTGAATTAATTTTATTTCTACAGGTTAGCGTGGATGGATAATAAACACAATCAAGATTTGTGACAAAACCTCTCATTGTCTATACTCTTTCTACAATGTCACGGGGTCGTTTAGACTCTTGGAAGACAAAGCTTTCTGATAATCAAGCTCCTGGCTTACCCATGATACAAAAACAAGATATAGAAACGCGATGATGAAGCAACTCTTACTGTGCCACTGAATTTATTCATTTATTCATGATGATTTATTATTTTTTATTTTTGAAAATAAGACTAAAAACTTTTAACGAGCTCGTTTTATTTTCCTAATTTATTCTATCTAACTTTCTTGAAAGTTTTTTTATTTCCTAGGTAAAATAATGCTTCCAATGAAGCCACCTACGGACTAAGAATTTGAAAATGCTCACATCAAGATTTAAAATTTTTACCTGATTGTTTGCAAGGATGTGAGTAACCTGTTTGATCCTTGGATTTGGTGCAAGGTTCTTTCGAAACCAGTCTTTGATATTATCCTTTCTCTCCAAGAATTAAATGTTTATCATCTTCAAATTCCTCATTGGTAGATGAGTTAGTAAGAAATGGGGGGTTTAAAAACTGAATTGGAAACTAAGTATGAAAAGAAAAATTAAAAAAAAAAACTCAAATTAAACTCCTTTATGAATATCCTGCTGTCACCAGGTTTCACAAGTTAGTCCATAAAAAGAAATAGCAATAAAAATGACTTCCTAATTCTATCTCTAAATCATCCTCCCCGGCAACAGCGCCAAAATTTTTGGTCTAAAATGCAGATGGAAATTAGAGTTTCATTTTACTATCAATCCGGGTAAGTAAACTTCCAGGATCATCCAATATATATGGACTTAGAGACAAACTAAACTAGGCTAAGTGAAGAAATGCCAAAGCTCCCTTACAAGAGGTTGTTCATTAGGATATCCAACACCTATTTAGTTATTTAATCAAAATGAAATCTAAAGACATTGTGATAAGTGTAAGAAATATTAAGGCTCCCTTACAGGAGACTGTTCATTAATATTTCTAATCATCTTAATCAACAAACTATTTAAACTAATGAAACTAAAGCAATTAAATCTATTCTGATTGATTGCATGAAATGTTAAAGCTCTCTTACAAGAAAATATTCATTTATATCTCAAGCATATAAATCAGAAACTTAAACTAATGAAATCAAACATTAAATAACAAATCAGATTCATTCAAGGAAACATTATTACTTTTTTACGAAAGGTCATTCGTTAATATTCCAAACATATGAACCTAATAATTTAATGTAATGAAATTCACAAACAAACATAAAATAAAAGCCTACTAAAATAAAAGTGTACTTGCTAGGCAATGGGGATCCTTCCAAGGATTCACAAGCACAACAAAAGAAAAGTCAAATGTAGAGGATCAAAGAAGCTCCGTCTTATTTATCATCAATTGCAAATTGCAATTGGAACCATTACATTGATTCTCCAATCTAACTTCTCACTACCAACCTATAAGATACTAAGATTACAAAATGAAAAAGAAGATTAAGATTAAGATTACAAATCAAGATTACAAATGAAGGAGATAACAGTCCTATTTATACAAAAGCTATGATAACAAAATCATAAATGTAAATCCACTATTCACTCCTTTGACCCACATATTTCTCAACCAATGGTGACACATAACCCTATCCTCCATGATCTCCTTCATGAGGTCCATTATCTCCTCAAATTCGAATTTGAACAAAGAATGCCACATAAGGGTGCCTAGGAAGCTTCTTTTGTACCTACACATGTCAACAAACCCATTCTAATTGTTAGGTATAAGTTTAAGCATATTATTTTCTAAATTTTAACCACAAATCCACTTAAAAATGTTAATAATTAATAAACTTTGGAAAATCATAGTTATAACCCAATGATGAGGTAAATGTAATGATGTGGAGGTGGAATGAAGGTGACATGAAGGTAATATGGATGTAATGTGAAGGTATTGGTGAATACTGGAGTGAGAATAGGGACTATTTTGAAGCCCAACAGACTGACTCTGGCTATTTTTCCTCATCATACTGAGTTATTAATCTCTTTTTTGATCTTAATTCATACTTCTTATGTAGTTTTTCTTGCATAAAATCAATGAATTATTTACAATAATCATCTATTTCTTCCTGATCAAATGATACATTAGCTTATGTGGATTCTTCTTCACATTTCTCTTCTTTCTCATCATATTCCATATAGCTAATAGGTATTTGATCTTCAACCTCTTTCTGATCATCCTCAGCAGATTGTGAAGGTGCTACTTCTATATATAAGGGTGCTTGAACTTGATCCTGATCTCTCCTTTCCCTCTGCAAAATTTTCAAGGGCTGCTTTCTGAACTGTCGACTGGAAACCTCTCTATTTTTCTGTGTAATCTTCTTATTATCTAATTCCATATTCATTAATTTATTTGACAAATAATTTATGACATTAGTCATGTCATTAATCCTTTGATCCTGTGATGAATCTTCTTTGGCCTTACCTTTATCTTTAACTATCTACTTTTCCTGTGTTTTTCCAACAACTATCATATTTGATTCAATCTCTAGAGTATTTGTTTGGATTTTTTCAAGAGTAGCTGATCTTATCTCTCTCAAAGTGAAACTAAAATCTGATAAAAATGCCCTAGCAAAAACAAATCTTGCTCCAATAGGAGGGGGTTTCATTTCTGCGAGAAAAATATTATACAATTTGTTAAATATTTTAATGAAATCATTCATGATTTAATTATACTTTTTCTTAATAGCATTAAACTGTGTCAATGAATAACCATAATCTCTCTTTTCACCCCATATTTGGATGAATTGTCTTTCTAATTCGTCCCAATCATTAATTGAGCCATTTGGTAATCCTTTAACCCATTTTCTTGCCTCTCCATTCAGAGACTGTACAAAAAGTCTCATTACTACATCAATATGTTCAACATTTAAATTTTCAGCAAAAGTGAAAAACAAAGGCAAGTGTTGTTCTGTAGTTATTTCATCTTCACCAATAAATGTAGGAAGCAATTTAAGGTATTCCTGAGGCATTGCATTCATCGGTTGTGGAATATTTAATAGTGCATATCTATTCATCAAGAAATCAGGGACACGGGTTGCCATGTTTATACTTTGATTAACTGCTCCTTGAGTAGGTGGGGTTTGTATACCAGTTGTAGATGTGGATGGATGAGGTGAAACAACTCATATGGGAAGGGGTTGATGAACAATAGCAGAAGAACTGGAAATTGTATTAGGCTGATTTTCTGTAAATGTGAATGAAACAGACTCAAAATATTGTACTTCTAACTTTGGTTCTTGGAAATCAATAGGTGGGGATACGGATTCTTTTTCCAAGAAAATGAGTTTTCGAGAAATATCCTTGGATGAAAGGGTATACGAACTACTGCCTGGTGCAGGCAGTGTAGCATCAAGTGTAGAAAGCGTTCTTGATTTTTGGCCTTTTTTAGAAACCAACTTTTCAGGATTTGAAAGAATGGGAGCTTTCTACTGAGAGGTATCTGACCTCATATGTGGCATTTTATAAGCTATTATTATGAAATAAAAACACAGCTTGATATTTCCTCCTCTTTGAACAACCGGAGGAAATATGAACAAAACCCAAGGAAAAAACTTCGCTTCTTCCTCCCCGGCAACGATGCCAAAAAATGTTGTACCTTAAGAGACAATCCCTTAGCTATGATAAGGAATCCGGGCTTAATACATTTATATAATTATGTCACATAAATATTGGTCTTTGTTTAATGACCTTCAAATATTTATCTTTAAACCCTCAAAGATCAAGTATAATGAATGTCTCACAATGCTATTATATGTTGATATAGAATGGAATGATTTGAAGAACATGAAATAAAGAAGCCCAAATTGATATGGTGTTGTATATAATATATCACCTCAAACTCTAAAAGAATTATAAGAAAAGAAACAGTTAAAATGAAGGACCGACTATAAATGATTTTAACTCTTATTCACACAAGTAAAAAGAGACCTACAACTTCATTCCTTCATTTTATTCAGATATGTAAAGTATACAATGTAAACTGGAAAACACATCAACATCAACAAATGCCAGAAAATTGCTTTTCATTCATTAATCATTTGAAATCTGAGTCCAAAAAATTGCAGTCTGAAGGTCCAAAATTCAGACTCTTTCTCTTTCTTGTCTATCTTGTTAAATAAAATAGAAAGCAGTTTGTAATTGCTATAACTAGTCCTAACTACTTCAACTACTTAGGACATCGTCAACTATCTATTACAGGTACTCAAAATGTCTTATTACAATTACATTATCTTTAAAAGAGGAAAATAACATGAAATTAAAATCCTAATCTATATGTTGAATATGAATTGATGACGAAGCTGCTACATTTTCTTGACTGGCTGGTTTATCCTTCTTTGAAGTCAAGGGGTCCTTTGGTAAACCTATCATACAGGCTCTACATTTCTTCCATATCTCAATGTTTGTCTTGGGTGAATGGACCAGCTTGTGATATTCCAATATGAAATCAGTGATTCTGTTGAAAGATGGTCTTTATGCAAATAAAGTTTTCACTAACCACAATAGCTGAATATGTATTTGAAGGAAATTGATCATTGTTTCTCCCTTAAGAACCTGAGTCTTTTCATGAATACTGCTACCTTTTTGCCAACACTAGTAAGGGTTCATAATAATTCCATGATAAAATACCACCTCCAAGACCCCAACGTGATGGAAAACCTACTCATCCTATTTTATCAAATAATTATCGAACTGGTTCACTACTTCCTTAAGCTCAATCAACTTTTTTTCTGTAGATTTCCTACAATCATTTTTTACAAGCACTTTTTTAATTTCCAGAGCATCAAAATCATGTATTTAATATCATTTTCTTCCAACTCCTGATGTTTTTTGGAATCAATGAAATTAATAAAATTTCTTGCTCGAATGGCCCTATTAATTGTCTTCTGCTTCTATGTTATGAATTGTTCTTCAAACTTCTTGATAATACTTTTTTCTTCTGCAACAATAGTCAGAAAATCCCAGATTGTTTTCATTTCTACAATAATATATTTCTAGATGATATCCTTAGCCTATATTAAGGATATATTTCCCTTCATTTTTTCTTTGAGATTTTTAATCTTAGCATCAGCAGTTTGGCAGTCCATTTTGTATTTACTGACTTCTCCCTCTGTGGCTTGTATGATCTTTGTTGCTATTTCTAAATCAGCTTGTGCCCCTTTTCAATCGCTCTCTTCCATTTGGAATTCAGTGGTTAATTGAGATATTGTGCTAATGGATCTTCATTACCTGATGGAAAAACAAAAGTGCAAGTATGAGATTCAATATGATTCTACAATGACAATGCATTTTCTTTAATTTGGTGATTTCTTCTTCCTTTTGCAAGAGTTGCTAAAGAAGCTTTTCTTTCTCATTTTATATCTCTACAACCTCTGCTACCATGGAGTGTTATCCTGTAGTTAATTTCAAACTTTTCTTCAGTACAAAGATTTCTGATTCAGCGCTTTGCAGAAGCTTCTATACAGAAAATCTGTCATTAGGATCTACTCCAATCTTCACTATAATCTTTTTGAGTTCCTCATTCTGGATTGTCAAAGCCCTCGAATTGGATTTCTCTAACTTCAATTACTTGATCACTTTTCCAAGCATATTTTTAGCCTTTAGTGCCATTGCATTAGTTTTGGTTAGTTCATTCATAATCAGTTGACCTGTTTGCATATGTAAATTTACTTTTTCAAGCAATGGAATTTTCTTCACATCTACAGTTAGATTCAAAATATTAAAATTATTGGATGAACCAATAGAAATATCATAGGGATGTGAAAGGGAAATCTTAAATTCATCCTTTTCAAGATCCATTGTAGTTAGAAGTCTCGTTTGATCTGGGGCTATTTGGTACTCAGCTTGAGCCTCCATGCTTGCCTTCATCTTCTAATTTCTTTCTGCAATTTGGGAAAACATTTGTTTGATTAAGGGAACTTGTTCCTGAGTGCTTTCATGTCTCCTGGGTGAAGCAAGAACATTTTTCTCATCTCCCAATTCTAATGAGAAACTAGGTTGAGCATCTACAAAATCTTCATTGAACTTTTTTCTCTTCTCAGTCCTCTATCCTTCAACCTCTGAATCAATCACTGCCTATTTACCTCTCTTATTTGCCTTCTCTAATATGATGGGAGTCTGAACATTTGAGCTCACTGAACCTGCAACACCTTTACTTGCCAATTTTTCTATATCAGGTCTGCTGTCATGAATGAATGTTGAATACCCATTTTCAATTCTCCTATTAGAAATCACACTGTGAGGGTTATAAGCCCACTTCTCTCCTAAAATTAGGTGCATTTCAACTAACATCTTAGTGACTTCATCAATTTCTTGTCTCATATTAACTATAAAAGGACCAACAGTCATTGGCAATTTAAACATATGACCTTTATTCATAGGCACAAAGTGTACTTGATCAACATTTAAACTTTTCCTAATGAACTCCAAAGCGAATAATCTCATAGGCACAAAAACAAGAAGCCTGTAAGGCTCTACACTGTTGGGTGCTAATAGGTGTCTTTAAAAACTCCTAATTACCTCACATTAATTATCAACCTGGGTAATTCCTTTTATCTCAAGTGTGTACACAATACCTGCAAGCTATAAATACAAAGAGTAATGCTAAAATCAATCGTTTCATATATATGCAATCAGAAATATTGAAGCTTTAAAGAAAGTGATTCATCGAAGCATTATGACCCAAAACTTTGATTCATTCTTAATTTGACTAATTCAAATGACAATCATCTAAGAGCACTGAAGCATTAACCGAGCTCTTTCAGCTGGATCTGAACTATTGAATAGAAAGAAGGTATTGGAAATGACTTTCTACACTTTAAATAATCAAAACAATTCTTTTAAATAGCAACTAATTCCTTGAGGAAATAAATTGGAAATGCGTGTTCAAGGGAATAAATACCAGAAATCTGAATTACCAAAAGTACTTCAACTGGAAAGCAGAAAAGCAGAATACACTTGCAATAAATGGAAAAGTATAACATAGGGAACAATAGTGAGATCCACCAAAGACCGGGCCCGTAGCCACCAACGAATACTGATTAACTACTCCAGAATATTTGAATAAACAACAATGCAAATTATATATTAATCATCACAATCAATCGACATCACAATACGATCCTATTTTTCAGAAATACATTCTGTGAATTACAATTAAAAACTATGAAGAAGTGAAAGATACATCATTCATGATCCTTGAGAACTAGCTCCTCCTATCCCTTTATAGCTAAAAGGAAAGATAAGTGTGATCCCTCAAGATCAGAAGATCTTGAGGGATCCATGACAAAATGATATCCTCAGAAAATTTGTTCGTTCTTGCGCTAATCCTTACTGATTTATCTTTGATTCGATTGCATTTAACGTGTATTCTTTCCCATGATTAAGTCCTGTTGTTCCTTCTGTTATTTTCAACATAAAAAGAAACGAGAATTAGTTTGGATGGTTAAATCATATCAGGATCATTTTTCGTTCATTCTTCATCAAAATCCTTTCATTATATTATTATATCATGGCACAAGATGGATAAGGAAGAGGAAAAAGGATAGTAATCAAGAGTAAATACATACCTATTGCAAGGCTCAACATACTCCCCTCCTTACCTTTTTTCATGTCCCCATGAAAAATATATAATTCTTATGCAAAGAAGTTAAAGAGTAGGTTGGAGAAGATCTGTCTGTAATAGGCTTGAGACCATGATGTCGTGCCAGGTTTGAAAAGGCTACCGCTTCTTGTCCTTCAGGTAACTCATAGTCAAGATGATACCCTTTAGGAGGATACCAAATAATGGGGCTTCTAAAGTGACATCCCACCCTATAAGGTCCTTCTTTTAAGATAAAATTGTTGTATGGGACTAACCGTCTCGTAGCAGCTTTGAAATTTCCATAATTAAATGGTTCTTTTTCCTTAACATTGTTGCTTGAAACCATCCATCTCATTTTGGATACAACTAGTGATCTTTCCTGAGTGGAGAGGAAATATGTTGTTCCTTCCAGCACAATTTCCTTATGTATGGGCCCTAAAAATTTAAGCACGCCCTCCTATGTCATCAGTCTTTTAAGCTTAGTAAACAATTGTAGAGGGTGAATAGGTTCACTTCTTACCTAAATATCTAAGCTGTGTTCCTGCCTTTGGAACGAATTATAAGCCTTCAACCACTTGAGTTGGTTGACTGCAAAAGAGATAAAATCCTGAAATTGAATATCTCCAATAAAAGGGCTAGGATTCACATCCAATTCTTTATCTAATATGAAATTATGCAAATAAAATTCACAAAAAACCTTTGGACCTTTACTCCATGTGTCTTATAGCAATTTATAAAATCCTCCATCGTGTTCACTTCAATTGGATTTCCAGCTCTAACAGCTTTGATTTTTAACAATAAATATCATTCTAATAAGAACAAGGCATATTTCGTAGCAGGAGATTGAAAGGTCAAGATATCTAAATATAATGAACAAATGGTGTCCAACTGATCCCTGACGCTGTTCAGCTTAGTTTTCATCCTCTTCAGTTTTTCTTCTTCCTGTCTAGCCTTATCAAAAGCCTCATTCTCTGGTAGGGCTAATTCCATCAATTATTTTTGTAAATTTTGTTATTGTTGCAGGGAGATGGTCTGCTATTGATGTTGCTCTAAAGCAAGCTGGGCTTGTGTTAGTTCCTCTAGAAGTTTTAAAATAATAGGGTCATTCCTTGAAAAGAGGTCCTTGGATTTCCCTTCTGTCTGAGTGCCGATGCTGTGAGAGAATACCTCTTTAGTCTGCATTTCCTTATTATGGGAGGACCAACCCTCCATTTGAACAGCCGCATTTACCATGTTTTTATGCAAATTAACATAGGTGGCTATTGTTTGAGTGGGAGCGAGTTCTATTTGAATTCCTATTGATTTATTCTCGCATATTATTGTTTGTGTAGCTACAGAGATCACCTCAGGAGTGGTGTTTTGAGTTTTACAATTTTTAACTTCTCTTCATAGCCTCTTGAGTATCTTCTGGAGCTTCTAGTATTTTTGTCGCAGCTTCTTAAGTTTTTCCCTGACTACATGGCTTTTTTGAGGAGCTTCCGATCCACTAATAGGTTTATCAATGGTTTCTAAAGCTACTTGTTGGTCATCAGGGTTGTGTTCCAAAAGAACCATATCACCTGACTGATTTTCCGATTTGTGACTAATTTCTATGTCTACAAATTTCTGTTGGTTCTCATGGCTATATTCCAACATAATCATGTCACTAGACTGGTTGTCGAATTCCTGAAAAATTTCTGTGTCCACAGCCTCTGGAGATGGTAGTGTTTCTATATGCCTGGAATTCTCTGGGACTTGTGTTTCCATTCTACTGAGACCAAGCGGTCCTCTAGGTTGCATGTATACATTAAGATTTTCCAGGACCTCGTCCATCCCTATCTTGAAAAATTCCAAAGGATCATCCATTTCTGCTTCACTTTCCAATTCATCATTATAATTATGTTCTTGTTATTGTTGTGAATTGGCTTCTTCTTCGGTTTATGATGCAGAATTAGGTTCCTCTTCTTCGGGTTCTGATGCAGAATTGGGTTCCTCTTCTTCAGGTTCTGATGAGGAATTATTTTCCTCTTCTTCGGCTTCTGATGCGGACTTGGGTTCCTCTTCTTCAGATTCAGAATCTCTTATTCTAACTAGACTGGTTGTCTTCGCAGGTTGATTGATTTCATCCCAAGTATTTGTAGACATCCTCTGGGCTAGTTCAATTCTTACAGACCTCCTATGTTTATGGGGTTCAACCTTTGAACGGGCAGTCTTTTTTCTTTTCGCAACAGGGTTCTGCTGGTTTGTCTCCGTAATTTCGAGATGTTGGATTACAGGGTTTTTCATGCTCTCTAGGGCCGTCATGAAACCATCCCAAGTTAAGTGTATTGAACCAGGCTATGAAAGATGATTAATATAATCAATCCATGGTGAATTACTACAATTTTAGGGTGTCTGGGCCGTCTTTTTCTAACAGTAGTATCATGCAGTAAAGAATTCAAAAGAGATGGAAAATTAACAGCGAGGCTTTTTTTTCAAGACATCTAGTAGTTTAAGTTGTCATTGTCTTACCACATCTCGGCATCCATCGCAGGTAATGTATCTTCGGATAGTGCCTGCTAATTATTTCCATGGTTCTACCAGAGAAGATGGTTGGATGCCTTTTCCTTTCCTTACTACTTTCTCACCTTCGTCTTTGAAAGTTTCCACTGTGTCTTGTAGCAATACATGTTTTTGTGACCATATAGTTCCTTCTGCCGGCAGCCCAGATACTTCAGCTATTACAGTGTATGTGACTGTAATTCTACTACCTTTCACCATGGATTCCCCATTCTATAGATGTTGTATAAATTCAATGGCAATTCCCTCATTCTAGGGCTGAAATCTTGTGAGATAGGATATCCACCCTGCACAGATTAGAATTTCCTTGGCTCTGTCGGAGGCCTCTAATACTAAAGGTTCGTGGCACACTGTCTTACAAGCCATAATTCTTGAATTCTTCCTACTATTGCAAAGGATTAGTGTAATGGAAAAATGCAGAAATACTAATAAAAACACAGCAATACTAAAAAACACAACAACACTTAGAGTGGTAGAACAACAAGTTGTTGTAACAGCTAAGTGTAGTTGATATTAATTGTGTTATTAAATTGCCGCATGTCACATGATCATGGAATATCTTATCAGTCAATGAAATAATGACAACACATGCCTCGTGTAATATAAATTCTCCCCCCCTTCGAAATGAGAGGTCGCCTACGACTGAATAGACGGGGAATGGATATTCTGATGGCAGGATATAAGGATGAAGGGTACAGTAGTAAATGTAATAGAGTACGTATATAAATGACGAGACAAATAAGAGAGATGGATAGAGTGAAAGTGCGGTGTATAATCATAGTAAATGACAAGAGACAAGACGCTTTGGTTGATGATAAGTTATGTGATAAGGAAATAGAACAACAATATGTAGAAAAGGAGGCTTTGCTGATGATAATCTGGCTGTACACGATATTATTGAGTAAAAACATGAACGCATGCATAAAGGTTCAGAGTATGGAAGTGTTTAGAGGAAATAATCTCTTGGATAAAAAGATAAATGGGAAGAGGGTATTATAAGAATTATTGATTGAGGAAATATAACTTCAATACCATAAGCAGAGCTTCTGCTGCCAGCAGGCATCCATAGCCTTGACAGAGTTGAATTTTAACCCATGTGAGCCAGGATCCTCAATTTATAATTGAAAATTTTCATTTTTGTTTCTACAGAAGAGACCAGTGTGCTGGCGTGGTAACCAGATAACCATACTGCCATTCACTGGGAAGTAGCAAAAGTGAGCAGGTCGAATCGTGATGAGACCTCTTGTTCCAAGGATGTTTTAGCCATCCAATGGATCGTAACCTTGGTGTGGTGGCCATAGTGGGAATGTCACATTGCTATATCCTTATGAACATGGTAGGCTAGCTCTTAATGAGACCCCTTATCCTCTATCTGTAGATAAAATTTAGTTTTCATTACATATTTTTATGATAAATAGAGGGAGGCTCAGTACTCCTTAATATTAGGGATGGTGTAAGAGGATGAAGCATGTCAATAATAAGAAAAATTATACCCATAATCCCATTTATAATAGATAGAGAGAATTATAACTAGGGAGAGTAGAACCAACATGGTAAGGATGATCAATCAGTATCATATACAATAGAAATCAGTACACTAAAGTGAAATATAAATAATTGTGTCTCTTTCAATTGTTTTAGGTATATCATCAGGAAGTTGTCTTTGTCAAAGATAATAACGTTAAAAATATTCACCTGCTCTAATAAAATCCATAATTCTTATGTGTATGAAGGTACTATACTTTAGGCCATAAAAGGAATAAAAAAAATTAGGATGAAATGAGCTAGGAATAAGTCCATAAGGGGAAAGTGGTGTTTGTGAAATATATATATATATATATATATATATATATGTATATATATATATATATGTATATATATATATGTATGTATATATATATATATATATATATATATATATATATATATATATATATATATATATATACATATATACATACGGATATATATATATATGTATACATACATATATATATATATATATATATATATATATATATATATATATATATATATATATATATATATATATATATATATATATATATATATATAAGGAAAAAGTGTTGTTCAGAACACATAAAAATTGTACAAGAAAGAAAAGTGTTGTTCAGAACACATAGAAATTGTACAAGAAAGAAAAGTGTTGTGCCGAAGATGGAACAACAAAATCAAAATGTGTTGTTCCGAAGATGGTACAGCAAAATAAAAATGTGTTGTTCCAAAGATGGAACAACAAAATCAAAATGTGTTGTTCCAAAGATGGAACAACAAAATAGGTAGAGAGAAAAGAAAATTGAATCAGCAATCCTATTTACAGTATTTATTTATTTTTACAAAGAAATGAATTTTTACAAAGATGAAGCTATTGAAGGATTATCTTCTATAGCTAAAGCTCGCATGGTGGAGTCCTTGCGTATCTGTTGACAAAAATATTCTCTTGTGAGTAGTCTTTGGTAGAGGCGCACCCGATGCCCATTTTCTTTAAAGGAACAATCAGACCCATAAATTGTGGCCAACGTAAGAGTGCCATTTTCATGTACTTCCTTTAGTTCATAGGGACCTAACCACCTAGTCTGCAATTTACCAGGGAAGTCTTGAAACCTAGAATCATAGAGAAGTGTCCATTTGCCCTCATGAAATGTCTTTTTCTTGATCAAATAATCATGCCATTTGGCTCTTTGTTGTTGAATAAGTGCAGTATGTTGTAGAGCCAGAAGACGAATTTCATCTAATTCATTTATTTGTTGTAATCTATTAATTTGGGCTTCAGTAAATCCAGTCCCATTTCCTGGGCTTTCCTTAGTGTTTGTATCTCAAACTCTATGGGAAAAATAGGTTCCTTACCAAATACCAGCTGATATGGGGAGTATCCAGGAGTATTCCTTGTTGAGATTGCAACAAGATGATGAGCTTAGTGGAAAGGAGTCGCCTTCACTAAGTGGGCCAACAGGCTATTTTTGGCGCAAAGTCTATTTTTAGACTATGTCTATTTTTAGACATATGGATCATGTTCTATGAGTTGCAGGATGCTATTTGTGGATGGTTGGTCAAGTCGGGAAAAATAGATGGACTTCTATTTTTAGACATACTGGGTGGAATCTATTTTTATATTGCTAGTCTAAAAATAGATATGTCGAATATTATTAGCTCTTAATAATATTTGGACTCTAAACATTATCTTATCCTCTTGGAGCACTTCAGTTAAGTGCACAGATGTGGCACATGCAGCTAACAGAAGGAATTACGCTATTCCTAAGGGTTTAGTGGAGCTATTGCATGGAGACTTCAGTTAGAACTCAGGTGACAGAGTTTGGTGGAGTTGATTGAGGAGTTAATGGAGTTGTGTTCAGTTTAACTCAATTAAACATAGTTGAGCTAGTTGTATCTAGTCTAACTGATTGATACACTAGTGAGAGTGGTGTGAATTAATTATTAATTAATTCAATAATTATTAACTCATAAATCAACTAAAGAATACATCAGTTAACTTCAGTGCATGGACAGTTTCAGTGGATACCAGTGAAGAGGTAGGTGAAAGAGCAGTGTGACTATCAGTTGTGACTATACTGGTGCATGAGTTTGCACCACACATTGATGGAGATGCCAATGAGGATTGCGCAGTGCATACCAGAGGGATTCGAACTCAGATTGAGCCATTATTCATCTTGGATTGCGCAGTAGAGGCAGGCTAACAGGTGGAGCAGATTGGAGCATGTGTTTTGCTAGATTTGAGCTTGTGTAGTGTGTAACAATTGGAGATTGTACTGAGAGCTTGTGAGGAGTTTGTAAAATGATTGTTACATGATCTCTATCATTATAATACACAGATAGTTGGGGGTTTTCAGTTTTAAGCTTTCCCATAAATACTATGTTTATATATGTGATTGTTTATGGTTTTGATGTGCGCATGCGATTTTTTATATTTCCGCAATTAATGATCAATAGTAGAAGAGGTTATGTATTATGCATGAAGCTCAAATAGTGTGTGATCAGGATAATCTCAATGAATAATTTAACAGTTATTCAAATTTCTAGATGGTATCAGAGCGATATTGATCATTGGAGCAATTGTAAGACATTGAAGCGGTTAAGTTTTGTGCTGGTGGAATTCGAATTTGCAGCAGTGTTTTCTTGGTGTCGAAGTTGAGATGTCTTTCAACGGATTGCGATTGGAGTATGCCCTTGAGGGCAGCTCGAATTATATTTCATGGAAGGACAGGATGGAGGTGGTGTTAGATGACAATGGGTTGAAGGAGTTCATAGATGTTGAAGTCCCAAAGCCTACTTCTAGCGATGCTGCCGTAATTGAGGCTTGGCAAAAGAAGACAGCAAAGTGTCGAAGGATTCTGTTGGAGGGCGTGAAGGATCACATAGTGTCCAGCCTGCATGGTAAGGCTTCTCCATTCTTGATGTGGAAAGCCTTGACGGATTTATTCCAAAGCAAGAGCGACCAGAGGAAGTTGGCGCTCAAGGATAAACTCAAAAACATAAAGATGGAGAAAGGCGACAGTATGCCCAAGTACCTCACGAAGTTCATCCAATGCAGGGATGAGCTGGGAAGTGTGGGGGTGACTGTAGATGATGAGGACTTGGTGAGCTTGGCTCTCCTTGGGCTTCCGAAGAGTTGGTATTCCTATCAGGACTCTGTCAATGGTCGGGAGAAATTGCCAGGATGGGAGCGACTTTGGTCGGATCTTGTGCAAGAGGAGATAAGGCGGAGTACCAGGGACAGATCGTCATCAAAGAACTCTAATGAAGAGAATTGTGCTTTAGCTGCCAAAGCAAAGAAGGGGAAGAGCAAGAAAGCTTCTCATTCCGGTGCGAAAGGCAAGAAGCAGGACATGTCCAAGGTGAAGTGCTTTCACTGTCACCAACACGAACATTATGCCACAAATTGTCCGCAGAAGAAGAAAAATAAGCAGGCTACTGGATCTGCAGCTGGAGAGGCCTTAGCCTCGCAGTTTGAGCTGGAGTTTTCCTTGATCATGCTTGGTGTCGTGTGATGGGTTCGGTGGTTTACTGGACGGTGGTGCGTCTTTTCACATGACGGGAGATCGAGATTTGTTTACTGATCTGGATGAGAAAGATCTTGGAGTGCACATCGAGATGGGTGATGATGGTAGATACAGTGTGACCGGTATCGGTACCATTTCCTTTGAGAGGGAGTATGGTAAACCCTTCGTATTGAAGGAAGTGATGCATGTTCCAATTCGGATTGAATAATAATCTTATCTCTGTGGCAATGTTAGAAGAAAATGGATATGATGTTGTCTTTAGTGAGGGAAAGGCTTTCCTGCATAGTAAGGCAACTGGTGAGACCCAGAGGATAGGGGTTCGAGTTAATAACCTTTATCAATTGCAGGTAGACAGCTGCGCAGCAATGGCAGGCAAGGCAGAAGGAGTGGTGAGCCGGGATGATGGCGAGTTGTGGCACCGGAGATTGGGCCACCTTCACCATGGAGCTTTGAAGATACTGCAGTAGATTTCTACTAGGCTTCCTAAAGGCACTCTTGTGCAGTCAAATCAGTGCAAGGGGTGTACCTTTGGAGAATTTGTGAAAGCCACCTTTCACGAGAAGGATAGTCGCACCACGACGATCCTTGAGAGAATTCACACAGACGTGTGTGGACCTTTCTTAGCAGCTTAGACAGCAAAGCATAGGTATTATGTGATATTTGTTGATGATTTTTCTCGTAATTGTTGGATCTTCTTCATGCAGAAGAAGAGCGAGACATACTCAAAGTTCTGTGAGTTCAAGGCACTAGTTGAATCAGGGAAGCAGGTGAAGGCTCTAAGGAGCGACAATGGTGATGAATTCATCTCTAGTGAATTCAAGGACTTTTGCAGCGCAGAAGGAATTCAAAGAGAGCTCATAGCACCTCATAAACCACAGTAGAATGGGGTTGCTGAGCAGAAGAACAGAACGATCGTGGGTGCTGCATGAGCGATGTTGCATGATCATGGCCTACCCATTCACTTGTTGGCGGAGGCATGCAATACTATAGTATATGTGTAGAACCATTGTCCTCACAGGATACTTGGCATGAGTACACCCGAGGAGGCGTTTTCTGGTAAGAAGCCTGATATTTCCCATTTGAGGATTTTTGGTTCACCTGTTTACATTCATGTGACGAAGGATGCCAGGAAGAAGCTGGAGCCGACCGCAGAGGTTGGGATATTTGTGGGGTACATTGATACACCCCACAACTATCGTGTGTATTTTCCAGACAGTCGCAAGACTGTTGTGCGACGGGATATCAAATTTCATGAGGAGAAAGCCATGAAGTGTTCGCTTGAGAGGGAGCCACACTTGCATGCATATGAGGAGCTATTAGTTCCTAAGGATGAGTCTTAGGATGTGGATCAGCCACAAGATGAGGTTCATGGATTGGAAGAGACCACTCAGGCAACGCCAACCATCAGAGGGCGGAAGCGCACTACAGAAGCTGAGCGACTGGCTCAAGATGCAGAGAAGGTTGTAGGAGCACCTACATCACAGCGCAGACAGAGATAGTCACCTGACCGGTATACTAGATACATGGCTCTTATGAGCAAGTGTATCGTGACAGAGCCATCCTCTTTCGAGGAAGCTATGGAGGATCCCGCATGGGTAGATGCCATGGTGGAAGAGTATGATTCGATTGTCAGAAACAGTGCATGGGAGATTGTCCCGAGGCCGGAGGGGAAATCAGTGGTGGGTTCGAGATGGATCTACAAAGTGAAGCAGGTAGCTGACGGGAGTGTGGATAAGTACAAGGCAAGATTTGTTGCCTGAGGCTTTTCACAGATTGAGGGGATCGATTATGAGGAGACCTTTGCACCTGTCGCAAGGTATTCTTCCATACGGACGATTCTTGCTCTCTCAGCGCAGATGGGGTGGCACATTCATCAGATGGATGTGAAGACTGCATTCCTCAATGGGGTGATTGAGGAGGAGGTGTACATAGAGCAGCCCGAAGGTTTCGAGATCTTCAGCAGCGAGTCGCATGTGTGCAGGCTCAAGAGAGCGTTGTATGGGTTGAAACAAGCACCTCGTGCTTGGTACACACGGATAGACAGTTATTTCACCAGACTTGGATTCTCCAAGAGTGAGGCAGATCCGAACCTATACCAGATTGTGGTGGAGCGTAAGTTGCTGATCATTGTACTTTATGTAGATGATTTTATTTTGACAGGTGATGAGCTATTGATACTCTCATGCAAGGAGGATCTTGCAAAAGAGTTTGAGATGAAGGACTTGGGCCTCCTTCATTATTTCCTGGGATTGGAAATTTGGCAATGCAGTGATGGACTGTTTGTTTCTCAGGGTAAGTATGCCCGGGAGATACTGGAGAAGTTCAACATGCATGGCTGCAAGCCTGTTGATACTCCTCTTCCTGGTGGTTGGAGGAAGGAGGATGCTACTTCAGCTAAGGTAGTGGATGCCACTGTTTATCGACAGTTGGTGGGGTCGCTCATGTATCTGGTCAATACATGACCCGACATATGCTATGCTGTTAACCAGCTTTCACAAGCTATGGTTAAGCCAACCAAGCTCTACTAGAAGGCAGGCAAGCATGTATTGAGATATATCAGAGGCACATTGGGATATGGATTGTGGTACAGACAGTCGGATGAGGTGAAGCTATGTGGCTTCAGAGATGCATGTTGGGCAGGGAGCCCAATGGACAGAAAGAGCACATCTGGAGGGATTTTTAGTATCGGGTCGACAACAGTTTCTTGGTACAGCAGGAAGCAGAGATTCGTGGCACTCAGTTCAGCAGAGGCCGAGTATATGGCAGCTAGTTTGGCTGCATGCAAGGCTATATGGATGAGGAAGATCCCGGTCGGGTTGTTCGGTTCACACTTAGAGCCTACTGTGATTTATTGTGATAATCAGAGTTACATCAAACTCTCAGTTAATCCAGTATTTCATGATAGATCTAAACACATTGACATCCGGTATCATCATATCAGAGATTGCGTGTAGCGGAAGGTCATGTTACTTTCATACATTCCTACGGAGGATCAGGATGTTGATATCTTGACGAAGGTGCTCACCAGGAGCAAATTCGAATACCACATAGGCAGGATAGGGGTTGCAGATAATCCATATCTTGTTGAGAGGGAGTGTTGAGATTGCAACAAGATGATGAGCTCAGTGGAAAGGAGTCGCCTTCACTAAGTGGGCCCGCAGGGTATTTTTGGCGCAAAGTCTATTTTTAGACTATGTCTATTTTTAGACATATGGATCATGTTATATGAGTTGCAGGATGCTATTTTTGGATGGTTGGTCAAGTCGGGAAAAATATATGGACTTCTATTTTTAGACATACTAGGCGGAATCTATTTTTAGATTTCGAGTCTAAAAATAGATATGTCGAATATTATTAGCTCTTAATAATATTTGGACTCTAAACATTATCTTATCCTCTTGGAGCACTTTAGTTTGATGCCTGGATGTGGCACATGCAGTAGCGAAGGCAATATGCTGATACGAGGGTTTAGTGGAACTATTTCATGGAGACTTCGGTTAGAACTCGGGTGACGAGTTTGAGTGGAGTTGATTGAGGAGTTAATGGAGTTGTGTTCAGTTTAACTTAGTTAAACATAGTTGAGCTAGTTGTATCTAGTCTAATTGATTGATACACTAGTGAGAGTGGTGTGAATTAATTATTAATTAATTCACTAATTATTAACTCATAAATCAACTAAAGAATACATTAGTTAACTTCAGTGCATGGACAGTTTCAGTGGAGACCAGTGAAGAGGTAGGTGAAAGAGCAGTGTGACTATCATTTGTGACCATACTGGTGCATGAGTTTGCACCAAAAATTGATGGAGATGCCAATGAGGATTGCACAGTACACACCAGGTGGATTCAAACTCAGATTGGGCCATTATTCATCTTGGATTGCACAGTAGAGGCAGGCTAACAGGTGGAGCAGATTGGAGCATGTGTTTTGCTAGATCTGAGCTTGTGTAGTGTGTAACAATTGGATATTGTACTAAGAGCTTGTGAGGAGTTTGTACAATGATTGTTACATGATCTCTATCATTATAATATACAGATAGTTGGGGGTTTTCAGTTTTAAGCTTTCCCATAAATATTGTGTTTATATGTGTGATTGTTTATGGTTTTGATGTGCGCATGTGATTGTTTATATTTCCGCAATTAATGATCAATAGTATAAGAGGTTATGTATTATGCATGAAGCTCAAATAGTGTGTGATCAGGATAATCTCGATGAATAATTTAATAGTTATTCAAATTTCTACATTCCTCCAAGTTGTGCGATATGCCCACAAGGCTTCTAGCAGTCGAGTAACCTAGTCTCATCTGTGTGATGAGACTGTCTTCGTTAGAATAGCTTCAGTTACTTTTTTGGTGCTTTCTACATGCCCATTCACTTGCGGGTGGTATGGAGATGTAATTTTTTGAATAACATGACGATTTTTTAGTGTAGCAGTGATCTTGTGGCCTACAAATTGCGGCCCTCCATCAGTGACTACTTCTCTAGGTAACCCATATCGTACAAAAATTTCAAAAAGAAATTTTATCACAGTTTCTTCTATGGCTCTTGGTAATGCTACTGCTTCTACCCACTTAGTTACGTATTGTGTTGCAACCAATATATATGATTTCTAGTTGGATGATGGGTTGATTGACCCAACAAAATCTAATGCCCAATACTCAAAAGGTTGTATAACTAGCTGTGGATGCAGGGGCATCTCATCAGATTGGCCAGGGTGGCCGATCCTTTGACAACTATCGCAGGCCTGAAAAAATTTCTTAGCATTCTTAAAAATCATGGCCAGTAGTAGCCCATTTGTAAAATTTTATGTCCAGTTCTACAGTCTGCAAAATGTCCACCGCAAGGTCCATCGTGGTAGGCTTTTAAGATATCATAAATTTCGTCTTCCCTGATACACTTGTGGATGTGCATATCGGCCCCCGTGTGAAAAAGGTATCCTCCAATCCAGGAGAGCCGAGTGTTGCATTGTACTATCGATTTCCTTTCTTTGGGTGTCAGATGTTTAGGTAGTTTTCCCACTGCTAAATAATTCTCCACATCTGCGTACCATGGTATTTTCATGGTTACAGAAAATAGGTGTTCATCCAGAAACTGATCCTCTACTGTTATTGCATCATTTGTTCTTGGCACTCGAGAGAGGAAATCTGCCACAAGGTTTTCCTTCCCTGGTCGATCCCTTATAGTTATATCAAATTCCCGAAAAAAGTAGCAACCAACGTGTCAATATTCCATTTGTAATGGGTTTATTAGCTAAGTATTTGCTAGCAGAGTGATCTATATACAGAATTACAGGGTATCTAGTTATGTAGTGTCTAAATTTGTTAATAGCATAAATAACAGCTAAAAAATCCTCTGTTACTGTGTAATTCAATTCAGCAGGGGTTAAGTTTATGCTGATGTAATATATAACGTAGGGTTTCTTGTCTTCTTCTTGGCCAAGAACTGCTCCAATGGCTATGTCTGATGCATCTGATGAAATTTGGAATGGTATATTCCAATTCGGGCCTCGTAATACTGGTGCTGTTGATACTAGCCGTTTTAAATCTGTAAAGGTAGTGTCACATTTTCAATGCATATGAAATCACTATTTCCTGTTAAGGCATATGATGGTGCAACAATTTGTGAAAAATTCTTGATAAATCTACGATAATATCCAACAAATCCCAGAAAACTACGTACCTCTATTTGAGTGCAGGGAGTAGCTAGTATGTGAATTACCCGTATTTTTGCCGGATCTACTTGAATTCTAGCTGCTGAAATGTAATGACCCAAAATTAGGCCTTCTGTCATCATCATATGGCACTTTTCGTGACTTAAACACAAGATGGTAACAATACACCGTTCTATAAATTTTTCCAATGTATGTAATTCTTGCTCGAAGTCATCTCCATAGGGTGTGAAATCATCCATGTATACTTTCAATCCTTCATTTATCAAGTCTGAAAAAACACTGAGCATGGCTCTTTAGAATGTGGCAGGTGCATTACAAAATCCAAAAGGTAATACCCTCTAAGCGAATGTTCCCCACGGACAGGTAAAGGTAGTCTTATCTTGGTCTTCAGGGGCAATCTAAATTTGGTTGTAGCCACTGAAGCCATCTAGGAAAGAAAAAAATTTCTTCCCTGCCAGTGTGTCTAGGACCTGATCAATAAATGGAAGGGGAAAATGGTATTTTTGCGTTTCCTTGTTGATTTCTCTATAGTCAACGCATATTCACCATTTCCCATTCTTTTTGGAAACCACAACTAATGGAGAAACCCATTTACTATCAGATAGGATAGATAAAATTCACATCTAACAGTTTTTGAAGTTCTTCTTTAACAATATCTTTTAGGTGAGGATTTATTCTACGCTAAGGTTGTTGAATGCTTCTTGCATCCTTTTCAGTGTAGATGTAATGCATGCATAGCTGAGGGTCAATCCATTTCATATCTGAGTAATCCCAAGCGAGAGCCCCTTTATTTTTTCTAAGAACTTGAATAAGTTTATGTTGCTGGTCATCACTCAGATTACCGTTAATGTTCAGGATCTTCCCTGGCACAATTTCGATAGGTTTGCTATAATAAATAGTGGTATTCGGTATTGTTTGGTAATTGATATCTCTGAGGGGATCTTCTTTGATTTCATTGTCAAGGACTACGTTAATCATGTGGCATTTCCAGGGAAAATTTTAGGGGCTAATATTCACAGGTAGGATAATTTTCCATGGTTTTTCCAAAAAAACGATTTGCCAATTTCCATTTTTTCCAAAACATATTCGCCCAAATTTTATAGTATAAAACTATATTACCTTAAAAATCACCAAAATTTTATATAGAGTAATATAAAATAATTATAAATCTAAATATTTTTATAGAAACATCGCCAATTTTTTTATAATTTTCATATTAGAAGCTAATAAGATTTGCCAAGGTTTCTAAACTTTAATATGAAATTCCATCCTTAAAATTTTCCTTGGGCATTTCGAACTTGATACTATGGTAGGATGATTGATAAAAGTTTTAATGACATCATCTTTAGTTTGGTTTTGAATTCAAGGGCATCTACCACAGTCAATGGTGACCGAATATTTTTTGTTAAGTATGTTGCAAGTTGCTTCCTAGTTTTCATAATAATCAAGCTTGGCTGAGCAGGAGGGTATAAAGCTAAAATTTTCACATCATTCCCCATGGTTATAGTCATACTACCTGTCCGAAAACTGATATAAGCATCAACAGTCACTAGCCAAGGCCTTCCTAATATTAAGGGATGTCCATCTAGCTGGTTCCTAGGGTTAATAATCAAGAAATACACTGGGTATTCCCAAGTGTCTACAGAGACCATCACATATTGTAATATTCCTTTTGGTCTAATGACTGAGCGGTCAGCTAGTTCCAGTAAGGTAGTTGTTGGTTCCAAGGCTGTGATGCCAAGAATGTTGCAAGTTGTAGTTGTGAGAATATTAATGGCTGCCCCTAAGTCAACTAAAGCATTGGGAAAAGAATGGCAATTTATCTGGATTGTAACAATGGGGTTTCCGGGATGCTCATATTTTACAGGAGTCTCTTTACCTAGTAATAAATCCGACAAAGTCCTGAAAACATGGACAATAGGGGCTATTTTTGTTTTCCTCATAGACTTCTTTATACACAACTCTTTAATAGTTTTGGCATATATTGGAATATCTTGGATAGCCTGGAGGAGGGGAATTTTTATACAAATTTTCTTAAGTTCACCCAGAAGATCAAAGTCAGGATATTCAATCAAGCGTGGTATCAACAATATTTCTGGGAATGGGGGGGAAGTGGTTATGACTTGTTCAGGAATTTTTTGTCTGATTGTATCTTCTCCTTGTTTTATTTTTTGATCATCTACAGTCAGAGGCTTATTTGCATGAGGTTCTTCAGGTTTCAAATCTTTATCCTTATCTAGACTGATTATGCATCCAGATCTCAACTTAAGTTCATTACATTCTTTCAACTCATCTTGAAGGTCTAGACCCTCAATGATTTGTATTGACTAAACTGGTCTATTGTTAGGATTTGGGTTGGGTTGAGCTAGAAGTTGCGGTCGTATATTAGATTGAGGATTCTTCTGCAACGTGTAAGGTGCTGGTAAAGTT
The DNA here is from genome assembly GCA_034641835.2 of Pinus albicaulis. Lineage (NCBI taxonomy): Eukaryota > Viridiplantae > Streptophyta > Pinopsida > Pinales > Pinaceae > Pinus > Pinus albicaulis. Next base: position 993,758,494 of record CM076583.1, read on the forward strand.
GGTTGAGGCAGAGGAACTATGCCCATAGGCTGATTCATAGATCTTTTCCAATTTGATTTCCAATTCTGATTTTGTGAGGTGGAAGAGGACCATTGGGAGGAATAAGGGTTGTTCTACTAGAATGGTGGCAGGTAAGGGGAATTTGGCCAATTATTATTACTTGGATTTTACTGATTGGGCCATGGTGGCATAAAAAATGGTTGAGGTGGCAAAAAATATGGTTGATTTTTCCATGCTACCCCTGAATATTGTTGAGAATTATATTGCGAGGGAGGAAAGAACGAAGATGGATCAGTAGGCATACATGTTTGACGCGCTTGCCATTGACGATGCTAGTTCAACAGATATAATGGTTCCACTTCTTCTTCCGATTTCTTGAAGACTGCTTTTAATCCTGGGAGTGATGGGAAACTTTATGTGGCGTGATTTTTAGTGCATATGGCACATTTTTGTATCGTATATAGGGGGCATTCTTTACGACTGTGCTTCTATCTGCAACGGGGGCAGAAAATAGCCAAGTTTTGTTCTGCTATAGCCTTATTTTTATTAGCTTTCATGACATCCAATTGTGTCACCAGGGTCCCTAGGATATCAGTCTTGAAATCCTCCAATAGATTGCCGATTTCGCTTCGTGTAATGTTTCCTCCTGAGGCTTTGTTATCTCTGGGGCTTGCATCGCATCCGACTAGTTTCAGCCTTGTACTTCCCCTAGAACACTTGATGCACAAATATATAATATTTTTATAGTTTTCTTGATAAATATCACCCTTACCCATTATATTTAATGTCTCTACCCATTGGTCTTTCATACCTCTGATCATCATGGTTTTTAGAAAATTATCAGGTAGATTTTTGTAAGGAGATCTTTGCAGATTATATTGGAAACACTCTACATATTCTTCCAGAGTCTCGCTAGGCTTAGATACCATTTGAAAATTTTCATCTTTTAATTCTCTATTTTGGAAATAATCTTGGTATTTTTTAAGGAAATATGTTTTCATTTGGTCCCAGTCATTGATAATGCCTCCACCAAGTCCCATGAACCAACACAGAACTGCTCCCTTCAAAGTAGAGGGGAATAACTTTAGCTTCTGGGGGTCGGTAGTGTAGTCATAACCCCAACATAAGACATCAAATTCGAAAAGGAATGCATCAGGATAATTTGAAGTTAGGCCATGAAAGGTAGGAATGTTTTGTAATGGGATAGCCTTCATGGGGGCATTGACAAGTGTTTCAACAATAGGGTATTTCAATGTAGAAGTTTGAGGTTGCTGGTTATTAGCCAATTGGTAAAAAATATGCCAATATTCTTCATGGATATCTAGAGCTAGAGAGTTATTCCTAAGATGTCCACAAGAGGCTGGAATGGTTCTAACAACACTACCTTGATCTAGAGTACTAGGTGTCCTCTACTCAGTCACTACTTTAGGAGATCTAGGTTTTGATAATTTAATTTCAAAATTGCCTATTTATCCTTCTCCTTCACGAAGGTTGCAAGAATTTCCTTCTTGTGAATGGCGGGTTTGTGAATTATTAGTATCTTGAAAACTCTGCTCAATCCCTTCAGTCTTACTGTGAATCTTAGTGTTAGCTACAGATGGTGATCTTGCGACTTGAAGGAATTCAGTAGGATTTCTGGCAGCAACAATTCGAGGCCCTACTGATGACTGAGACTTGGCTTTTCTTAGGGTTTCATCGATAAAAGTTGATCGTCCAAGGTTCACCCTTCCCTTAGGGTTTTTAGGTTTAGAAGAAGGAATTTTGTCTTTTTTAGGTCTTTCCCTCTTATTCATTCATGCAGAAATACAAATATTCATTCCTACCTTAAACTCTTACGCAATTATACTAGAAAGAGGGTGGATGAGTGAACATTTTACTCGTTCTTTACGCAGTTTATTACCTTTAATTTTTAATACCCAATTCTCCCTTAGCAGAAAAAACATCAACCAGACATTACTCTTTTTATAGAGTGGCAACACGCTCCCTGGCAACCGTGCCAAAATGTTGGGCGCTAACAGGTTTCTTTAAAAACTCCTAATTGCCTCACATTAATTATCAACCTAGGTAAGTTCTTTTATCTCAATTGTGTACACAATATGTGAAAGCTATACATACAAAGAGTAATGCTAAAATCAATCGTTTCATATAGATGCAATCATAAATCTTGAAGCTTTAAAGAAAGGGATTCATCTAAGCATTATGACCCAAAACTGTGATTCATTCTTAATTCGACTGATTCAAATGAAAATCAACCGAGAAAACTAAATAATTAACTGAGCTCTTTCAACTGGATCTGAACTATTGAACAAAAATAAAGTATTGGAAATAACTTTCTATGCTTTAAATAATCAAACTAGTTCTTTTAAGTAGCAACTAATTCCTTAAGGAAATAAATTGGAAATGCGTGCTCAAGGGAATAAATACCAGAAATCCAAATTATCAAAAGTAATTCAACTGCAAAGCATAAACGCATAATACACTTGCAATAAATGGAAAAGTATAACACGGGGAACAGCGGTGAGATCCACCAGAGACCAGGCTCGTAACCATCAGTGAATACTGGTTAACTACTCCATAATATTTGAATAAACAACAATGCAATTATATATTAATCATCACAGTCAATCAACATCACAATAATATCCTGTTGTTCATAACTGCGTTCTGTGAATTACAATTACAAACTATGCAGAAGTGAAAGATACATCATTCATGATCCTTCAGAACTAGCTCCCCCTATCCATTTATAGCTAAAAGGAAAGATAAGTGTGATTCCTTAGGATTAGGAGATCCTGAGGGATCCATGACAAAATTCTATCCTCGGACATTTCATTCATTATTGCACTAATCCTTACTAATTTATCTTCGATTCAACCGCATTTAACACATCTTCTTTCCCGTGATTAAGTCCTACTCTTCCTTCTGTTATTTTCAACATAAAAAGCAACAAGAATTAGTTTGGACAGTTAAATCGTATTAGGATCATTTTTCATTCATTCTTCATCAAAATCCTTTCATTATATTATTATATCATGGCACAAGATGGATAAGGAAGAGGAAAAAGGATAGTAATCAAGAGTAAATACATACCTATTACAAGGCTCAACATACACTAGCTCCATAAAGTTTAATCTTAGAATGTTCTTCAAAGACAAACCAATCACCAAACTTACAACTTGTCCCCAACTACAAGAAATCTTGAGCTTTTGGTAGAAAGCAAGGGGGAGTAATTCCATTCAAAATTTTATATGTAGTAGACATGAAATGCCTAGAAAAATCAAATAAACCACCCTCATTCTGCTCTTTCCTCAGTATGTATGTCTAGAAAACCATTGACTGTATTTTCTTATTCATATCCATTATATTTAATCCCAAATGCATGAATTCTTCTACATTTTGATATAAGAAGAAGTAAATAACAAGAGAATGAAACCTGAATGAACTTGTAAGTGATAGGCTCATGAGCTTAGAGTTGATAACTTCTTGCCAATAAGATGGAATATCCAAAACCACTCCTGGATTCATCATCATGGCGAACATTCCTAGAACTGATTTTTCCACTGTACTATCATCATATTTTCCCAAAATCTTTGCAATGTACTTCAACACTGGTCTGAATTCTATATCAAAAACCTCCATGGGGAAATATTTATTATCAAGTGCAAACTCTTGTGTATTTGGCTTCAGAAAAGAGATGAATTGGTTTTACTCTTCACCTACAAGACATAATGTGCCATCAATGAATCCTCAGTAAATTGAACATATGACTCTGACTCAGGGTAACATAGAGCATGATGAATTAATTGGGCTGAAACCTACAGAAAATTTTCACCTTTAAAGTTCATTACAAAATACTTCCTTGGGTACATAACAGACACTAGCCAATACACGAATTCGAGGAAAATATGCGTTCTTGGAATACATGCTGACAATACACCAGTTTTTACCATGGCGGTATAAATTAGAGAGGCCTTACCATTTAAGAAGACTTGCTAATAAAATGATAGGTGTTCAAGGGAATAAATAGTATCTTGGATATCCCTCTCGGTTTCCATGAGAGGGATGTGACTAGAAGAATTTGACAGGGATGAGCACTTAGCCTTAATTCAACTTAGGATAGAAGATAGTTGCAAAGGTGAAACATAATTGACAGGATGAAAGATAGCTGAGAAAAACACAGCGTAGAAAAAATTTCAAACACAAATTAATAATAATGACCTTAGAAAAATGAGAATCTGTCTTAAATAGGTGGTGCGGGATTTAAAATTAAATGCTGATAAGATGCGCCAAAAGACTGTTAGGAAAACCTAACATGGACTACAACTGTCACCAACTTGGCTGCATATGTCGTTGGGGGAGACCTCGAGGTATGGAGAACTCATTGGGCTTATGTCCCCGTAGTGAATCTTGACCATTGATCTGGATTGCTTCCGCAGTCAACAGGGTCCACTGCGGAGGCACTTTCCTCATTAACCCACGTGCTAAAAGTTCCCGCGAGTTGAGCCTTTTACTCACCATTTGATAAATAATTGAATCCCACTCCATAAGATGCTCGATATTTAGTCTATGAATTGGGACCCGCTTCCATAAAGACTTAAAGTATTTAAACTTTAAACTTTAATATAAGGAGCATATACAATTTTATGCTAAAGTATATGAAATTTTATACTTTAGTATATCTTTTGATAATTTTCTATTTTTTATTTAATTTTTGAAAATTAAAAATAAAGGATATTGCAAATGAGCCACAACACCAGGAAAGAGTGGAAAAAATTAACAACAAGTATCAGGTGGCACAAGATGCGATTAAGGGACTAAAGAACAAGTTGAAGGGAAACATGTCCCTCATTAAATATATGAAACTAATATTGGATGATATCATCTCTGAGTTAACAAAATATGGGAACACCTAAAATTAGCTGGAGAAAAAGAAGTTGCAGTAAATACCATTGAATTCCTTATCTTGTTGTCCAAAGAGGAGGATGATAAAAATGCTAGCACTATTGAGAATTTTAACAAGTACCTGATGAGAAGTCAGGTGATGATTTAAGGGAAATAGACATCATTGATAGGATAGGTGTTGTTATCGCCAAAATTGTACCTGATTGGTTATTGATCAGACAACTTTAGTGTAACTATTTCAAACCAATCTTTTGACTGAGGCTTAGCCTCCTCAGCTTGAGAGGGCTCTCTCAAGGGTTAATGATATGGAATAAAGATATAGATAGATGGCTAACTCTATGAATTAAGTATTGATTTTGTATATTTTCAGGTTGAAAACATGAAGGCTAATACTACCATTGGGCTTATGGAGTTAACAAATCAGTAGGTTCAGTGGCAAGGTTTCTTGGCATGGAAGCTGATGAAAATAGGGGTCTTAAACAAAGACAACTCACTCAAGAACATAGGTCAACACAATCATTTCATTACTAAAGGAAGTTATAGCATATACTTATGAATTCTGAGTAATAGCAATGAAATCTACTGCTAGTGGTTCAAGGCAATTCACTCATAAAACACAAAAAAACACAGTCATCTCATTACTAAAGGAAGTCTGAGCATAGGGTTATGAATTATAAGTAATATAAATGATATCTAATGCAAGTATTTAAACATAAAATGTAGATAGATAAAACATTAAAACCCCATGAGAAACTCAGATCTGTCAAGAAGAAAACCTCTCTGCATTACTGATCACAGTCCATTACATGAAGTAGCAGTTTTGCCAAAAAGTCTCCAAATCCTTTCTAATTCGACCTCTTGGCCTTTAATATACATATTACAACATAGGATAAGCTTATCCTCCACTAAATACCTCAAAATCATATTGTTTAACACCTTTTCTAACCATAAACATGGTCTTTATTACAAAATGACAGTTGCAAACCTAATGAGTAGTCCTATTTCAAATAGGACTAAAACTCTTTGAATTTAACTCCTAAAAACCTTATCTAAACTTAATTACATCACATTCCACTTGCATTTCCATGAGGTAAAATTCTAATGATGATCTTCAACTTGTTGTGACCATGAAGCTGATGATGTTGTTCTCCTGAAACCTAGGAAACTGTCTCCCTGTTTTTAGGCCTTTGATTCCTTTGACTCCTTGGTACATCCTCACCATTTATGAACCATTTTTAGACGAAATTTGATGTCAAATACTAAACCATATGTCTTCAATCTTCTCCCCGTGTCAACTATGCAACCTTGACTTCAAATTATCCAAAAATTTTGAAAACAGACATGCGCCATGAAAGCAGTACAGTTTCGTAGCGCTTTTGGTAGCACAATGTTTTAGCCTATTTATTTTGCTAATTTTGGTATTTTTACTTCATGGTGGCTTCCATCTACACTTTACATGTTTTCTATAGAAATTTCAAGACAAAACTCTAAAAAATTCCCTTCAAAATTGATAATGAAAAGGATGAAAAGGCTTCTTCAGCAATTTCATAGCGTATTTCATCATTTTTGTACTATTGGAGCTATGAAACTGCTGTGTAGGTAGTTTTGTTAAAATTTCTTCAAAATTTACAATGAGAAGGTGCCCAGACTTAATAAAATCAACATTTTATCAAAATCATCTGCAATATAGACTGAAAACATAACTTTCAACCTTCATGAAGTACCTTCTCCATTTGTAAATTATTCCTGTTTTTTTCATGAAACTTAGGTCTTGGGATAGAGCCTGTATCTCTTCATCCATAATGTATTTTGTGAAAATGAGAAAGGTTTTTGTAGAAAATTTGTCTTGAATAAAAAAATACTTTTTTTTTTTTAAATACCTCTCCCACTATGCAGAAATTGTCTTTGCAAAACATGTGTAGAACGGGAAAACAAAATTTTCTGAAAATAGGGCTTCAAAGAAAGACTTGTCTCTCGAAACAGATAACACTTGTGAGAAAAGTGAGAGAGTTTATTGTATCTAGGGATGCGATGAAGAAAAAACTCTTTCTAAATTCCAAAACACTTTTGTATGTGGCCAGAAACTGATCTTGAAATTTACTGCTAAACGGTCATGTATAGGACATTTTGTAGCAGCAGTTTCGTAGCACATTTTAATTTATCAATGGCTCCTACCTCCTAACGAATTTGAAGAAATTGAGAGAGGTTTTTGTAGTTATTTATGTTAGGAAGAAAAAATTCTTTCATTTTTCCTAAATTAATTTTGATTTTCTCATAAACCTCCTTGGAAGTTGACTACTCAAACCCAAAAACAAAGTTTTTTCTTCATAGTGAAAAAGCTGCTACAGTAGTTTCATAGCGCACTTAGTGTAAATTTTTTGTTTTGCGCTACAAAAGTAGCAGTGATTTCATATCACATTTCATATTTTTTGAACTGGAGGTGCTATGAAAGTGTGGATTCATGACTGAATGTTGAATTTCGACTTGAAACTTAATGACATGACCCCTAAATGAAAAATATGACTTTTTAATCATGGGATGAACTTAAAAGAATTTATTTGGACTTGAAAAATGACCCTTAAAACTTATAAAACTATGACCTACCCTTTATCAAGACTTAAAATGACTTTATACCTACTTGAAAATATGATCAAAAACATAGTTAACACAATGATGTTTAGAACAATTGTGATTATGGAAGTTTCCAAAGTGATCTAGAGAAGGGAAGCAAGGGATAATGTTGAAGAATTCATGCTTCGGTTGGTTAGGTTGGTTGCTACATTTAACTCTAATTTTGAGCATAGGAATAGAGAAGGATTGCCTAGATATTGAGATTTTCAAGGAAATTTGTTGCCATGGGAGTAGTATGAGAAATTAATAGTTGAGGCCAAGAGAAAGGTGCACTCCTCCCATGAAAATATTGTCACTCTCATGGGAAGAACCATAATAAATTATCCACAAAGAGATGTCCAATTGATGTGGCTTGTGAAGACTTTTTTTGTAGCCATGCAAAATTACACTGAGCTCACAAGCTTAAGGATGGCCTACAACACTCTTATTCACACCCTCACACTAGATCTAGCTCTATGGAAAATATGTGATCAATTTGTTAACCCACTAGGGGTCTGGATATTGGAGCGTGGGTCCACTTTGAAAGATCAAGCAATCGAAAAATGAAGACTTATTTGATATGGAAATCATGAAATATCACTCTCATTTTGTAATACTGTAGATATTTTATTTTTAATAAGGAATCAAATATATTATGTAATAATTAGGATAGTTGGTCTAGTTGCATGCTTGAACAACCGATTAGTTTAAACAACTACAATGTTTTAATTTTTTTTTTTTAATCTATTATAATTTTGGTTCTCCATATAAAAGGGAGGAAGAACTCATTAGTAGGGGTTTGATTTTATATTGAAGAGGCTATAATTTTCTACAAAATTTTCAAGTTTTGAAACTTATGGGATGTATGCAGTTCTTGAATATTAATGAAGATGCTTTGGTGATTCCAAGCATATGTGGAGTATGTGATTATATATTTTTTATCATTTTCATATGAATTTATTTCCTCTAATAAATTGTGTAATCGTAGTTGATGGAGCTCAGTTTTGTATTTCAAATTTACCTATGTTATGTTATGGAAAATGGTACCTATAATGTGTGAGATTGAAGGCCTTAAAATGTGCCCCATGATTTTTGATATTATTTCCTTTGTCTCTTTTCAATTTTACTAGAATTTAGTGCAAAAGATTTTATCATTAGCCCTCTGCACTAGGTTTGTGTATTTCATTTCTACTTTCACCTATACTTTAACAATGAATGAAACTATGCCTCTGTGCGTGTCAACCACCATAGCTAAATATTAAGTCTTTAGAATGAAATATTACCAATATATAAAATTGGATTTTCCTCTGAGTAGGGTAATTGAAGATGACCTAATCACTTTATATATAATTCTTGAGTAGAACAAATTTATCCTCAAGAGACATTAAGATGTCATAGGAACTGACATTCTTCTAACCTCAGAGGTTGTCTCTAGGAGCTACAATATATTTGACACCATTTTTAGGGAACAAATCAGAACATATTTCCATGGGTATAAATATGTGCATTCCTTTGTATGCGATCAAAGAATGTGTTGGTTGAGATATCTCACCTAGAAGAGCATTTAGAATGTAACCTTGGATTTTAGGAGGCCTCATACTCATTCAGTTACTTCTCAACTAAAAAATCATCTAGTATTTGACCCATAAAGAATTATCTCCAAGAGGATATGGAGATAAATAACTATAGATGATGTTGTCTTTGCCCCAAATACCTTATCTTCTAGTTCTCAGAAATTCGAGCTAAATTCCCCAGAAACCTCATTTAGGGAGTTGGACTTCCCAGAATACTGTTTTCCCCCATATGAATTTTTTTTTTAAACCAAGGATTGAAGAAGGTTTTGTCAGATATTATCCTTTCACATTATAGAATTGTAGGAAGTATGGCTTGTCCTTGAACCCATAGAAATCTCATTTTTCCCTCAGAGAAGGAAAAATATTCAGCCGTATAGTCTCAAGAGGAGTGATAATTGACCACAAAAGGGTAGAAGAAATTAGTACCATCACTTTAACAAGAAACAAAAAGGATATACAAGTCTTGTTAGGTAGGATGAAATTCTTGAGGAGGTTTCTGTCCAATTATGTTGAAATTATGAGGGAGATTACATACATGCTGTTGAACCTAAGAATTGTCCTTTCTATAATAGTCTTCTCATAATTACATACACTCGAATTGATGATAAATGTCATTTTTTACCTCGGGGAATGCATTTAAATGATTTCTATGTTATATTCTGATGTTCTTGTTATTCGAATGGATTTTTGTAATTTGGCTACAGAACGCAGCCTATTCTATAGTTAATCATTGGTTCCGCAACTACTTTCATGGTTTTACAGGTTCCAAGGAGAAAATAGAGAAACGCGTCACATCGGCATATCCAGAATGATTCACACATGGATTTCGTCCTATCTACTTGATTGAATCAACAGAAAAGAATGCCTGAGATCGTGGTCAAAGTCTGGTCAAAGGACGTACGCAGAGAGCGAAGAACTCTTGATTTTCTCTGACGTAGCAAATCAAGAATTAACCAGTCAAAATCTAATTCTATGTTTTGGTTAAAATTGCCACCTATAGGCATAATTAGCTCATCACAGTTATGTTTTGTTTTATTTAAATACTGGTTATGCAGAAACCGAACAGTAGTTGTAATTTCTGAAACACTATGTATTGTTTTAAACTTTGTTCTTTTCATAATACAAGGATTGTTTTCATGGTTCCATTATCTTCTTAATGTGTATATAATCATCTAGGATCTCAACCAATTCTGTCGCAGAGGACCCCTGCACAGGAGGAGGTTTTTTGTTAATTGATTTAGTTTAATTCTTGACTCTGTTTTGTCAATTTCCTGAGTAGATTAATATTGTGTTGCAGATTTTAAATCAGTATCATAGAATTAAGTCATGAATGTTTTCTTAGCATCAATGATATAATGACACTGCAATATTTGCTTTCCTAAAACTTTTCAAGAAGGTAGATTCATCTATTTTCCAATTGGATTAAGTTTGAGGCAATAAAGCTCATAGTTGTTTAGTTTCCTTTCATGTTCTGTTATTTACTTTCCTAGATCAAATTCTCAGTTTATTGTATAATTGGATGTTCCTAAAGATCAGGCCAAGAAGGTGACTTTTCATACTTCCAAATTGGGTGCTCAAATGTCTAACCTATGAAATAATTGAGCTTTTCTTTTACATGCTTTTACATTGTTTTCTAGATTAAAATCCTCATTCAATTGTATAATTGGGTGTTCCAAAAGATTAGGCCAAGAAGGTGACTTGTCATACTTCCAAATTGGGTGCTTGAATGTCTAACCTATGAAATTATTGAGTTTTCATTTACATTCTTTAATTTCTTTCCTAGACTTAAATTTTCAAAACTTTCAGTTTCTTGTAGATCATTTCAAGAGGGTGATTCTATCATACTTCCATATTGAATGTTGGAGTGCTTGAACGTACCTTAGTTGTTTTCCTTTACATGCTTTAATTCCTTTCCTAGACTTAAATTTTCAAAACTAAAGTATAATCAGTTCTTTGTACATCATTTGAAGATGGTGATTCTATCATAATTCCATACTGAATGCTAGAGTGATTGAACATACATTAGTTGTTTTGCTTTGAATCTTGTTTCATTTAGAGTAGCATTGCAATTTCAAATTTCAGTTATAAGATTCATATCTATGGAATAGGACTAATGCTAAAATAGAATTCATTAGAATAAACACTCTATTTTCAGATCATATTCTAACAAGTCAATAACTTTTGATTCATTTTTATGCAAATTATTTTAACTTATGAACACTTCCTTTTCTTCCTTCTTTCAAAGTTAGTCTTATACATCTCAATTTCACTAGATTCAATTGATTCTTTTCATATTTTCTATTTCTTGAGATCAACATTTTGACATAAAGCAAAAAACCCCCCTAAAAACAACATAAAATACATACAATGAAGTAAGAAGAAGGTTAAATATGCACTATAGTGCACCACACTTCATCAGATTATAAACCTTGGTTGATAATTTATGTAAGAAATTTAAGACATTAAATTTCATAAATATTTTGGCGCCATTTCTGGGGAAATGTAATTTGGTAGACTCATTTCTTACATCTAAAAACAATTATATGCATAGGGAAAGAGATTCTAGGGTTAGATTCATAGATAGAGGCATAATTTTAGTTCCTACAACGCCACTCACTCCACCTATACCATGTAGTGATACACGACCATCTCAAACTCATATTCCATACTTCACTAGACATAGACTTCGTGAAGTCTTAAGGTCAGAAATCCAGTTAAGAGGATCTCCTACTTCATCCACTGAGGTAGTCTTAGAGGAAGAAGATCCTAGATCTCCAAAATAAGGAGTAACTTTTTTCACCTCTACAGGGGAACATATTTTAGCTAAAGAGTTATAAATTCCTAATGGAGAAGAAGAATAAGAACATTTCTTCAACATTCCATTAATAGAAGAACTAGAGGGAGATAAATTAACCTTACAGATTGAACCTTATATTAGTTATGAAGAATATATAATGGCAGGAAGAGGAGAAGGAGGGGAAGGAGAAGGAGAAGTTCTAAATGGAGAAAATCTATTGTTTGGAGGAAGAGGTGGAGGAGGAGGTAGAGGGAATGCAAGAGGAGGTAGAAGAGGTGAAGAAAATAGAATAAATAGGGAAATTGATAGTTCTTTTGGATTACATATAATTTATGGAGATACAAATGCCACAATGAAAAATATCTCACCTGTTTTCCTTCCAAATTTCCATGGATTAAAAAGTGAAGATCTTAAAATTTTTTGTTTGAATTTGATGTTTTGTGTAGAACTTATGATTATTTACAAGACTCTCAAAAACTTGAGTTGTTTCCTTCAACATTGAAAGGAGAAACTTTAAAATGGTTCATGGGTTTAGTCACATAGTCTATTAGGACATGGAATGAGATGAAGAAATAACTTTTAGAATGATATTTGGATTATTGCATACCCATTAGTCATAAGGATGAAGTATTCAAAATTATGCAAAAAGAGGATGAGAATTTGGAGGATTTAATTGAAGGATTCATTTCTAACATAAAAAGAGCTAAAATGTATAATTTATATCAAGATACTTTAAAATATCTTTCATTAAAATCCATTTGAGATGGGTGGATAGATATCCTCAACGTGATGGGAAAGGGAGATATCTCTCAACTCCCATTACCTGAAATTCGTGAATTATGTATTCATCTCTCAAGGGGAACATATAAAACTGGGAAAATCCCAAGAGATCCTTCTCATTCTAGAGAGAACGAATCTGCAACTAGAACAATAAGTAGAGCATAAATTGGAAATATGCTTGATGAATTTAAAAAAGATATCGTAGGGAGTCTTAGTGAACAAATAGACACCCTTAAATTACAAAACAAGCAAAAATCTGAGAATGATGCTTTAGCTATTTTCTGTCCTAAATTCAGAAAGAAGTATGCTTTAAGAGGATGCCATCTTGATGCAAAAGTCATAGAGACATGTGCGATTTGTTCAGAAAATAATGAAACTAAGAGTTTCCCTTCATTTCCAGGTCTTAAGGCCATTTTTAAATAAGAAACAACTTCAAATCCAATAGAATATGTTTGCTTTGTCTCTAGAAGACCATCGCAGGGGCCACAAACTCAAGGCTTTAACAATTAAATGGATAATCAACCCCCACCAAATAATTGAAATTATTGGCAACAACCTTGGCCTCAATCTCAATCCTAGGCACAAGGAATACAAAATCCATATGGTAGATACTCTCAATACTACCAATATCCTCCATCCTATCCAAACTATCATCCCCAACAAAATATTCAAAAAAATCAACAACCCCAACTCCAAAACCAAAATCAACAACTTTCATTGCCATTCCTACAAAGAAAAAATCAACTACCTGCCCAACCATTACCGAACCCCAATAATAAAAATCCTCAAAATACTTACATGATAGAAGGGAAAAAATTTCCAACATACATGATTACTCCTTTAGATCCTAATGATGTCCAACTTAGATCTAGTAGGATATTAGAAAAGAAAAATCCATCTGTAGTTATTCAAGAACAAGATAATTTTGAGGAAGATTATCTACTGCTAAATAAAAGTTTTGAGGAAGGAACATCTCTTCAAAACTGGAATTCTGAAAATGAAAAACAAAAAGAAAAAATAAACTCAACTCCTATCATAGAGCAGCCATCAATACTTACTTCTAACCCTCATTTTCCTAAAATATTACAAGTTGATAGAGGGGTAGAAAATCATATTATGTTTCCCAATTATTATTTTCTAGATGAATTGAAAAATGTCTGTATAAAAATTCCTTTGTTATAGGCCATTAAAGAAATTCCAATTCTAGCCAAACAATAAAAGAGTTGAGCATGAAGAAGCCAGGAAGAAAGACAAAATAAATAAAAAGAATTCAACTAGTAGGAAAAATTGCAGACATAATGATGGGAAAAATTGTGATACAAAAATATTTAGATCCAGGAAGTCCAGTTGTAAAAAATCATATCAATGGTGTTGAAATTCCAAATACATTAATTGATTTAGGAGCAGCTATAAACATCATGAGAAAAAAACCATGGAGCAACTCAAACTTCCTAACCTTTTGTATACACCTACATTACTGCAATTATTAGATAGATCTGTAATCAACCCAAATGGTGTATTAGAATATATTTCAGTATCCTTAGACTCTTGGGAGTATCCTATCAATTTTATGATCTTAACTCCTAAGAAAAATCTAGAGGGCATCCAATAATATTAGTAAGACCTTGGTTGGCTACAACTAATGCTTTCAATAGCTGTAGATCTGGTGATATGTACATATTTTATGGTAATTCAAAAAATAAATTCACTCTATATCCTCCAGCAAAAACAATCACAGATTTAGAATATGAAGAATGGATTGATGATGACAATAATATACAACCTCTCTTTTCTATTTCAAGCATTAGTGAAGATAGTCAAATCTTAAATTCAATAGAAAACTTTGAAACATCTTCAGAATATGAACATGATCAATTTCAAGAATAATGAAATATTGAATATTTTCATCCAGGAAGATATCTCTATACTCTATGGAAGAATTTGGTAACTCTACAGTTGAAATCTTTCCAGGAAAATATTTGAACATAAACAAAAACTTGGAAAGATTACAACAAGAAAATTTAATCAAAACATTACAACAACATTATTCTACATATGCGTGGGAATACATTGAAATCAAAGGAATTAGTCCTAAGACTTCTATACATCACATCTACATTGAGGAAAACTATAAATCTATCAGACAACCTCAAATAAGGATGAATTGAAATCTTAGGGAAATTGTGAAAGAAGAATTGAAAAAATTGCTGAATGTGAACTTCATTTACCCAATTTCAGACTGTCAGTGGGTTTCCCCTTTAGTGATTTTACCTAAAAATAATGGTAAGTGGAGGGTATGCATTGACTATACATAGTTGAATAAAGCCACATTAAAAGGTCATTTTCCTTTACCTTTTATAGATCAAGTATTGGATACATTAGTAGGAAAGAAGTATTTCTCATTCTTGGATTATTTTAGTGGCTACAATCAGATTCACGTAGCACCTAAAGACCAAGACAAAACCACATTCACTTGTCCATGGGGAACTTATATCTACCAAGTACTTCCTTTTGGATTTTGCAATGTACCTGCAACATTCCAAAGGGCAATACTAGGAATTTTTTCTGATCTAATACATGATTGTGTATAAGTATATATGGATGATTTTATAGTTTATGGGAATTCATTTGAAGAAGCTTTAGAGAATTTGGAAAAGGTACTTATAATATGTAAAGAGGAAAATCTGTCATTAAGTCATGAAAAATTCTTTATGATGTTTACTGAAGGGATTGTTTTAGGACATAAAATTTCAGGAGATGGAATTAAAGTTGACACATTTAAAGTTGAAGTCATCTCCAAGTTATAAATTCCAAGTTGTCAAAAGGATATTAGAATTTTTCTAGGTTTCACAAGATATTATAGGAGATTTATAGAAAATTTCACTAAAATAGCACCTCCACTCTTCAAATTACTTACGAAATATTGTGAATTCAGTTCGAATCCTGATTGCCAATTGGAATTTGAAACTTTAAAAACAAAACATTTTGAAGCACCCATCTTAAGAGGTCCAAATGGGAAATTACCTTTTCATATTTCAAAAAATGCTTCAGATATAGCATTGGGAGTTGTATTAGGACAAAAATATTTGATTCCCTATGCCATCTATTACACAAGCAAGAATTTGACTCCCACTGAGTTAAGTTACACTGTAACTGAAAAAGAATTCTTAGCTGTTGTTCATGTTATAAAAAAATTTACACATTATATTACTGGCTATGAAACCTTTGTTCATACAGATCACTCTGCAATTAGATACTTAATGAATAAATCCGTTACTAATGGCAGATTAAGAATATGGTTATTACTCCTGAAATAATTCAATATCACCATTCTAAACTGACCTGGAAAACAAAACATAGTTGTTGATTTCTTATCTAGAATTCAAAATGTCAAAAATGATACTCCGGTTGAGGATACGTTTCTTGATGAATACCTTTTTGCAATAACTACTAAAACTCCTTGGTTTGCAGATATTGCTAATAACTTAGTCATAGGAAAGTTACCTTCACACTTATTTCCTAGAGAGAAAAGATCAATTATTAAAATAAGTGCAAATTACTCATGGATTAATGATGAAATGTATAAAAAAAGTCCAGATCTCATTATCAGAAGGTGTGTTCGAGAAGATGAAATGATTGAGATTTTTAAAGCATGTCATGAACCCTGTGGTGGACATTTCTTTAATAAGAGGAAAACCTATAAAATCATTCATTTAGGATATTATTGGCCATCCATCTTTAAATATACTAAATAATATGTAAAAAGGTGTGACAATTGTCCAAGAATGGGGAAACATGTTCCCTCAGATTAAATTCCATTACAACCTCAGGTACTAATCGAGCCATTTGAAAAATGGGCTTTGGATTTTGTTGGACCAATCAATCCACTATCCAATCAAAAGAAATATATTCTCATATGTAATGATTATGTCACTAAGTGGGCAGAAGATAAAGAACTTCCTTTAGCTAATGAGAATTCTGTAGTTAAATTTATTTTTGAGGATTTCTTCACTCGTTTTGGTGTCCTAAGAGAAATTGTGACAGATCGGGGATCCCATTTTACATCCAAGTTGGTGGAAAAGCATATGGAAAACTACAAGACCAAGCACAGAAAATCCACTCCCTATCATCCATAGGAAAATGGTCAAGTAGAGTCTACCAATAGAGTGATTGAAGGAATTCTCACTAAGACTGTACATCTACATAGAAGAGATTGGGAAGAAAGGCTTCTTGAAGCCTTATGGGCCTATAGAAATACATGGAGGAATACAACAAGACATACTCCCTATGAACTTGTTTATGGGAAGCAAATCTTGTAATTCCTATAGAATTTCAGATTCAAACCTTCAAGATGGCAATGCAATTGGGACTTGATTTATCAGAAGCCCAGAAACATAGATTGGAGGAACTTAATGAACTTGATGAAATTAGGAAAGATACAGTTCAAAGAACCAATCTAGTCCAGTAACAAAGGTCCAAATGGCATGATAAATATATCAAGGAGAAGAAATTTCAAGCAAGGGATTGGTCGCTTTTTTTCGATTCAAAGTTCAAGGACTTTCAAGGAAAGTTTTAGAATCATTGGCTTGGACCTTATGAGATTGAAAAATTCCTTGAAAATGGAGCAGTCAGGATAATAACAATTGATGAAGAAAAGGTACCTCTTCTTATGAATGGACATCGATTGAAATTATATCATAAGCCAATTTCAAGAGAAGAGTTTATCAAGATTTTCCAAGATAATACTGATATGAAGTTAGTGAAGAATAATCCTTCTTATTCCCTAACTTAGCTTTTATTTTTCCTATCAAAAAAATTAAATAAATTGTATAAGTATGAAAACTAATCAATGATTGACATCCTTATATAGAAAATGCATGATGAAAATCAGAAATTATGACATCCTATATTTCCCATTCCATTCCACTGACATATTCCATTTTGCAGCTACATCCCATTCCACAATCATATTCTATTATGTAGCTGATTCAACATTCTGAAACCACATTCCATTCTACAACTGATTCCACATTCTGCAGCCACATTCAATTCTACGGTTACATTCCATTTTGCAGATGATTCCACATTCTACAGACACATTCCATTTCTACAAGTACATTCCATTCTATAGCTCTGACACATTTTTACAACCTACTAAAAAACGATGAATATAGGAAATTGAAGGAATGCATTTGAAGGCAACCATGCTAAGAGGTACCTGAAGAATCAACACCAAATAAATGACAACAAAATGTTACTTCTAAAGGTAAAGTTAATTTTTTAATTTTAATAGCAATATCAAAACATTAGCATGTATAATGTAGACAATCATATGCTACCTTGACATGTCATCATTTGAGTTGATTGGGACTTCTGTCATATCATAGAATGACCACATCATCCACATTATGTTTCAAAACGATCCACAATGGTCCCCCATTTATGATTAACGGTTATGACCTGTTGACGTGACATATCCATCTATGTTTCTTCAAAAGCCCAATCCATCTCAATCATTTCTACAAACCCTCGACATACTTCATTAGAGTCGTAATATAATTGACTTCACAACATAGAAGGATAATTCTAAAGGCTAGACTCTTCATAATAGAAGACATGGGTTTGATATTCAGGCCAGAACTGGTGGGAAAAAAAATATGTGGAGGGATATCCTCAGATCAAGGAGATGTTGTAAAAGGCTAAATGGCTTAAGTTTATAGAAAAATTTGATGGCTTCCACAAAGAGATCACTAAGTATTTTCCAATGTATTTTTATGGGACAAAAGTTGAGATAGGAGACATCCATTTCTCAGTAACTGAGGCATTCATAGCTGAAGCCACAAAACTCCCAAGTGTTTGCGAAAGGTGGTTCAAAAAAAAATAATTTCACAGTGAATCATGGAAGGTTGTCCTCAAAAATCGAGGTATGGATACTTCTGTTTTCAGAAAGGGTATTCCTAGCTCAACACTCAAGAACAAATGGAGGAACATGCTTTTAATTCTTTAGAAATTTATCACCAGTGAAGGAAGATTTGGCTACATGTATGTCTAGCATATTAGATTATTGATGAATTTCTTAGAGAACGGTGAAATAAATCTTCCCTTATTTCTACTAAATAGCTTAAAAAGAATGTCTACAAACATGCAGAAGAGAATCCAGTTTATAGATAATACAATGCACCATCATGGGTTGGTAAAAATACTTCTTGAATTTCATTTGAAAAGTATAGGAGATTCTTGGGAGAACTTTATTATCAGAAACCATTTCCAAGATGAACCAAAGAAGCCTCAAGAAGACAAGACCAGAAAGAGTAGAAGAAAGAAGATTGACACAAACATGGAAGCCATACCTGCATCTCCACTTCAGAAAAATGATGAAAATCTCATCTTTGCAGGGCTGACAAAGAACAAGAAGCAAGGTAAAGTTAAGACAGGAGGTAAAATAGAAAAGAGGAGCAAGGCTACAATTGAAGAAACGTAAATCCCCCACAGCTAAGAAGGAGCTCTAGAATCTGAGGTTCGATGATGAAAACACTACCATAAGAGATAAAGTTTGTATATTTAGAGGAAGAACTACCAGTACCACCTCATATAAATATTCCTCCTCTACATAGCCCTGAAAATTCTCCTATAGATAATTTTGAAGGTAGTCCCAGCAGAAGATCTCTGGGCATAGACCCAGTACAACAAGAGATACATGATTACATAGAGACATTGGAGAACAGAATTGTAGCAATGAATCTAAAACCTCCTATGAATCCACAACAACCTCTACTTGATACTCTTAAACATGAAATATATGAACTAAAGATATTGAATAGGCATATTAAACAAGAGAATGAAGCTTTGAATAAATAGAACAAATTGGAGAAAGTGATTAGTGATAATACCATGCTGCACTTAGGACTATGTTATAATAAGAACAGGAAGTTAAAAAGAAAGAACAAATAACTAAGCAAGACAATCATCAATCTCAAATACAAACTCCTTATGAGGAAGCCGAGGATGGCAGTCACTTCAAAGAAAAGCAAAAGGAGGAAACTAGACTCTATTAGCAGAAGTGTCTTAACAAATGAAATAGGAGAGGGAAGTTCACATTTTTGGTAAATTGCATGAGGACGTGCAATGACTTCTTAGTGGGGGTATGTTGAACCTCAAAATTGTCCTTTCTCTGACATCCTTTTCATCATGTTTTCCTTCCTTTATCATAATTCCATACACTCCAATCAATGTTAAATGTCATGTTTTATCTCGGGGAATGAATTTAAATGATTTTTATGTTATATCATTATGTTCTTATTATTTGAATGGATTTTTGTAATTTGGATACAGAACACAACCTATTTCACACCTAATCGTTGGTTCTGTAGCTATTTTCATGCTTTGAAAAGTTCCAAGGAGAAAATAGAGAAACGAGCCACATGCGAATCTCCAGAATGATTCACACATGGATTTCGTCGTATCTACTTGATCGAAATCGACAAAAAAGGATGCCTAAGATCATGGTCAAAGTCGGGTCAAAGGACGTAAGCAGAGAGTGAAGAAATCTTGATTTTCTCTGACGTATCAAATCAAGAGTTAACTAGCCGAAATCCAATTCTATGTTTCGGTTAAGATAGCCACCTGTAGGCGTAATTAGCTCATCACAGTTAAGTTTTGTTTTATTTAAACACCGGTTATGCAAAAACCAAAAAATATTTGTAATTTCTAAAACACTGTGTATTATTTTAAACTCTGTTCTTTTCATAATACAAGGATTGTGTTCATGGTTCCAATATCTTCTTAATATGTATATAATCAGCTAGGGTCTTGACCAATTATGTCACAGAGGGCCCCTGCACAGGAGGAGATTTTTTCGTTAATTTTTTTAGTTTAATTCTTGACTCTGTTTTGTCAATTTCTTGAGTAGATTAATATTGTGTTGCAGCTTTTAAATCAATATCATAGAATTAAGTCATGAATGTTTTCTTAGCATCAATGCTAGAATGACTATGTAATATTTGCTTTCCTAAAACATATCAAGAAGATAGATTCATCTATTTTCCAATTGGATTAAGCTTGAGGCAATATAGCTCACAGTTGTTTATTTTCCTTTCATGTTCTGTTACTTACTTTCCTAGATAAAATTCTCAGTTTATTGTATAATTGGATGTTCCTAAAGATCAGGCCAAGAAGGTGACTTGTCATACTTCAAAATTGGGTGCTCGAATGTCTAACCTATGTAATCATTGAGATTTTATTTTACATGCTTTTACATTATTTTCTAGATTAAGATCCTTAGTCAATTTTATAATTAGGTGTTCCAAAATATCAGGCTAAGAAGGTGACTTGTCATACTTCCAAATTGGGTGCTCGAATGTCTAACCTATGCAATTATTGAGTATTCGTCTACATGCTTTAATTACTTTCCTAGACTTAAATTTTCAAAACTAAAGTATAATCGGTTGCTTGTACGTCATTTCAAGAGGGTGATTATATCATACTTTGATATTGATTGCTGGAGTGATTGAACATACCTTAGTTGTTTTCCTTTTAAACGCTTTAATTTCTTTCCTAGACTTAAATTTTCAAAACTAAAGTATAATCGGTTGCTTGTACATCATTTCAAGAGCGTGATTCTATCATACTTCCATATTGAATGGTGGAATGATTGAACATAAATTAGTTGTTTTCCTTTGAATATGCTTTAATCTAGAGTAGCATTGCAATTTCAAATTTCAATTATAAGATTCATATCCATGGAATAGGACTAATGTTAAAATAGAAGTCATTAGAATAGACACTCTATTTTCAAATAAAATTCTAACCTGTCAATAGCTTTTGATTCATTTTTATGCAAATTAGTTTAAATTAAGAACACTTCCTTTTCTTCATTCTTTCAAAGATAGTCTTATACATCTCAATTTCACTAGATTCAATTGATTCTTTTCATAGTTTCCATTCCTTGTGATCAACATTTAGATATAAAGCACAAACCCCCCCTAAAAACAACATAAAATACATACAAAGAAGTAGGAAGTAGGTTAACTAATAAAATATAGTGCACGACACTGCATCAGATTACAAACCTCGATTGATAATTTATGTAAGCAATTTAAGACAATAAATTGCCTAAACACATGCTGCAAAATGATAGAGAGGTCAAACAGAATGTAGAGGTAAGAGAATAATTTTCCAGAATTAAGAGGGCCTTTGGAGAGGCTCCAATCCTATCTAGCCCATGTTATCAAAATCCCCTAGAACTATTGCAACTGTCTTATTGCAGAAAAATGAAGAAGATAAATAAAAACCAGTTGCATTTTTTAGCCATGTGCTAAGGGATGTAGAATTGAAATATGAAATTTTGGAAAAACATGCCTATATTTTGGTCAAGGCCTGGAAGTATTTCCAGAATTATATTTTTAAGTCTAAGATAGTTTCCTATGTTCCTACAATAGTTTTAAAATACATTCTCACACAAGGAGACAGTGAAGGAAAGAGAAGAAAGTGGATAGATAAAACCCAAAAATATGACATGGACATCAATCCCATGAAGTTGGGAAAATCTCAGGGATTGGATAATATTTTTTCAAAAGAAAATCACCAAGAATTAGGTATAAACTTGATAGCTAAAAGTTCAGAACCAAAGAGTTTGGACAAGCAGGAAAGTGCTAGGAGAGAAGTATAGAAAATTGCAATGAAATATTTGGTTTCTGATTAGTACAATTATGTTTTCCATTATTTTTATTTTTTGGAATTCCCACCTAATATTGGTAGGAATAGGTAAAAATATCTAATATTAAAGAAAAAACGTTTTTCATTTCTAATGGGCATCTATAGTGGAAGGACCTTGTTGTAGTCCTACTACTTTGTTTGCTTGAAGATGAAGTTTCCAAGGTAATACAGGAATTCCATGGTTGTTTTTGGGAAGGGCACTACAACTGGAAAAAAAAAACTCATATGATTTTAAAGGTCATATTATATTGGCCTAAGATATTTGGTGATGTGCATGATAGAGTGAAAGATTTCAAATAGAGCCAAATATTTGCCAAAAAACAAAAAATGGGACCCATGCCTTTAATTTGTGTTTTTGTGGAGGAGCATTTAGACAATGGGGACTAGATTTCCTTGGGGAAATTAATCAACCATACAGTGGAAATAATAAGCAGATTCTTACAACAACATACTACTTCACTAAGTGGGTAGAGGCTATTCCTACTAGGAATTCAATTGATACAATGGGCATCAAGTTCATGGAGGAAAACATTTTAGCCAGCTTTAGTTGTCCGAGGAAAATAATTGCTGGTAATTCTAAAGTATTTAATTCTGCCAAATTTATTAGCTATTTTTAGGGATATAATATCATCTCATGACATTCCACTACTTTTACCTATAGGGGAATGGATTGGTAGAATCACCCAACAAGTCTTTGGTCAGAATTCTTAATAAGACCATAGCAAAGTTAGAGGAATTTGAATTCTCAACTTAAGTTTTCACTGTGGGCTAATAGAGTAATCACTAAGTGGTCAACTAAAAAGTATATGTTTGAGGTGGTTTATGGAGCTTAAAGAAATTTTGCTACCCAATTAGCTATGCATGTGTAAAAACTCATCCAATATAGAAAATAGGAGCCTAATTCATTAACCAAAAGGATAAACCAGTTGGTTGAATTGCAGGAGAACACAGAAGAGGTGACTTAGAATCTAATCAAGTACCAAGAAAAGATGAAGGATCTATTTGAAAAAAAGGGCAGGGACAAAATTTTCCAACCAGGTGACCTTGTACTCAAATGGGATGCCAAGAGAGAAGACAAAGGAAAACATGGAAATTTTGATCCTTTATGGTGTGAACCCTCCAAAATTTCTGAAGTAAAAGGTAACAACACATTATTACTCGAAAATATGGAAGGTGAATTGTTTGATCTGCTTGTAAATGACCAGTACCTCAAGAACTAATTTCAACATTGAAGATATTTGAGCCAATGTGAACACCAATGTGTTTTGTTTGATTTCTAGTTTTTAGTATATGTACATATATAGTTTAAATCCATGCTCAAGTCGAAGGAACTGATTTGTACATTATCAGTGCCCTTCCAGCAAGGCATTTTCCCCATTAGGAGCCACTGTTGTACCCCCTCTTTTTTTCTAAAGAAATGTTGTATTGTAGAGGATTTTTGTTCATGAGTTCAAAGGGTATTTGCAATTCTAGGTAATAATGGAGGAGAAAGAAAAATAAGGAAAACAAATAAGAGACGATGGAATGTGGGCCTCCCCCCACTTTATATTTCAAATGGTTAAACAATGGTTACTAACCAAATGGATCCCCATCCATTTCAGAGCAGACTCACCCCAAAGAAGGTTTGACGGGGTAACAAGCATGGAAATTAATCCAGTTCTTGCCCCTGGAAAGTCAGAGTCAACAAAGCGTACTTCGTAGATCAATGTCTACTATGAATTCCATGGGGGTTGAGCCTTGTATCCAAGTCCACCCAAGCACTCCACCAGATAAATATATATGGGCCAGCCACTTATCGGGCTAGCATGGTGACTACGTCAACAATCCAGACCACTTCTAAGCGAGCGTGAAACCATTTTATGCATCAGCCTCCTCCCTTGCTTTCCACTCAATCCAACTCTACCAAATTTCCTCTCCATGTCACCTCTTTCTTTTACCGCCCATAAAACATTGTAAATAAACCGTTGTAGCTCAAATTGATCTATTTCAAATTGTTTATTGCCGCTTCACTAGTTCACAACTTTGTTCGCCTGACTTTCAACCAATGTAGGACTTCCTTGCACCTACAATGTCAATTTTTTGCTGGTTACCAAGTAATACAAAAATTATCTATCCTTGCACAAATTTTCATCATGATAAAAGTGAATAAATACTCACAAAAAAATCCAAAACCCCCCAAACAAAAAATCTCAGGCCACATGGAATCATTTATGGACACAAAGGGGGAAATTCATGTCTCTTTCTTCCCTTTGAGCCTATTACACCTTAGTTTCAACTTATATAGCCACTAGTTGGAAAAGGTTGATCCCTTTTGATTGATTGATTCAAGACTATACCATTTATTTACCCCAATGGTATACCCTTTCTCAGAGTTCCTATCCTGGCTTATGGCCACCTACTTTAAAGAGAAGAACTATTTCATTTCCTCCACTAGGGATAAAATCCTGGAAATCTACCCATAATTGATACACAATGTCATTGTTTATCCAAAATCCAAAAATTTGGAGAAATTTATAAAGACCGCACTCTTCTACGATTACAATAGGCTCTCATTAGGAGAGAAACATGTCTTTCTCCAACTAATTCTTGCCTCAAATTCATAACTGCTTGCTAGTTTAGAAAATTTTCCCATTTCCATGTTTTCAGAAACTGTGTAACCCATTTTATCTATTATCCAACTGTAATTTGGTGAGGATGAGACAAAAAATGTCTCCAAAGCATCATTAGGGATCTTAAACAAGATGGTGAAACCATATATTATCCTTGACGTTCCCTCTTTTCTCGCTGAGGCTATCAAGTTCCACTGTAACCAATATTACCCAGCCTCCTACTTAAAATACTAATCCATATTGGTTTATATGTTACTTTACAAACATGTGGAGGGATTTTATTACCTTGACCTCAACATTGTAGACTCTTATAAGAAAATAAAACATATTATTGACTGGGACATTTCTCTGAAGAAGAAACCCAACATTGAGGGGTTTTCAAACTTTATTTATACTTTCATGGCCATTGCTATTAAAATTATCAACAACGTCTCCCCTCATAGACTCTTACCCCAACATAGATGGATTCTTCAACTCAGCAAGGATCTTAGGGTGGGTGATTGGTATTTTTTTGAAGACTACACTAAAATCAGGGTAAATCTGAAATTCCTCCATACCAACTAGATGTATTTATTC
The DNA here is from genome assembly GCA_034641835.2 of Pinus albicaulis. Lineage (NCBI taxonomy): Eukaryota > Viridiplantae > Streptophyta > Pinopsida > Pinales > Pinaceae > Pinus > Pinus albicaulis. The sequence continues at coordinate 993,784,056 of CM076583.1, forward strand.
CCATGAGGATTTTTTCTTTGGATTTCATCAGGTAGAGCCTAAAAAAATACAAAATTCATTTTTTCCCTACCAAAAAGGCTATATGTTCAAGATACCAATGATTGTAGGTCCCTTTTTTGTGAACTATAGACAAGATTTCCAACAGGTGTAAATTATGTTAAAGGAATTGAACTTTGCAATAAAAGAGTTGCGACATTATGATACTCATTGTATTATATCTAGTAGGAGAAAATACATTAATGCCTATGCCTATGAACATGAATATAAAAAAATAATATAATGGAAAGATAATCTTGATTCATGGCCCATCAATATAGAGATGGAAGTTGAGACACCAAGCAAAGAGGAAAAATATCATAAGAGGAGTACTGAGGAAGGATTTATCAGGATGGAGGATGCATGCTTGACCAAGAAATAAAAACTCCAAGAGCATACTAAGGAGCAGATTGAGGTAAAATTTACCGAGAATAACCTAGACCAACCAGGCTTCCAAGTGTAATTATAGGATCTAAAACAAAGTACCACCTCCAGTTCAACTAAGGTAATGATCCTAGGTTTAATTGGAAGCACATCACCAGTAGACTCCAAATGGGAGGAGGGTAAAACAAAATAGGAGAGGAAAAATAAATTCAGAGATGAAATATTATCACAAATATCCTCCCATTCAATTCCATATCAGACCAGGCCCTTGGCTTCCATGGAATTGGAAAAAAATCAGATGAAGTTTTCCCTATATCACCCTTTAGTGCAGTCCTTCCACTTTGGGCCATAGTTTAAAACCATGGACTTGAAGTTAGACATTACTAATGTACCCTTACAAGAAAAAAATCAATTTTCATAGGAAGGTATGGGAGTTTGGTTTATAGTGAGTTAAGAAGTGGAGTCTTGACCATCAACAAGGACGAGAAGCTGTTGGAGAAGGAAACAACTAAAATATAGCATGAAAAGTCCAATTCAAGAGTTCTCCATTTGCAAAAAGAAGGGTACATTAAGCTAATTATAGAGCTGGGGGTGGATCCAAGTGATAAGGTTTCCATAGATGCTATCATTAATGGCTCAAAATCAAAGATCCATTCCTTGAGGCAACACCTTAAAATTCCTATTATAGATCATGTACATACCAAAGAGTTGGTTCACATGGCTAGCCAAGAAATTGATATAAATAAATAATGAGGTGGTAGCCGTCAAAGTGAAGGTAACAAAGCTTCAAAAAAAGATTGATTTTGTCATTTGTGTTGTGGTTGTGCCAAAAAACCTACAAAACCCCATTGAAAAGCTAACCAAGGCTCTCACAGATTTGAAACTATCAAAGAGTGAGCTTAAGAAGATTTATATTGACTTGGAAACACAAAGTACATGCTAGAAAACAAGGAGAAACAACTAAATTCCATCAAAGTAAGTGTGGAAAAAATTAACAACAATTATTAGGTGGCACATGATGAGATTAAGGCACTAAATAATAGGTTGAATGGAAACATGTCCCTCGTTCAATATAGGAACAAACTAATCTGGGATTATATCATCTCTAAGATAAAGAAGATATGGGAACTCCTATAATTAGTTGTAGAACAAGAAGCTGCAGCAAATACAACTGAATTCCTTATCCTGTAATCAAAAGAGGAGGATGATAATAATGTCAGCAACTCTAATATTTTTATCAAGTAGATTAATGAGAAGTCAACTGATGAGTTGAGGGAAATAAACATAATTTTCAAGGCATGTCTGATTATGGAAGTTTCAGAAATTATCGAGAGGATGACATCAAGGGATAAGGCTGAAGAATGCATGAATGATATGGTAAGGTTGGTTGCTACATTTAACTCTAATTTTGACCAAAGAACTAGAGAAGGATTGCCTGGCTCTCGATATTTTCAAGGAAATATGTTGCCATGGGAGTATTATGAGCAGTTACTACTTTAGGCTAAGAGAAAGGTTGACTCCTTCCATAAAAATAATGCCACTCTCAAGGGAATAACCATAGTGAATTGTCTATAGACATATTTTGAGCTGCTATGGCTTATTAAGACCTTATTCATAGCCAGGAAAAATTACAATGAGCTCACAAGCTTAAGGTTGGCCTCTAATTCTCTTATTCACACTCCCACACTAGATATAGTTCTATGGAAAATATATGATCAATTTTTTAACCCGCCATGAGTCTAGATAGTGGAGCATGGGTCCACCTTGAGAGATTGAGTGAGACAACAGTGAAGACTTCTCTGATTTGGAAATCATGACATATCATAGTCATTTTGTAATATTGTAAATATTTTAATTTCAAGAAGGAATGAAGTATACTATGTAGTAATTAGGACAGTTGGACTAAATACACGCTTGAACAACTGATCAATTTAGACAACTATAAAATTTCCATATATTTCTTGTAAGTTCTTCTTATTTTGGTTCTCTCTATAAAAGGGAGGAAGAACTCATTAGTAGGGGTTCGCATTTTTATATGAGAGGCTATAATTTTTTGGAAGTCTTGAAGAATATGATATGTATGTTGTTCTTGACTATTAATGAATATGTTTTGGTGATTCCAAGCACTGATATGTGTAGTATGTGATTTTGTATCGATTTATCATTTTCATATATGTTTCTTTCCTCTACAATATTATGTAATTTTAGTTACTGGAACTCAATCTTCTATGTCATATTTACCTTTGTTATGTTATGGAAAATGGTACCTATAATGTGTGAGATTGAAGGCCTTAAAATGCACCCCATGTTTTTTGATCTCATTCCCTTCGTATATTTTTAATTCGACTGGAATTTAGTGCATAATATTCTATCATTAACCCTCTGCACTAGATTTCTATATTTCATTTCTTCTTTCACTAATACTATAACAATTAATGAAATTTCAATCTCTATGTGTTGACCACCATGACTGAACATTAAGTCTGTGGAATGAAATACTACTACTGTATAAAATTGTGTTTTCCTCTAAGTAGGGTAATTGAACCAAACCTAATCACTTTATATCTAATTCTTGAGCAGAATAGATTAATCCTCAAGAGACATTAAGATTTTCTAGGCACTGACCTTGTTCTCAACCCAGAGGTTGTCTCTAGGAGATGTAACAAGTAGGAGTCTAGATTTTAGTAAAAGAGGATTGGAGTCCTCACTGTCTTCATTAATAAAATTATTTTCTTGTTCTACTTCTTGTGTTCTAGTCTAACTTGCTATAAAATCTTAACTCACATAACATAAAAATTGAAAGAAATATTGATTCAGCCCTCCTTTTAGTATTTACAACACCTTCATGTAGGAGATTGTAGGTTTCATACCATGACTCTCTCTTTGAATGCAATTTGTAAGTAGTGTTTTAGAAAAGGGTCGAATTCGGGTAATTGGCCTTTGGGTCCTTGGTATGATTGGCTAGATTTCTTCTCTCCTTTCCTAGGAACCATGATAATCCAAATTAGAATGAGTCGAACATGAAAATTATATAAATTTCCTCAATAATAAACCACAATTAGTAGAAAATACAAAATGTAAATGCTTGCTTCGAAAATTAGTTAGGAAATTTCTTGCTTAGGAAGTCTTGTGATTATTTATTATTAATGAAAATTAATGGAACTGACACAAACACAATTGTGAAGAAATTTGGTAGTAGAATCGATGAATATGGAATTGAACTCAAATAATTAATTCTTAAGGTTACAATAGATATATTTTACGCATTTAATGCCTAAAAATTATTAACATTTATTAAAAATTATTAAACTATCTAAAAGACAATTTAAGTTAATTATCAAATATAGGGCATCAAGTGTAGCATTTTCTCTATGAAAGAGCTGACGTTTGAGATGATATTGCAATTGTAGTAACATGGGTTTTGGTGACATGTTAGTTCCACATAGATTTCATGTGGCACTGGGAAATGGCATTATGAATGGTTTTGTCAAGTGGAAAATGAGTGGCACATTCCATGTAGAGTGACAAGGTTGCCACATTTCATGATGACACATTGGCTTGGAACTCCAATGTGGTTGGGGTGGGTCCTATTGATACTGAGCCATTGGGATATGAAGGTGATAAGTTGTATGGTTCACTTCAATGCCAATACTCAAGATCTAAAATGTTTGACATTACTTAAATGAGATGAGATAGGGAATTAACTAATGAGAAAAAAATTGGAATTTTGGGATTTTGGGTCTGTGAGGTGGGGTGAGAAAATATTTTCATAGAGACAAACCTCTAACGATTTCTATCTAAGTGACAAGGATGTTCCTACTAGTTGGTCGATTTTTATCTAAAAAATAAATTCACTAGGCTTGAAGGCATTAAATGTTGGAATTATGGTCTCATAAGCATGTCTTAGTTGAATATATTTGATATTTCTATTATTACTAAGGGATATATATATATATATATATATATATATATATATATATATATATATATATATATATATATATATATATATGTTGTTTTTATGTTACTAGTTATCAGTGATTCTTGGAATAATTTCATAATTAGTACCATGTTGATGGTGTTGAAGAGTTTGACACTCTATTTCCCTATCCTACCTTTTGATGTAGAGGATGTTCATGTTTCTTCTATGACTTTGCTATTAGATGTTCATATTACAGATTTATATATGGTGTATGATGGTTTTTGATGTCTATCACGATCTTGCTACTTCATTATTAAGGTCTCTGGTTTTGGTTATAAATGTCATGTATGTTTTTATATGTAAAGCTCATGTAAAGACCTATGTTGCAAATCATTGTAGAATTCAATCATGTATGGTATATTGGGATCAAATCATTTATGTATGTAATCCCATTATTTTGGGTAACTGATGTAATGTTGAGAAAAATATGTAACCCCATAGTGTTGGGTGATTGATTTAATCATGAGACCTTGGTGATGGGAAAGGTTATGTTTTGTTGAGTCCTACCATCATGTATGTTATGAAACCAACTCCAAAATAGAAGAAAAGAGAGATCAACGCTTTAGAAATCAGCCACTTCGAGGGGGAAACCTCCTTTACATTACATATATCAACAATTCTTGGATGTGTTGAAGCCTTGAAAATCGCTGCTTCAAACATCGGGGGATAGCCACTCGGTTGGGACCTTGAGACAACCCCTTTTTCGTTTGGTATGGTGGCTCTGACTGGATTTATAGGACCAATTTCCTAATAATTTGAATGGGTTGGTAATGGAATGATTGGATGGGGGAAAATGGGACTAAATGACTTGAAATGAAAATACTAACTAATCTAATTTAAATACTGATAAAGAAATTCTAAAACTAACCCGGGTATCATATGTGAATACAATTTTAAATTGTTTCAATTGAACAATAACCATAAAAATGTATTATAACTAAATTGAAATGTGCAGCAACAAATAAAGATAACTCTGTTTAAGAAATTAAACAGAGTTATATTAGCATATTGTATTCATCATTGTATATCATTTACATATAATTATGAAAGATAAATATTTCTAATATACTAAAAAATGATATATATAAAGAAATATTGTGAAACGAAGTACATATAAACGATAGCAAATTTAAAAGAGAATATCATATAACAAAAGAAACTAACAGTGAATAGATAGAAATACCATATCCATCTTGAGACTTTCAAATGCAATTTGATACTCTAATCCAACAATTCCGATGCAAAATCAACTCCAAGGTACAGAAATGAAACTCTTAAAAATAATTCCGCACAGAATCACCAGATGTGATCCTTTATAAAAGAATATATGAGTAAATGGAGTACAAAAATGTAATCCCAAAGTCAAAAATATTACAAATTCAGGACCCCTTTCTAAATGCATGAAAGGGGTTTAAATAGATACATTAACAAAACAAAATAACTAAAAATATTCCTACAATCTATCTAAAATAAAAAATATCTGAAACTGAAATGTGAGCTTGTATTAGACTGGCTCATTGATCATCAATTGAGGTGGATGTGCGAAGGTGGCATATGTTGAACATATCTTGGACTTCTGTTGGCCGAATCATTTTTGAATGTAACTGCCCAGTGTATGTAGCATCAGAGAATTCAGGATTGATACAATGAATAGCATTCGAAACGAATTTGATGGCCATCTATTGGCTATGTGGTTTGATCAGATAAGTCCACATAATATCCCATGAAATTCCTTGAAGTTTTCTAATTTGTTGATTTTTATTGATTATCTCTTCCTTCCACCGAGAAGCAGCTTCTTTTACTTTAGGTAACTCACCTGGCGTATAATCTGAGATCAAATTGGTAGCGTACAAGCTGTCATTAATCAATTGTGTTGTATTATTCATTAAAATTTTAGCCCTTGATATGGCTCTTTCTGATTTCATCAACTGCTGTTCCCATTCCATAAATAAAATTTATTTGTGTCTTTCTTCAATTCTAGGAAGATTAGCTTTTCTTACTTGCTTTGTATCCTGCCATGAAAGGAACTCAGAAATTTTATCATCAACATCCTCAATTTCTTTCCTAAGAGTGACTGATTTATCTATCAAAGATGATGTTATTTCACACAAAGGCTCAATTTGTGTCAACTTTAGACAAAATTCATTTAACTGTTGAGATAATAGTTTGGTTATTTCAAGAGTTTTAGTTATTAATTGAGATAACTTAGGATACTCCTTGAACTTGTCCAATTCTGATTGGAACATTTTTTCCTGTTCAATATTTGAATTTCTCTCATTTTGTAGAAGATTTTGTAGCTTTTGTACCTCTTGATTCAATTGCTGCAGTTTTTCCAAGGCTTGTTCATCAATCTACTTCTTTTCAAGGCTGAGCTGCTCTTCTAGTTATTTATTTCTATACTCTGCATCCTGTACTCGTTGTTCCAACTAAATGATATTTTGTTGATCTCCTGCAACCCGTTCTTCAAAAATAACAATTTTCATATCCTTTTGTTTTACCTGTTGTGAAAATTTGAAAGCTTTATCTATAGTGGCAGCACTATATGCACCACCATACTGAGACAATTTGGTGAGATCCTCAGATGGATCCACCTCAACACTTTTATAAACAATATTTAGAAATTCCCCCTGTGATGCCAAAAGGGCATCTTGATCCGTTCTCCTCCTTTTCCTTTTTTTTCTTACCGCAGCCCTATTTTTGGGACTGTAGAATATATCTAAAGGAGGGATTTCTTCTATATTTAGCATAATTTCTCTTGTGGGGTTTTCTGGAATGATTTCTACATTTTGATCATTGGGATTATCAACTTGAGAATTGTTTTGCTATCCTATCTACTGGAAAAATTGTTGATATTGGCTCAGCAAATTAGGAGAAAAAATCAGTTCAGTATCTACTTGTCCTCCAAGTTGAGAATCTGCATTATTGTTTGTATCATTCTTGGGTGCCTGTTCAGTGTTTTTACTTTCTGTGCTTCCTTTCTCAATATGTACATGGGCATCAGTACTCGTGTTCCTTTTTTATGTTTGAACTAAAGGTTTCTTTGTATCTTTCTGAGCGGCTGTTTCTGTCTTAGCAGTGTCAGATTTGCTGCTGTCATCCTTTTTCCAGAGAAAAAGATTAGCTCCTGTTACTTCCTTACCAGAAGTACTTCCTTCTTGCTGTAATGTTTTCTCCTGTGTGGGAGCTCTTAACTGATCAAGAGGCACTTTAAGTAACCTCTAGCTTCTAAACAACAAAAAAAATTTTCATGTCCTGGGCTTGAAAATTGGACTTGGCTGAATAAAAAACTAGGGATATATCATCCACGGAAACAAATAAATCATCAAAAATTTCTGGTTCATGTTTGAGCCAAGCAATCGAAATAGAGGTAGTAAAATCATACGCCACTTTCCTTGGGTCATATTGTCTTCCAAGAATTGTCGAAAACTTAAGATAAAAGATCTTACCAACTTCTTTCTTAGCATGAGTGAAACTATTAAGAGTATAGTCACCACACTTAAAAGGGAAGTTAGGCCACATAAGCTTTTTATTGTTTTTCAAAATTCTAGACATTCCTTCTACTGTTAATTGATAATAAATTTCCTGAGCTAACAACTTATCTGGAACGTATAGGGGAAGGATATGTGGCTGAACAATACTCCCAAAAATTTTGATATAAGTGAATTTTTCTTCCCCAAACCAATCTCCGATAGAGGACAAATCAATCTTCGCTTTATTGGAAAGTCTAGGTGGGAAATGGTGAAAAATGGTTTGGTAAATTGGAATGATAAAACCATGGCAGACTCTGTAAAAATGAAGTTTGAAATGTTCTTTCCATAATAAATTGTGATACACATGAATAGGGATAGGTTCTTTTGGAGTCCATTTCCAACCTAGCATGGGGAACTCAGAATTGAAACAGAGGGGGTCCAAAATATAAGCACAAAAATGGAAAAGGGTGGAATTCATTGAATTCTTGTCTTTTCTATACTCTAGAATTCGATTGACTATCTTATTCGATAAAATGACAGCACAATCCATAATTTCAGAACTAACAGCAGAATGAATTAACGAGACCATTTGAATAGAAAATCTAGCAGAGTTATCGTTTCCAAACAACCTACACATCATCGCTGCAGCATAACAGTATGGAGGCAAGAGAGACTCCACAGAGTACATACATGATGCCTCCTGCTTATGCTTCTCAGGGTTATTCCTCCATTCTTTTATTGGCTCTGTCTAGTTTGGATATTCTGCAGCATATTCCTTAAGTAAGTATTTGTTGTAAATATTTTGCGGGTTGGGAAGATGATACATTGCTTTAATATCTTCTGCCCTGAATGACCCGAACATTGATCCATAAGCAGAAACAAAAGTCCTGTTTTGAATGGTCACATTGTCAATGACCCATCTAATAACATCATAGTAGGGAAAAATGTTTTCCCGGGAAGCTACTCGGTGTAAAAATGAATTTTCCAATGCATTGAGTTGAGTTTCAGAATCAGAGTCTAAATCTTCTTCATCGAGAATAGTTGCTTTAGGTATAGTAACCCTAGGTTTCTCTTTTTCAATCAAATTTTACACATTCTCCCATGTCATCTTCCCCAGTCCTTGACAGGAGGTGTCTGTGACTAGCTTGAGCCTCGCCGGTTCCTCCTTGGGCGGCAAGGTAAATACAGGAGATTTTGCAACAAAAGCAGCTTTAGATTTTCTGCTTCTCTTTGACATTTCAGTGTCGGGAAAATTTTCTTTGGTTCTGCGAATGAAAGGATTCAAACTTTTGTTCTGTAATTCAAATGAATGCCTTCAGCCGAAATAAAACATAATAATAAGAAAAGATATCAAAAGATCTGTTTATTTAATTACCATCTAATCTCCCCGTATTTACAACATAAATTCTCTCCAAGGGGTCACATTCACGCATTGAAAACAAAATAACCCATGATCTTTTGCCTAATTTTCAATTAATGGTGTCGTACAATCAGAGATCGACACATACTTGGAATAAATGTTAAAATTCGCTTTTGATTCTTTGAGATGCGATGAATAAATATAATGCGAAATAACAATCGCACCGCAAGTCTTCAATGGTGCGTAATACAATATAAGTCATTGCTGATTTTCCGATTGCGACAATCGCATCACAATTTGTTTAAAAAGGAAGTGCGATAATGGTTTCTACTCAATCCTGATCGCATCAGAGTTTTAAAATGAAATGGATCGTTTAATGCTATCTTCGAAAATGCGATTTTTATTGAGCACGATCGCATCGAAACTTTTAACGAAAGAAATAAATATTTACACTACTCCGAAATACCATTGTGATTGAGCGCAATCACATCGGAACTTTTCAAAGAAAAAACAACTCTTTAAATTTTTTTTTTCCGAATTTCCAATTGCGATTACTGTTCATCTTAACATATTGTTAAATATAAAGTCTTAATATGTTCAAATATGTTTAGAAGGTCTTCTAACTTATTGGATCGGAAAGTTTTTAAAATTTTGTACACTTTGTGAATAAAAATGTGATATGCATTCTTTTATTCATGGATTTCTTATTTTGATTTAGGGAAAAAAATGTTTAAAAAAGGGGACCTATTTTGAGATTTATTCTAAAATTTTTAAAAATGGGGAGGGTTGTTGTACAGTACAACAATTGGTGATTTACTGGAAGAAACAGTTATCTCTGAAAAAATGAAATGAATACTATATTTCTAGTAAGTAAAAATTTCTAAAGATAATGAAAACTTTTCTTAAGATAATTCAAATAAAATATAACTGTGAAAAAGAATAAAAATCACTTACAATTTCTTTCTAATTCTTTAAGGATAAATTCTTTTTTGGGTTATCTCAAGCTTTGATTGGTTGATAATAATAAAGTAAGTGGATTTTCTCAAGTCTAGCTTATGTAATATACTCCATTATCATAGGTATTGCCTCTGCTGCCAGCAAACGTTCATAGTCTCGACAGGGTTACCTTTTAACGATAAACCATTCATTGTCCCATCCAATTAAGATTATGACGCTTTGAAAATAAATTCAGAAGACATATTTTCTCATATTTTTATCTTTTTATTTATTTTTCTTAATTTAAGAGCCATTGTTCTGGTTTGGTAGCCATTTAGTAACAATGCCATTCCCTAGTTGTAATTAAACTGAAGAAGCTGGCTCGTGATGAGACCCCTTGTCTTACTTTAGTAAGCCATTACCCTGTTTTGGTATGCAGTATTGGTAATGTCAGTTTCATTACTTCCTATGATCATGGTAAGCAGGCTCGTGATGAGACCTCTTATCTCCTAAATTTTGTCATAAAATTTCTTTTAGAATTGCCTTATAAAAAATCACAATCGAAATGGATGGGGTGAAATAGTTGTATCCTTAAGAATAAATGGATGATAATGCTCAGATTTTTTTGTTTGCCAAAGCTTGAAAAAGTCTTTACTTTTTAAAGATAACCTTTCTTTGCTTAATAAACTTATAATGATTTACATTTTCCTCAAAGTTTCATAAGATCATGCAAATGTTTTAAACAAATTTTCAAAGTTTAACATTTTATTTTAAACTATCTAAAATTGTAATCAATTCCCTAAACATTCTCATTTACATGAAATAAGTACTTATAACATTCTTTCCAAGACAAATTTCTAATAGTAAAAATTTAATCAAAGACTTTTAACAACCTTTATTTAAAAAAATAAAAATTTTGCAGAAAGGAATATGTACAAGTAAGAAGGGGTTACCTCCTTATGAAAAGAATTTCTTTAAGACAAGCCCATTTACAGGAAGAGAATCTCTCTTTCCTGTTAAATCTTGAAGTATCAATGTATATGAGCCTATCTTTTCAACAATTTGAAATGGTCCAAGCCACATCTTCTAAAATTTGGTATGCTTACCTTTTTCTTCATGTGCTTTATCCCATTTCAGAACTAGATCACCAATTGACAAATTTTTTGAGCCAGTGGAATTTGAATCAAAAGAAGATTTAACAAGATGTTGATGTTTTTCATGAATACTTCTTGCTTTCTCTCTATCCTCTTATAATTTTAGGATTTGATCAAATCTCAATTGAATGGATGAGGAAGGATTTTCTTCAATGAATTGCACCAGGGCTAATGATGGAAGAGCTAGATTTGATGGTATTACAACTTTACCATAAACTAAATTGAAAGGTGAAGTTTCTATAGAAGCTTTAAGAGTAATACGATCAGCCCATAATGCAAAGATTAAAGACTTGTGTCAATTCTTCTGATTTTGATCAATAGTCCTTTTAATGATTTTTATGAGATTTTTGTTGGTGGATTCTGCTAAACCATTACCTTGTGGATAATGGTTAGCTGAATATTTCAATTAAAACCACTCTTAATTGCAAACTCCATTATACTATTACTAGAGAAATAAGATGCATTGTCAAAGACCAAAGCGTTAGGTACACCAAACTTGGTAATGATGAATTGATCGATGAAATCAATAATTGCGTCAGAGTTGGCTACCTTTAGAAGAATTTATTCTACCAATTTTGTGAAGTAATCTGTTACTGTGAGAATATAATAGTTCTTTTTGGAAGAATGAGGAACTATCTCACCAATAATATCAAGCCCCCATTGCTTGACTGGTTGTTCAATGTTTACTGGTTGCAAAGGAAAAGCTGGCTTCCTCTGTCTTCCACTAGAAGTTTGACAAATTTTGCATTTTCTCACATAATCATGAGTATCTTTAAAAAGGGTAGGCCAATAATATCCAACATGGATGATTTTGTAAGCTGTGGTATCACCTCCAAAATGACCTCCTGCTGGTCCATCGTGTAATTCCTGCAAAACCTTCTTTGCTTCAGTCTTTTCAAGACATCTTAGTAAGATTGAATCCTAATTTTTTCTGAATAACACATCATCAATGATTTCATATTTAGTAGCCTTCAATCTTAAAGCACATTTATTCTTATAGCTGAGATTAGAAGGAGCATACCCTTTTTTCAAGTAGAATATTAGATCAGTGTACTTAGATTCAGAATCTATAAAAATTATCTGACTTACTTGAATATCATTCTTTGGATCTTGATTTTCTGGTCTGTTATGAGCTCCTGCTAATAATCTGCAAAAACCTTTTCCTCTAACAATCTTTGCTGGTTTAATGTCAATATCATATTCTTGCAAGGCTGTCACCCAATTGGCCTTTTTTGTCCTACTTCTCTTTGAATTAGTAACTGTCTTACTGCTGAGAAAGGAACAATTACTTTTGTGTGCGTTTTTAAGAGAAAAAGCCTAAAATGGTTGATTGAATTAAATACAGCGAAAGCTTGTTTTTCAACATCAGAATAATTCAGCTTGGCTCCTTACAGATTTGAGCTGAAGAAAGAAATCGGTGCTTCGATTTGTTGATCATTGAGCTGTGTTAAAATAGCAGCATAAGAAGTTTCGGTTGCCAAAGTATACAGAATAAAATCATTGGAAAAATTGGGAGTATTCAATGCAGGTGCATCAATGATTGCCTTCTTGATTGCATCAAAGGCTTCTTTTTCTTTATAACCCCATTTGAATACTGAATTTTTCCTAATCATATTCTGCATAGGAAAAACAATTTGAGAAAAATCTGGAATGAATCTTTTTACAAAATTAATCTAACCTAGAAATGATTGCATGGAATTTTTGTTGTGAGGTAAATAAATGTCAGAAATTTCTTCAACTCTTTCAGGATCAATATATATACCATCTTTCGACACAACAAACCCTAAGAGTTTTCCTTGATCAAGAGCAAATAAATATTTCTTTGGGTTTAATGAAATACCAAATCTTCTACATCTTTCAAATATTTTTTTCAGATCATGTAAATGATTGGATATCCTTTTTGAATAGACTGTTATGTCATCAAGATAAATAACAACTGATCTATTAATTATACCTTTAAATGCTATGTCGATGGCTCTCTGGAAAGTAGCTTCTATGTTTACTAAACCAAAAGGCATTTTATGATAAGCATAGGTTCCCCATTTGGTTCTGAAAGTGGTTTTCAACCTATCATTTGGATGTACTAGAATTTGATTATACCCTAAAAATCCATCAAGGAAGGACATGAGTTTAGAACCAACTACTTTTTGAAGAATTTGTTCCATAGTTGGCAATGGGAAGTTGTCCTTTTGACATGCCTTGTTTAAATTTCTGAAATCAATACAGATTCTAATATCCCCATTTTCCTTCCTAACAGCTACCATATTGGAAACCCAATTTGAATGCCTTACAGGAAAAATTATTTTGGCTTTCAGAAGTTTGTTGAGTTATGTTTTGATTTGATCTTCAAGATTTGGATGAATCTTTCTTAATTTCTGTTTCACAGGCTTAACATCAGATAGCATTGGAATTGTGTGTTGAATTATAGAAGTATCATAAGTCTTTAAATCTTTATAATTCCAAGCGAAGACATTTTTGTATTTACTCACAAGTTTCATGAAAGAAGATCTTTCTTCTGGAGTTAAATTAAGACCTAAATTAACATTCTGAGGTTTAGAATCAGAGCCAAGATTGACTAATTGAAACTTCAAAGCTGAACTTTGAATTTTGGCATTAGTAACTTTCTTGAATCTGCCTTTAATATCATAAATATCCTCAAGTTTAACAACAGATTTGGGAATTGGATTTTCATTATTTCTTGAAGTAATTTGTAGATCATGATCATCTTCATCAATAATTTGTTCATCATATGATTTCTCAGAAGTTACGAAATTCAAAATATCTTGATCATGGTAGAATACTCTCCAGTTATTAATATTTTCTGGAACAGATGGGTGAAAAATCAAATCTACTGAAAATCTATCAGGACTGCAATCTTCAGTAGGAATGAGTTTGGATGCAACATTAGCTAACAAGTCAGCTGATGTGTTTTGATTCCTGGGAATAGAAAAGATATTAAATTCTAGAAATTGAATAGTAAGATCTTGTACTAGGGTTTTATAGTGTTTAAGATGTCCTGAAAGACAATGGATGGTATTCCTTACTTGTCTTATGACAATTTCAGAATCTCCATATACTTTCAGGTATTTTACATTTAACCCTATGGATTTATAAAGCTCTTGAATCAAGGCTTCATATTCAACAACATTATTAGTGCACTCAAATTCTAATCTACATGATAACATGGTTTTCTCTCCTTTTGGATCAATTAGAATGCATCCTGCTCCTGCTCCATCAATAGATTTTGATCCATCAAAATATAATGACAAAAATAAATTTCTTTCTTTAGGTTTATCTACAAAAGAATAAAAAATATTTACAATTTTGGAACAATCAGATTGCGACAAATTTTCAATTTGGGAAAAAAAAGTATTTACAGAGAATGGTGATTGAGGTGCAGTAAAATTTCCAAGAAAAGACATGGTAGAATAACCTCCAAGAATATTATTGTTGAAAGCTACAGGTTCATTAGGTTGCTTGAATTCAGTTACAGTATGTGTCATATGTTTTTCTCGTTCGACTTTGATTTGATTAGGTTTCCTTTTATAGGGAAGCCACATATGTGAATAATCGGTTGAGACCAGTCCCTGCTTAAGACTAACCCATAGAATTCTGGAACATCTGCAATTAGAATATCAATTCTTTGGACAATCCTAGGGTCAGAGGCTAGTATAATGGTGATTGAATTTATTTCTCCAATAACTTGGACCTTGGAGTGATCCAATTGTACAATATGGACAACAGACTTCTGAGGTTCGATATTCAACTTAGCACAAACTAAAGAAGGCATTATATTGGAAGATGCTCCCGAATCAATCAAAAAATTACGCAAATTCTTATTGTAGATTTCATAGGTTAGCAGAAATGGAGGTGTCTGGGAACCTGATATTTCTCCAATAAGAACAGTGTCAGATGCATCTACTTTTTCTGGTGGCTTACCAGTCCCTTTAGCTGCTTTAGCTACTACACCACTTGGTAAAGGAGCAATAGGTGTAGCATTTACCTCTTTTAATAACAACTTTTGTTGATGTTTGAGTTTGTTGAGTTCATGTAATGAGATATTCTCTCTAGTCTTTTTCATATCCTCAAAAATATTATAATCCATCGGATCTGATACTACACGAGTTTTGGATGATGATGTGGGAGGATTGGGAGATGATGGCTGATTCTGAGTGGGTAATGAAGAAGTATTTTTTGCAAGAGTTTTGTCTTTGGTACTTGGAGTTGTATTTTTCTTCTTCGGAATAGTTTGAACAGGTTCTGATGTAGATTTTCTCCTTGTACTTACAGGCATAGCTTCTTGTTCCATGTCACTATCTGAATTAGGGAGAATGAAATCCCACATTCCATTTAGTTCAACTTCTTCATCTCTTTCATCTTCTTCATCTGATATTAGAGGATTCTATTCTTCTTCTTCATCTTCTGATTCTGCATTGGAAATTGCATTGGGAGGTTTTGATTCACTTTCATTTCTCCTGAAATTTCTAAAAGGTCTCTTTGTAGACATTTCTGCTACCTGATTTTTTATTTCAACCATCTCATTAGACATGGTTTTAAGGACTTTTTGAAAACCTTCCATGTCAAATGGATCTCTTGGTGTTTTCTTCTTGGAATCATATTTAAAAGTGACTTTCTTTGATTTTATTTCATCAATAGCATTTTTCTTATCAAGAGAAATCATTTGCTTTTCCACTGAAATAGCTTCTTTCATATTTTTGGCTAAAGTTGGTTTTGCAGCTCTATCTACGAAAATTCCTATATTTGAGGGTAAAGTGTTAATGTACCATTCACTTCTAACTTGTTCACTAGGTTTAGACGTTGCAGGGATCTTGTTCAAGAGTTTATTAAATCGTGAGTTGAAGTCTTTAATAGGTTCCTTTGATTGAGTCTTTAAATTGGAAAGATCATTAATTAGGGTAGAAACTGATCTATCATCTTTAAAAATTGTTCCTCAAACATATCCCAATCAGTGATAGAATCAACAGGTAAGGAAAAGTACCAGGATTCTGCTGTTCCTTGTAAAGTATAGGGAAATAACCAGACTACAACATCTTCATGCTCCACTTGATTCAGATTTATAGCAAGCATGAATTTATTGATATGTTCTTCTACTGATACACCACTATCTGGACTAAAATTTGGGAGCCATTTTTCAGGATGATCAGGCAGATCATGCAAAGGTGCAGCCATATTCACAGCTCCTGGACTGGTCCATGGTCTTTGTGCTGGTTGTGCCATTCTTGTAACAATGGAAGATGAACTAGAAGGGATAACTAGTATATTAGTAGTAACTGTTGAAGTACCAGAAGAGACAATTAATGTTTGAGTAGATGTAGTTGGAGGAGATGAAGATTGAGCAGATGAAGTTTGAACAGAGGAGTAAGATTGAGCAGATGTAGATGAGACTACTGTACTTTCCTCATTTGGAGCTTGGGAAACAAATGATTGAATATGGGATGAAGAACTATACCACTTTTCTATTTCGGATGGAGTTTTTCTTGCTTTGACTCTACTAGGTATAGGTAATTATTTTGGGGAAATTCCAAGTTTTTCACTTTGTGATCTAGTAAGAGGTCTGGAAGAAAAAAACTATGAAGTGACACTACCTACAGATAATTTTGATTCTTCTAATCATAATGAGAAACTTTGAAGTTTATGGGTTAAGGCCTCAACTTCACGGGATTCAGGAGTTGGATTATCTGATTGTTCTGAAACTTTGGTAGTGAGTGTTTGAATACTTTTCTTAATTTCTTCTTTTGTGATTTGAGATGTGGAAGAAATTGAAGGTGATGAGGGTGATGTTATCTTAGAATGGCTTTCGGATTTATATTTATCTGCCATTCATAGCTTATGGCCCTCCTTCTAGCGCCAAAAATGTTGAAGCCTCGAAAATCACTGCTTCAAACATCGAGGGATAACCACCTAGTCGGGACCTTGAGATAACTCCTTTTCCATTTGGTATGGTGGCTCCAACTAGATTTATAGGACCAGTTTCCTAATAATTTGAATGGGTTGGTAATGGAATGATTGGATGGGGGAAAATGGGACTAAATAAATTGAAATGAAAATATTAACTAATCTAATTTAAATAATGATAAAGAAATTCTAAAAATAACCGAAGTATCATATGTGAATACAATTTTAAATTGTTTCAATTGAAGAATAACCATAAAAATGTATTATAGCTAAATTGAAGTGTGCAACAACAAATAAAGATAACTCTGTTTAAGAAATTAAACAGAATTATATTATCATATTGTATTCATCATTGTATATCATTTACATATACTTATGAAAGATAAATATTTCTAATATAATAAAAAATGATATATATAAAGAAATATTGTGAAACGAAGTACATATAAATGATAACAAATTTAAAAGAGAATATCATATAAAAAAAGAAACTAACAGTGAATAGATAGAAATACCATATCCATATTGAGACTTTCAAATGCAATATGATACTCTAATCCAACAATTCCGATGCAAAATCAACTCCAAGGTACAATAATGCAACTCTTAAAAATAATTCCATAGAATCACCAGATGTGATCCTTTATAAAAGAATATATGAGTAAATGGAGTACAGAAATGTAATCCCCAAGTAAAAAATATTACAAATTTAGGACCCATTTCTAAATGCATGAAAGGGGTTTAAATAGATACTTTAACAAAACAAAATAACTAAAACTATTCCTACAATCTATCTAAAATAAAAAATATCTGAAACTGAAATGCGAGCTTGTAGTAGACTGGCTCATTGATCATCAATTGAGGTGGATGTGCGAAGGTGGCAGATGTTGAGCATATCTTGGACTTCTGTTGGCTGACTCATTTTTACTGTAACTGCCCAGTGTATGTAGCATCAGAGAATTCAGGAATGATACAATGAATAGAATTCGAAAGGAATTTGATGGCCATCTGTTGGTTGTGTGGCTTGATCAGATAAGTCCACATAATATCCCATGAAATTCCTTGAAGCTTTCTAATCTGTTGATTTTTATTGATTATCTCTTCCTTCCACCTAGAATCAGTTTCTTTTACTTTAGGTAACTCGCCTAGGGTACAATCTGAGATCAAATTGGTAGCGTACAAGCTGTCATTAATCAATTTTGTTGTATTATTCATTAAAATTTTAGCCCTTGATATGGCTCTTTCTGATTTCATCAACTGTTGTTCCCATTCCATAAATAAAATTTCTTTGTGTGTTTCTTCAATTATAGGAAGATTAGCTTTTCTTTCCTACTCTGTATCCTGCCATGAAAGGAACTCGAAAATTTTACCATCAACATCCTCAATTTCTTGCCTACGAGTGACTGATTTATCTATCAAAGATGATGTTATTTCGCACAAAGGCTCAATTTGTGTCAACTTTAGACAAAATTCATTTAACTGTTGAGATAAAAGTTTGTTTATTTCAAGAGCTTCAGTTATGAATTGAGCTAACTTAGGATACTTCTAGAACTTGTCCAATTATGATTGGAACATTTTTTCTTGTTCAATCTTTGAATTTCTCTCATTTTGTAGAAGATTTTGTAGCTTTTCTACCTCTTGATTCAACTACTGCTATTTGTCCAAGGCTTGTTAATCAATCTTCTTCTTTTAAAGGCTAAGCTGCTCTTCTAGTTGTTTAGTTCTGAGCTTTGCATCTTGTACTCATTGTTCCAACTGAATAATCTTTTGTTGATCTCCTGTAGCCTGTTCTTCAAAAATATCAATTTGCATATCCTTCTGTTTTACCATCTGTGAAACTTAAGAAGCTTTATCTATAGTGGCAGCACTATTGGCACCACCATACTGAGACAATTTGGTGAGATCCTCAGATGGATCCACCTCAACATTTTTATAAACAATATTTAGAAATTCCCCCTATGATGCCAAAAGGGCATCTTGATCCATTCTACTCCTTTTCCTTTGTTTTCTTACCACAGCCCTAATTTTGGGACTGTATAATATATCTAAAGGAGGGATTTCTTCTATCTTTAGCATAATTTCTCCTGTGGGGTTTTCTGGAATGATTTCTACATCCTGATCATTGGGATTATCAACTTGAGAAGTGTTTTGCTATCCTATCTGCTGGACAAATTGTTGATATTGGCTCAGCAAATTAGGAGAAATAATCAGTTTAGTATCTAATTTTCCTCCAAGTTGAGAATCTGCATTATCGTTTGTATCATTCTTGGGTGCATGTTCAACGTTTTTACTTTTTGTGCTTCCTTTCTCAATATGTACATGGGCATCAGTACCGGTGTTCCTTTTTTCTATTTGAACTAAAGGCTTCTATGTATCTTTCTGAGCGGATATTTCTGTGTTGGTAGTGTCAGCTTTGCTGTTGTCATCCTTTTTCCCCAGAGCAGGATTAGCTCCTATTACTTCTTTACCAGAAGTACTTCCTACTTGTTGTGATGTTTTCTCCTATGTGGGAGCTCTTAACTGATCAAGAGGCACTTTAAGTAACCTATGGATTCTAAACAAAATAAAACTTTTTCATGTCCTGGGCTTGCAACTTGGACTTGGCTGAATCAAAAACTTGGGATATATCATCCACGGAAACAAATAAATCATCAAAAATGTTTGGTTCATGTTCGAACTAGGCAATCGAAACAAAGTTAGTGAAATCATACACCACTTTCCTTGGGTCATATTTTCTTCCAGGAATTGTCGAAAACTTAAGATCAAAGATCTTACCAAATTATTTCTCAGCATGAGCGAAACTATTAAGAGTATAGTCACCACACTTAAAAGGGAAGGTAGGCCACATAAGCTTTTTATTGTTTTTCAAAATTCTAGACCTTCCTTCTACTGTTAATTGATAATAAATTTCCTGAGCTAACAGCTTATCTGGAATGTATAGGGGAAGGATATGTGGCTGAACAATAATCCCAAAAATTTTGATATAAGTGAAATTTTCTTCCCCAAACCAATCTCTGATAGAGGAAAAATCAATCTTCGCTTTATTGGAAAGTCTAGGAGGGAAATGGCCAAAAATGGTTTGGTAAATTGGAATGAGAAAACCATGGAAGACTCTGTAAACATGAAGTTTGAAATTTTCTTTCCATAATAAATTGTGATATGCATGAATAGGGATAGGTTCTTTTGGAGTCCATTTCCAACCTAGCATGGGGAACTCAGAATTGAAACAGAGGGCATCCAAAATATAAGCAAAAAAATGGAAAGGGGTGGAATTCCCTGAATTCTTGTCTTTTATGTACTCTAGAATTTTATTGGCTATCTTATCCGATAAAATGACAGGACAATCCATAATTTTAGAACTAATAGCAGAATGAATTAAGGGGACCATTTGAATAGAAAATCTAGCAGAGTTATCCTTTCCGAACAACCTACACATCATCGCTACAGCATAACAATATGGAGGAAAGAGAGACTCCATAGAGTACATACTTGATGCCTCCTGCTTATGCTTCTTAGTGTTATTCCTCCATTCTTTAATTGGCTCTGCCTGGTTTGGATGTTCTGCAGCATATTCCTTAAGTAAGTCTTTGTTGTGAATCTTTTGCGTGTTGGGAAGATGATACATTGCTTTAATATCTTCTACCCTGAATGACCTAAACATTGATCCAGAAGCAAAAACAAAAGTCCTGTTTTGAATGTTCACATTGTCAATGACCCATCTGATAACATCATAGTAGGGAAAAATGTTTGCCCGGGCCGCTACTCGATGTAAAAATGAATTTGCCAATGCACTGAGTTGAGCTTCAGAATTAAAGTATAAATATTCTTCATCGAGACTAGTTGCTTTAGGCACACTAACCATAGGTTTCTCTTTTTCAATCAAATTGTACACATTCTCCCATGTCATCTTCTCCAGTCCTTGATAGGATGTGTCTATGACTAGCTTGAGCCTCGCCAGTTTCTCCTTGGGTGGCATGGTTAATACAGGAGCTTTTGCAACAAAAGCAGCTTTAGATTTTCTGCTTGTCTTTGACATTTCAGTTTCGGGCAAATTTTCTCTGGTTCTGCGAATGAAAGGATTAAAAATTTTGTTCTGTAATTCAAATGAATGCCTTCAGCCAAAATAAAACATAATAATCAGAAAAGCTATCAAAAGATATGTTTATTTAATTACCATCTAATCTCCCCATATTTACAACATAAATTCTCTCCAAGGGGTCACATTCACGCATTGAAAACAAAATAACCCTTGATATTTTTCCTAATTTTCAATTAATGGTGTCGTACAATCGGAAATTGGCGCATCCTTGGAATAAATGTTAAAATTCGCTTTTCATTCTTTACGATGCGATGAACAAATATAATGCGAAATAACAATCACATCACAAGTCTTCAATGATGTGCAATACAATATAAGTCATTGTCAATTTTTTGATTGCGAAAATCGCATCACAATTTGTTTAAAAAGGAAGTGCGATAATGCTTTCTACTCAATCCTGATCGCATCGGAGTTTTAAAATTAAATGGACCGTTTAATGCTATCTCTGAAAATGCGATTGTGATTGAGCGCGATCGTATTGGAACTTTTAACGAAAGAAATGCAATACTTACACTACTCCGAAATGCAATTGTGATTGAGCACAATCGCATCAGAACTTTTCAAAGCAAAAAAAACTCTTTAAAAGAACTTTTTCCGAATTTCCGATTGCGATTACTATTCATCTTAACATATTGTTAAGTATAAAGTATTAATATGTTCAAATATGTTTAGAAGGTCTTCTAACTCATGGGATAGGAAATTTTTTAAAAATTTTCACACTTTGTGAATAAAAATGTGATATAAATTCTTTTATTCATGGATTTCTTATTTCTATTTAGGGAAAAAAATGTTTAAAAAAGGGGACCTATTTTGAGATTTATTCTAAAATTTTTAAAAATGGGGAGTGTTGTTGTACAGTACAACAGGATGTTACAAATGACAAAGCCTCCTTTCTATATATAGGAGTCCATGAGGTCACAATATAATCCTATCCGACCTAGCAATAATAATGTAAGGGCAAAAAAATAACAATAGTGTGCTATTATGGGGCACAATAATAACAATATGGGGACTACATAGGTACAAAAATAACAATAATGGGTATACATTAACAACAATAAGGGACTATAGTAGTAATATAGGGATCTAACATGCCCCTCTCCTTCAAAAAAGTGTTGTCCTCAACGCTTGAGTAGTTATGTATTCTTCTGTATAAAATTCTCATCTTTCCATGTGGAATCTTCAGCGGGTAAGTTCTCCACTTGCTGAGATACTATGAAATTGATCGATTTCGTAGCTGCCAAGTTCTTATTTCTGTGACTGATTTAGGTTCCAATATGATTTTTCCTTTGTCATCAAGTTCTGGAAATATTGTTTGAATCGGAAGTTTGTCACATATGACCATCTCTAAGCATGAAACATGGAAAACTGGGCGCACTTGGGAAGATGCACAAAGCTCCAATTTGTATACCAAAGTACCAATCATTTACAACACCTTGTAAGGACTATAGTACTTCATTGATAATTTATTATGTTTCTTATATTTCTTGAAGGAAATTTGATTTTATTGTTGTAGCTGTAAAAATACCCAGTCACGTACATCAAAACTTCTCTGGCTACAATGTTGATTTTCCTATTGTTTCATTCGATTCTGTGCCAAATTTAGGTTATCCTTTAAGAGTTGGAGAACTTGTTGTTGATGTTCGATGTTATCTTCTACTAATTTAATGTTAGGTCCCCATATTACTAGTGTAGTCCCTTATTGTTATTAGTGTAACCCCCTTATTGTTATTATTGTACCCCTATAACCCCCATATTTTTATTATTGTTCCCTTACATTATTATTGTTAGGTCAGCTAGGATTATATTATGACCCCATCAACTCCTATATATAGAAGGAGGTTCTGTCATTTACATCATCCAAGAATTGCTAATTTATGTAATGTATTGGAGGTTTCCCCCTCGAAGTGGCTGATTTATAAGGCATTGATCTCTCTTTTCTTCTATTTTTTAAGCTGGTTTCATAACATTTGGTATCAGAGCTTCAGATTCTAGGGTTTCGCTGCTCCAAACAGGTCATCATGGAATTTTCGCTATAAATTTGTTTCTACGAAGGTTCATAAGCTGAAATGTTTACAGAGCAAAGCCGAAACCCTGAGGAACATCTTTTAAATATTATGAATCTTGGTTCGAAATATTTTTGGAGATATGATCTATGAAAGTTAGGGTTTTTTCAGGCTCCCAAATTTCACCTAAACAGGTCATCGTAGAATTTTCCTTATAACGTTCTTCATACAAAGTTTCAAATGCTGAAATTTTTAGGGAGTGAAGCCAAACTCCCGAGGAACTGTCTGTAAAAATTTTAGATCTTGGTTCACAATATTTGTGGAGATATGATCTGTGGAAGTTAGGGTTTGTTCAGGCTCCCGAATTTCATCTCAAAAAGGTGACCTTGGGAAAATCGTCATAACTCTCTCTCTGAGCATCGGATTAGAATTATGTAAAACTTGGCTAAAAGTACATGAAATTTTGTTTCTCGTGTATAATTTCAGAGCCAAAGGAGGAAACAGTGAGATGTGGCACACCGTATAACTGTGTTGTACTGAACCAATCCATAATTAGGTAATTGTGGGAGATTCAACATAAATTTTCCTTGAGGTATCCAACTGAGGTCATACCTATGGAATTTGAAAGAAGATTCATAAGGATACTGTAGGACTGAATTTCAGATATTGAAGATCCAAAATTATAGATATAATTCATTTTCAATATCGAGCTCCTCAAAAGAAAGAAAAAGGTATGTCTTTTTTTCAAATTGCATAAGTCTTGTTTGAAAAATCAATTTTAAGTGATTCCAAGGTCATATTGAGCATATATATCAATATTGGCTTCTAAAATTCCCCCTAAAAATAATTCAAAACCCATTAAGCCCTCAGAATACTCTACTATGACTCATGAAGATGAAGAATTACAACATGATCTATCAAAATTACAAGAGAAAGTGCACCAAATTTTTCTCTTGCAAAGATCAATAAAAAATGAAATGTAAGTTTTGAAGAAAGGCATGGAAGTGAAGATGGATGGTTTGAAGAATAATTTGGATGATTTGATGAAAGGTGTGGAAGCTAAGATGGCTGGCATGGAATTTGGCATGGAAGCTAAGATGGATGACATGGAAGAAAAAATGAAAGACAACATGGAAAACATGAAGAATGATCTAAAAGCAGACATGGAAAATTTGACAAAGTTGATACAAGAAATGTTTCCTAATGGAAAAAATATATTAGAGGAAACTCATGATGCGAAAAAAATAAATGTTAATCGTGATTTCATAAACTCTAATGTTGGGTTGAAGAACTGCCATATTCCAAATATGGATATGAGGGAGTTTGATGGAAAGGATCCCATAACATGGATACTACAGATGGAGCAATATTTTGATGTCAATAATGTGAAAAACAAACAAAAGGTATGCATTTCAAATTTACATTTAGAACAAAATACATTTGTATGGTATCAATGGCTTTGCTCCCATAAAAAAATTGTCACTTAGTCAATTTTTATGGAGGAAATGATACAAAATTTTAAGGATACAAAGAGAAACACCTTATTTATCCAATTAGTAAATCTCAAACAAAAGGGTTCAGTGATGGAGCACATTGACGACTTCCAAAAATTGAATATAAGGGTAACTGATATTCCAGAGAAACACAAGATTGATGTATTCATAGGGACTTTAAAGGATAACATCCAACATGAAGTTTTTGTTTGGGAACTTGATTCATTGGAGAAGGCATTCAGGTTGGCAATAAAAATTGATGTAAAACTATGGCGACACTGATGCCTACCACTCACATCTATAAATATGGAAGTGTTGCTACTCCTAGACTTCCACAACCTACAAGGTTGACACCACAATAATTGGAAGAAAAAAAAGAAAAGAAAATGGGCTTTGCTACAATTGTGATAGAAAATACACTAAAGGTCATAAGTGTGTTGAGAAGAAATTATTTTACATAGATTTTGAAGAAGAAGAATAAAATGAACAAGAAACTTCAAAAGAAGAGGATGTACACTAGGAACCAACCCTAGAAGAAGACGAAATGATTCCTGCCATATCATGTAATGCATTGGCAAGAATTAAAACTCCTCAAACTCTCAAGATAGAAGGACATATCAAGAATAAAAATGTAATAGTGTTGATTGATTTGGGTAGTACCCATAATTTTATTCATTGTAAGGTATCCAAGGAGTTAAGTTGTTTCCTATACCCAACACTAGAATGTCAATTGATGGTTACAAACGGAGGAACTATAAATTGCTTCGGAAAATTCCATAATATCAAGATAACCATGGGGGAATATGTATTGAATAGTCCAATGCTTTCCATTCCAATGGGAGGTGTTGATGTTGTACTAGGAGTACAATGGTTACAATCTTTGGGGATGGTAACTTTTAATTTTCAAGAACCTTTCTTGAAATTTTTTTCAGAAGGAAAGAAAATTGAAAAACAGAGTATCACAGGGAATATGGGAAAGATAATAAGCTCTAATTTCATGACAAAGCTTTTGAAGAAAGAAAAACAAGGCAAAATTACACAATTATGCTCACTAGAAGGTCCAACATCAAAATAATCTATTTCTCTAGATCTCCAAACAGTCTTGGACAATCATTCCAAGGTGTTTGAAGCTCCCAAAGGACTCCCACCTATTCGTGATCATTATCATGCCATTCATTTTATTCTTGGAAGTGTTCCTCCAAACATCATGCCTTACAGATATCCTTATGTTCAAAAGAGCGAAATTGAACGTATGATTGCAAAAATGTTAGAGGCTCGTATAATTCAACCTAGTCAAAATTATTTCTCTGCTCTAGTAGTATTGGCACACAAGAAGGATGGATCATGGCATGTGTTTGGATTATAGGGAGCTCAATAAGCTCGCTATTAAAGATAAATTTCCCATTCCTGTGATTCATGAATTATTCGATGAATTACATGGCGCAATTTATTTTACCAAGTTGGATCTTCGTTTAGGATATCCTCAAATTAGGATGAAGACCAAATATATTCCAAAAACAACATTTCAATCTCATGATGGTCATTATGAATTTTTGGTCATGCATTTTAGCCTTACCAATGCACTGTATACATTTGGAGGGTTGATGAATTCCATTTTCAAACCCTTCCTTATAAAATTTGTTCTAGTATTTTTTGATGACATACTCATCTACAATAGGTCTTGGAAGGATCATGTCCAACATGTTGACAGAGTGCTCAAACTATTGGAGGAGAAACAATTATATGCAAAAACATCCAAATGATTCTTTGGAGTACAAGAGATGGAATATCTGGGTCATATTGTATCTCACGAGGGTGTTAAGGTAGGCCCTAAAAAAATTAAATCCATTAAGGAATGGAAAGTCCCCATATCCATAAAGCAGTTGCAAGGATTTATTGGGTTAACAAGGTATTATTGCAATTTTGTTAAGAATTATGGGAGAATAGAAGCACCTCTAACAAACTTATTGAATAAAGATGCATTTTCATGGACTCTTGAAGCAACGAAGGCCTTTGAACATCTTAAAGAGGAAATGTGCATAACACTGGTATTAGCTACACCAGACTTCACAAAAACCTTTATTGTGGAATGTAATGCCTCAGGAAATGGAATTGGTGTTGTTTTAATGCAAGAAGGAAGACCCATTTCTTTTGAAAGTCGTCCAATCAAAGGAATGTATTTACTGAAATCTATTTGTGAGAAGGAAATGTTTGAAATACTACATGCACTAAAGAAATGACGACCTTACCTACTGGGAAGGAACTTCAAGGTAAAAAGTGATCATGATAGTCTTCAACACCTTTTGGAACAAAGACTATCTTTAGAAGAGCAACAAAAATGGGTCACAAAAATATTGGGTTATGACTTTGAAATCATCTAACAAAAAGGGAAGCTAAATGTTGTTGCAAATGCACCCTTAAGAAAGGATGAGAAGGCGGAAGCATTGCTTTATAAAATTTCTATTATCCAACCAGATTGGATAACCGAAGTAAGGGATGAATGGAAGAAGGATGAATAAGTGTGGATACTCATTCAAAAGTTGCAGTGATATCCTAGTACATCTAATACATTTAGTTGAAAAATGATTCATTATGGTACAAAGATCGCTTATATCTTTGTAATAATTCCCAACTAAAACAAAATATTATTTTGGAATTGCACACTTTTCATTTAGGAGGACGCTCAGGGTTTTTAAAAACTTATCACAAGGTGAAGAAATATTTTTTTTGGGATGGCCTTAAATCTAGTATTCAAAATTTTAAGGAAAAATGTTTGGTTTTCCAGCAAAATAAAGTTGAGACAATTAAGACCCCAGGCCTTCTACAACCTTTATCCATTCTAAGTCAACGTTGGGAGGAGATTTCAATGGATTTTATCACAGGTTTACCTAAATCTGAAGGAAAGAGTGTCATCATGGTGGTAGTTGATAGACTTACCAAGTACGCACAATTTTGTGCATTATCTCATCCATTTAAAGCAAGTAAAATTGCTACTGAATTTATGGAAACTATTCAAAAGCTACATGGAAACCCAAAGATTATGGTAACCGACAGAGATCTCAGTTTTACTGGAAATTTTTGGAAAATTTTATTTTCTTATTTGGGTACTCAACTAGCTCATAGCTCATCTTATCATCATCAATCCGATGGTCAAACTGAGATAGTGAAAAAATGTTTGGAAGGTTATCTTCGTTGTTTTGTATCTAATAAACAAACACAATGGGTCATGTGGTTACCTCTAGCTGAATGGTGGTATAACACTTCCTTCCATATTGCAGCAAAAATGACCCCATTTATGGAACTTTATGGATATCATCTACCATCCATCACATCATCTTTAAGAGGAAATTCTAAGGTACAAGTAGTGGAAGATCACATCGAGCACCAACAACAAGTTCTCCAACTCTTCAAGGATAACCTAAATTTGGCACAAATTTGAATGAAACAACAAGCATATTAACATCGTAGCAAGAGAAGTTTTGATGTAGGAGACTGGGTATGTTTACAACTACAACCATACAAAAAAATCTCCCTCAAGCAAGCTAATAAGGATAATAAATTATCACCAAAATACTATGCTCCTTACAAGATGATGCAAAATATTGGTACTATGGCATACAAATTGGAGTTTCCTGCTTCTTCGCGAGTGCATCTAGTTTTCCATGTTTCAAGCTTAAACAAGGTTATAGGTGACAAAATTCATGTTCAAACAATATTTCTAGAAATTGATGAGGAAGGAAATATCATATTGGAACCTAAAACAATCACGGAAACAAGAACTCGACAGCTATGAAATCGATCAATTTCAGAGTATCTCATCAAGTGGAAGAACTTACCCACTGAAGATTCTACATGGGATGATGAGAATTTTATACAGAAGCATCCAAAGCTACTCAAGCATTGAGGACAACACTTTTTTGAAGGAGAGGGGCATGTTAGGTCCCCATATTACTAGTGTAGTCCCTTATTATTATTAGTGTAGCCCCCTTATTGTTATTGTTGTACCTGTGTAACCCCCATGTTATTATTATTGTTCCCTTACATTATTATTGTTAGGTTGGCTAGGATTATATTGTTACCCCATGGAATCCTTGATATAGAAGGAGGTTCTGTCATTTGCATCATCCAAGAATTGTTCATTTATGTAATGTATTGGAGGTTGCCCCCTTGAAGTGGCTGATTTCTAAGGTGTTGATCTCTGTTTTCTTATATTATTGAAGCTTTTTTCATAACATTTAACTTTAGAATTTTCTCTTAAATATGATGTGATGGATGACGAATGATATCCATAAAGTTCCATAAATGGGGTAATTTTTGCTACATTGCTAGGCCCCTATATTACTAGTATAGTCCCTTATTGTTGTTAGTGCAACCCCCTTATTTTTATTATTGTACCCCTGTAACTCCCATATTGTTTTTTTTTTTTTCTTGTTTAGACTAATCCTAATCTTCCCATTTTTTCTCCTCTCATCCCACCCACGGGTTTCGAACCGGTGACCTTGCAGAACGGAGTGCCTTAAGAGTACACCCCATCACCAACTGCTCTACACCACGTGGGCGTAACTCCCATATTGTTATTATTGTGCCCTTAAATTATTATTTTTAGGTCAGCTAGGATTACATTGTGGCCCCACTAGGATTACATTGTGGCCCCATGGACTCCTATATAGAGAAAGGAGGTTTTGTAATTTGTATCATCCAAAAATTGTTCATTCATGTAATGTATTGGAGGTTTCCCCCTTAAAGTGGCTTATTTATAAGGCATTGATATCTCTTTTCTTCTATTTCTGGAGCTGGCTTGACAACATTTGGTATCAGAGCTTTGGATTCTAGGTTTTTGGTTCTCCAAATAGGTCATCGTGGAATTTTCGCTATAACTGTTTTTATACGAAGTTTTAGAAGCTGAAATTTTTAGGGTGCGAAGTCAAAATTCTGAGGAACATCGTCGAAAAATTTCAAAGCTTGGTTCACAATATTTTCAGAGATATGATCTGTGGAAGTTAGGTCTTTTTGTAGGCTCCTCAATTTAATCTAGAGAGGTCACCGTGGAATATGTGCTATAACGTTTTTTCTAAGAAGGTTCAGAATCTGAAATTTTTAGGGTGCGAATCTGAAATCCTGAGGAAACTTGTCACAAAATTTTAGAGCTTGGTTCGCAACATTTTCGGAGATATGATCTGTGGAAAGTAGTGCTTTTTTAGGATTTTGAATTTCATCTCAAAGAGGTGATCGTGGGAAAATCTTCATAACTTTCTCTCTAAGCATTGGATTGGAGTGCCATAAAAAGTGGTCGCAAGTACATAGAATTTAATTTCTTTGCTATCAATTTCAAAGCTAAAAGATGAACCAGTGACACGTGGTAAGTAGTACAAGTTCGCTCTACTAAAATAGTCCATAATTAGGTCATTGTGGGAGATTGGACATAAATTTGCCTTGGAGAATCCAAATAAAGTCAGAACTGTGGCATTAAAAAGATAATTTAGAATTCTACCTCAGTGCGAAATTTCAGATATTGAAGAGCCACAATCATAGAGATAATCCAATTTCAATATCGAGCTCCTCAAAAGCAAGAAAAAGGTGTGTATTTTTTTTCCGAATTGCATAAGTATTGTTTGAAGAATCAATTTGAATTGATTCCAAGGGCATAATGTAGAATAGATATCAGTATTGGGTTCTAAAAAATGCCTCATAAAAATAATTCAACACCCATTAAGCCTTCAGAAGGCTCTATTATGACTCATGAAGATGAAGAATTGCAACATGATCTATCAAAATTACAAGAGCAAGTGCACCAAATTTCTCTCTCGCAAAGAGCAAAAAAAAATGAAATGGATGTTTTGAAGAAAGGTGTGGAAGAGAAGATGGATGGTTTGAATAAAGGCGTGGAATCTAAGATAGATGGCATGGAAGCTGGCATGGAATCTACGATGGATTACATGGAAGCTAAGATCGATGAAAAAATGAAAGACAACATGGAAAACATGAAGAATGATCTAAAAGAAGACATGGAAGGTTTGACAAAATTGATACAAGAAATGTTTCCTAATGGTGAAAATATAGTAGAGGAAACTCATGATGAGAACAAAATAAATTTTATTATGACTTCATAAACTCTAATGTTGGTGGGAAGAACCACCATATTCCAAAAATGGATATGAGGAAGTTTGATGGAAAGGATCCTGTAACATGGATACTACAGATGGAGCAATATTTTGATCTCCATAATGTGCAAAACACACAAAAGGTATGCATTGCAACTTTACATTTAGAAAAAAATGCATTTGTATGGTATCGTTGGCTTTTCTCCTGTAAAAAAATTGTCACTTGGTCAATTTTTATGGAGGAACTGATAGCACATTATGAAGATACAAAGAGAAACACCTTCTTTAGCCAATTGATAAATCTCAAACAAAAGGGTTTAGTGGGGGAGCACATTGAGGACCTCCAAAAATTGAATATAAGGGTAACTGATATTCCAGAGGAACACAAGATTGATCTCTTCATAGGTACTTTAAAGGATAACATCCAACATGAAGTTTTCATTTTGGAACCTGTTTCATTGGATAAGGCATTCAGGTTGGCAAGAAAAATTGAATGTAAAATTATGGCGACAAGGAAGCCTACCACTCACTTCTATAAAGAAGGAAGTGTTGCTATGCCTAGATTTCCACAACCTACAAGTTTGACTCCACAACAATTGGAAGAAAAATGAGAAAAAGGGATTTGCTATAGTTGTGATAGAAAATACATTAAAGGTCATAGGTGTGCTGAGAAGAAATTATTTTACATAGATTGTGAAGAGGAAGAAGAAAATGAAAAGGAAGAGGATATACCCTCAAGAACTAGCCCTAGAAGAGGAAGAAATGAGTCCAACCATATCGTGTAATGCATTGGCAGGAATTACCACTCCTCAAACTCTCAAGATAGAAGGACATATCAAGAAGAAAAAGGTAATAGTGTTGATTGATTCAGGTCGCACCCATAATTTTATTTATTGTAAGGTAGCCAAGGAATTCAATTGTTTCCTATACCCAGCACCAAAATGTCAAGTGATGGTTGCAAGTGGTGGAACTATAAATTGCTCTAGAAAATTCCATAATATCAAGATAACCATGGGGGAATATGTATTGAATAGTCCAATTCTTTCCATTCCTATGGGAGGTGCTATTGTTGTACTAGGAGTACAATGGTTACAATCTTTGGGGACGGTAGCTTTTAATTTTCAAGAACTTTTCTTGAGATTTTTTTCAGAAGGAAAGGAATTCAAATTACGGGGTATTGTAGGGAAGCCAAGAAATATAGTAAGCTCTAATGTCATGAAAAAGCTTCTAAAGAAAGAACAATGAGGCGTAGATGCACAATTATGCTCACTAGAAGTTCCAACGTCAAAATCATCTATTTTTGCAGATCTCCAACAAGTCTTAGATAATCATTCTAAGGTGTTTGAAACTCCCAAAGGACTCCCACCTATTCATGATCATGATCATTGTATTCATTTTATTCCAGGAAGTGTTCCTCCAAACATCAGGCCTTATAGATATCCTTATGTCCAAAAGAGCGAAATTGAACGTATGATTGCAGAAATATTAGAGGCGGGTATAATTAAACCTAGTCAAAGTTCTTTCTCTGCTCCTGTAGTATTGATACAAAAGAAGGAGGGATCATGGCGCATTTTTCCATATTATAGGGAGCTCAATAAGCTCACAATTAAAGATAAATTTCCCATTCCTGTGATTGATGAATTATTGGACGAATTACATAGAGAAATTTATTTTACCAAGTTGGATCTTCGTTCAGGATATCATCAAATTAGAATGAAGACCGAATATATTCCAAAAACAACATTTCGAACTCATGAGGGTCATTATGAATTTTTGGTCATGCCTTTTGGCCTTACCAATGCACCTTCTACGTTTCAAGGGTTGATGAACTCCATTTTCAAACCCTTCCTTAGAAAATTTGTGCTAGTATTTTTTGATGATATACTAATCTATAGAAGGTCTTGGAAGGATCATGTTGAACATGTTGATAGGGTGCTCAAACTATTGCAGGAGAAACAATTATATGAAAAAACATCCAAATGTTTATTTGGAGTACAAGAGGTGGAATATATGGGTCATATTGTATCTCACGAGGGTGTTAAGGTAGACGCTAAAAAAATTAAAGCCATTAAGGAATGGAAAGTCCCCACAACCATAAAGCAGTTGCGAGGATTTCTCGGGTTAACAGGGTATTATTGCAAGTTTGTTAAGAATTATGGGAGAATAGCATCACCTCTAACAAAATTATTGAAGAAATATGCATTTTCATGGAATCCTGAAGCAACTAAGGCCTTTGAACACCTTAAAGAGGAAATGTGCCTAGCACCGGTCTTAGCTACACCAGAATTCACAAAAACCTTTATTGTGCAATGTGATGCCTCAGCAAATGGAACTGGTGTTGTTTTAATGCAGGAAGTAAGACCCATTGCTTTTAAAAGTCATCCAATCAAAGGAAAGTATTTACAAAAACCTATTTATGAGAAGGAAATGTTAGCAATACTGCATGTACTAAAGAAATGGTGAACTTACCTAATGGGAAGACACTTCAAGGTAAAAATTGATCATGATAGTCTTAAACGCTTTTTGGAATGAATACTATCTTCAAAAGAGCAGCAAAAATGGGTCACAAAGATGTTGGGTTATGACTTTGAAATAATCTACAAAAAATGGAAGCTTAATGTTGTTGCAGATGCACTCTCAAGAAAGAATGAAGAGGTGGAAGCATTGCTTTGTGCCATTTCTATTATCCAACCAGATTGGGTAACCAAAGCAAGAGATGAATGGAAGAATAAAAAAGAAGTATAGACACTCATTCAAAAGTTGCAGCAAGATCCTAGTACATCTGATACATTTAGTTGGGAAAATGATTCTTTATGGTACAAATATCACTTATATCTTTGTAATAATTCCCAACTAAAACAAAAGATTCTTTTGGAATTGCACACTTCCGCTTTAGGAGGACACTTAAGATTTTTAAAAACTTACCACAGGGTGAAGAAAGATTTTTTTTGGGATGGCCTTAAATTTGATATTCAAAAGTTTGTTGTTGAATGTTTGGTTTTCCAGTAGAATAAAGTTGAGACAATTAAGGCCCCGGGACTTCTACAACCCTTACCCATTCCAAGTCAACGTTGGGAGGAGATTTCAATGGATTTTATCACAGGTTTACCTAAGTTCGAAGGAAAGAGAGTAATCATGGTGGTAGTTGATAGAATTACCAAGTATTCACACTTTTGTGCATTATCTCATCCATTTAAAGTAAGTACAGTTGCTACTACATTTATGGACTCAATTCAAAAGGTACATGGAAACCCAAGGGTTATTGTGAGCGATAGAGATCCCATTTTTACTGGAAATTTTTGGATGGAGTTATTTTCTTGTTTGGGTACTCAATTAGCTCATAGCTAATCTTATCATCCTCAATCTGATGGTCAAACTAAGATAGTAAATAATTTTTTTGAAGGATATCTTCGTTGTTTTGTATCTGATAAAAAAAAAATGGGTCAAGTGGTTACCTCTCTTTGAATGGTGGTATAACACTTCCTTCCATACTGCAGCAAAAATGACCCCATTTATGGCACTTTATGGATATCATCCACCATCCATCACATCATCTTTAAGAGAAAATTTGAAGGTTCAAGAAATGGAAGATCGCATCGAGCATCAACAAGAAGTTCTCCAACTCTTAAAGGATAACCTGAATTTGGTACAAAATCGAATGAAACAACAGGCAGATCAACATCATAGCGACAAAATTTTTATGTAGGAGACTGGGTATTTTTACGGCTACAACCATACAAAAAAATGCCCCTCAAGCAAGCTAAGAAGGATAATAAATTATCGCGAAAGTACTATGGTCCTTACGAGGTGTTGAAAAAGATTGGTACTATGGCATACAGATTGGAGCTCCCTGCTTCTTCACAAGTGCATCCAGTTTTCCATGTTTCATGCTTAAATAAGGTTATAGGTGAAAATCTTCCAGTTCAAACAATATTTCCAGAACTTGATGAGGAAGGAAAAATCATATTGGAACTTGAAGCTGTCATGGAAAAAAGAACTTGATAGCTATGGAATCGATCAATTTCAGAGTATCTCATCAAGTGGAAGAACTTACTCACTGAAGATTCTACATGGGAGGATGAGAATTTTATACAGAAGCACCCAGAGCTACTCAAGAATTGAGGACAACACTTTTTTGAAGGAGAGGGGCATGTTAGGTCCCTATATTACTAGTATAGTCCCTTATTTTTGTTAGTTTAACCCCCTTATTGTTATTATTGTACCCTTGTAACCCCCATATTGTTATTATTGTTCCCTTAAATTATTATTTTTAGGTAAGCTAGGATTACATTGTGGCCCCATGGACTCCTATATATAGAAAAGAGGTTCTGTAATTTGTATCATCCAAGAATTTTTCATTCATTTAATGTATTGGAGGTTTCCCCCTCGAAGTGGCTTATTTCTAAGGCATTGATATCTATTTTATTCTATTTTTGGAGCTGGCTTCACAACATACATTATGGAAGGAAGTGTTATACCACCATTCAGCCAGAGGTAACCAATTGACCCATTGTGTTTGTTTATTAGATACAAATAAACAAAGATATCCTTCAAAATATTGTTTCATGTTCTTAGTTTTCCCATACAATTGAGGATGATAATATGAGCTATGAGCTAGTTGAGTACCCAAACAAGAAAATAATCTTGTCCAAAAATTTCTATTGAAAATGGGATCTCTATCACTTACAGTAATATTTGGGTTTCCATGTAGCTTTTGAATTGTTTCCATAAATTCATTAGCAACTGTACTCACTTTAAATGGATGAGATAATGCATAAAAGTGTGCATACTTGGTAAGTCTATCAACTACCACCATGATGACACTCTTTCCTTTGGACAGGTAAACCTGTAATAAAATCCATTTAAACCTCCTCCTAACATTGATTTGGAATGGATAAAGTTTGTGGCAGACACGGGGTCTTAATTGTCTCAACTTTATTTTGCTGGAAAACAAGAAACTCCACCACAAACTTTTGAATATCAGATTTCATTCCATCCCAAAAAATTCTTTCTTCACCCCATGGTAAGTTTTTAAAAATCCAAAGTGTCCTCTTAAGGGATGGGTGTGCATATTCCAAAAGAATCTTTTGTTTTAGTTGGGAGTTATTACAAAGATATAAGTGATATTTGTACCATAAGGAATCATTTTTCCAACTAAAAGTATCGTATGTACTAGGATCTTGTTGTAGCTTTTTAAAATAAGTGTCCATACTTCTTCATCATTCTTCCATTCCTCCCTTGCTTTGGTTATCTAATATGGCTCGATAATAGAAATGGAAAAAAACAATGCTTCCACATCGTCATCCTTACTTGAGAGTGCGTCTGCAATAACATTTAGCTTCCCTTTTTTTTTAGATGATTTCAAAGTCATAACCCAACATCTTTGTGACCCATTTTTTCTTCACTTTTGAAGATAGTATTTGTTCCAGAAAGCATTTAAGACAGTCATGATCAATTTTTACCTTGAAGTGTCTTCCCATTATGTAAGGCTGCCATATCTTTAGTGCATGTAGTATTGACAAAATTTACTTCTCATAAATAGCTTTATGTAAATACTTTCCTTTGATTGGACAACTTTCAAAATAATGGGTCTTCATTCTTGTATTAAAACAAAACCATTTAAATTTCCTAAGGCATCACATTCAATAATAAAGGTTTTTGTGAAGTCTGAGATAGCTAAGACCGATTCTTAGCACATTGCCTCTTTAAGATGTTCAAAGGCCTTAGTTTCTTCAAGACTCCATGAAAATGCATATTTATTCAATAATGTTGTTAGAGGTGCTTTTATTCTCCCATAATTCTTAACAAAATTACAAGAATACCATGTTAACCCAAGAAATACCCTCAATTTCTTTATGGTTATGGGGACTTTCGATTCCTTAATGGATAAAATTTTGTTATGGTCTACCTTAACACCCTCATGAGATACAATATGACTCAGATATTCCACCTCTTGTACTCCAAAGAAACATTTGGAGGTTTTTGCATATAACTGTTTCTCCTCCAATAGCTTGAGCACCCTGTCAGCATGTTGAACATGATCCTTCCAAGACCTATTATATATTAGTTTATCATAAAAAAATGCTAAAATAAATTTTCTAAGGAAAGGTTTGAAAATGGGATTCATCAACCCTTGAAATTTAGAAGGTGCATTAGTGAGGCCAAAAGGCATGACCAGAAATTCATAATGACCCTCATGAGTTCGAAATGTTGCTTTCAGAATGTCTTCAGTGTTCATTCTAATTTGATGATATCCTGAACGAAGATCCAACTTGGCGAAATAAATATCTCGATGTAACTCATCCAATAATTCATCAATCAAAGGAATGTGAAATTTATCTTTAATGGTGAGCTTATTGAGCTCCCTATAATCTAGACACATGCACCATGATCCATCCTTCTTGTGCACAAATACTACTGGAGCAGAAAAATAACTTTGACTAGTTTGAATTATACCAGTGTCTAGCATTTCTACAATGATACATTCAATTTTTCTCTTTTCGAAATAAGGATATCTGTAATGCCTGATGTTTGGAGGAACACTTCCTAGAATCAAGTATATAGCATGATCCTGATCACGAATAAGTGGGAGTCCTTTACAAGTTTCAAACATCTTGGAATGACTGTCCAAGACTTTTTGGAGATCTAGAGAAACAGATTATTTTGATGTTCGAACTTCTAGTGAGCATAATTGTGCAATGACGCCTCATTGTTGTTTCTTAAGAAGCTTAGTCATGACATTAGAGATTATCATATTTCTCGTCTTCCTTGTGATACCCCGTAATTAAACTTCCTTTCTGTTAGCATAGTTCTTTGCTAAGTCATGAGTCCATTTAATTTTTTTTTTAGGATTAGACCTTGAAAAAAAAAATATTTGGTCTCTACCAGAATTTTTGGAAGTGACTATTTTAGTATTTTCGGAAAGTCTGTTATATTCCCATTTATGTCTTTTTTCCTTTTATTCCGATGTTGCCAGAAATTACAGAAGCATACTCTATTTAAAAAAAAAAATGCATCAACTTTTTTCAAGCCATGTGTTGTAGTGTAAATATGTTTCAAATAATTTTTTAAATATTTCCTATCTCATGATAGGTGTCATATGGAGTCATTTTAGTTGAATTCAAGTCATGGCTTATGTTGATGCTCAGGTGTCAACCTACAGTAATACACTTAACCGTTAATCCTGTCCTATCTGTCACCCCAAGTCAGTTAATCTTATGTCAAAGTACGTGTTTTCCTAACGAAGGAGATCATGGTCATCAAACTTAAAAAAATTATCATTTGGATGGTTGCACAAAAATGTTGCTGGAAATTTCGGTCAATAATCAACATGACAGCTGAGGTGACTGCCAGTCACAGATCCGCTTGTCACAATCCATTTGGAGATTTCCATATAAAGATATGTAACCAAATGAAGGTAATAATGGTTATCACATGGTGCACACTATGGTGAGGAATAATTTCCATAATGAAAGTCCTTTTGCATGGGGTGATGAACCATAGTTTTTATTTTAAAACTGCCAAAAAAGAAAGAGCATTGTCATTTGAGATTTTAGCTGTTGGAGATCGGATTGCTTAGAGTTGTAGTTTGATGAGTCTACATTTCAAACAGGATTTAAAAGGAGAATACAAGAAAAACTTTTAAGGTGAAACTCATCCAACTCTGCCACCTATTAGTTTTAAGAGAAAAAGTCATTAATTTCTAAATATGACTAAAATAGGTGGGAAAATTAATCGAATTGAGCCATAGGGTGTAGACCTGTGGGATGAAAATTCGAGGGTAAGAAGCTTGTTTATCCAGGAAGGATGGTATTCTCTGTGCACTAGGTTAGGGAGATCTCACTCAGGAGTAGCTCAAGAGTTTGCAAACTCTTTCAGTGGACAAGAATCTACATTTTATGGTCTTACATTGCCGGTTTCAGAAGACTCCATTGCTGAAAAATTTGACCTTCCATAGGAAGGAGAGAGGTGGTTTAAAGGTCAGATTATTATAGGAGGAGACCTCAATAGTTTCCTCAAGGATGAAAACAAAGATCCAAATTGGGCTAAGGGAATTCCAAGCAGCTATCTTGAGAATTCTTGGGCAGAAGCTATTAAACTTATCAAAATATATCTCACTTCTGAAAGGAGGTATACAGTTGTGTTCCTATATCACTTGAGGTTTCTTTTTCATGTTGCAGGTATGGAGACCTTAAATCTACCATACTTCTTGCTGAAGAATTTGAAAAATATTTGAACAAGGGTCCAAACTCACACTATTGTCTTAGAGTATAGCTTTTATCATCAACCTCTAATCAAAGCTCTAGTTGAAGAAGAGTTAGGGAAGAGAAATCAAACTTGGGACCACTTTTTGTTTTACATGGTACACCAAAATGCACCTACATCTCCAGTCTCACAACCACACCCTTAGCCTGCAAAAAGAAGAAAAAAGAGACAAGAAAAAAAATAAAATATCCATAAGAAGCGCAAGGGAAAGAAAGAAAAAGTTTATGTATTCAAGGTTGAGAGAAAGTTGGAAAAATGAGAGATTTACTTAGCAAGTAAATGCAAATCCATGAAACTGGTGCCTCATGTTCCTCCTTTTGGTAATGTATACACCAGAGCGCGAAGAGGAAGGTTTGCATATGTATATAAATCAAAAGCGTAGATGCTACTAGAAATTCTGGAAGCACATATCTAGCAGAAGATAGAGAAAGAGTATCGACATATAAAATCAGATGAAGAACTCTTCAAGGATGTTGGATATGACATCGAGAGTAATAACAAGAAAGAAGAAGCCAAACTTGTTGCTGGTACCAGAAAGAGGCATACCAGAGACAACGACAAGTTTAGGATTAAGTCCAAGGCTCTACACTATCCAAGTTTAATGACATAGGTCATTAATATTGAAGGTAAATATGAAGGGTCAAAGAGAAATCCATGAAGAAAAATAAAAACAAAACCCCTTCATAGTAGCACTCAAAGCCCTCAAAGAAAATAAATATACAAAAGGGTTATAAGGAGGAGAGGACCATTGTCAAGGACGCAACCACAAGAATAACCATATCCATATCAATTACTGATAGCAAGACAAACTTAGATAAGCTTGTTGAAGCTGCAACAAACATAGAAGGAAGGTAAAAAGGTTTTTTGATACAAATACTTTTTTTTGCTTATGAATAAAAATTTTGAACAATATCTTAGATGTCAAAGAATATAATTCTAACATGATTTTCAGTATTTTATATGTATTTAAAAAAAAAACAGAGCACTACCATAAATTCTAGTAGCATTCCAATTTTTGTGCAGTTATAGGTTTTTACAAGAATTTCCAGTAGCATTTGTTTTAATTGAATTTTGATACCTGTCAGTAAATTTTCCGAGTCAGTTAAGAAAGGATAAGAACACATAACCAAAAGGATATAAAATGTGATGGTGAAAGGTGGTTATGAGGTTGTTGGAGGTCTTATTAAATGGAGATACATGGTTATTCAAAGACCAAAGACACAAGGAGACAAATTATCAGCAAAAGGGGCAGCATGACAACACACTCAACATTTCAACATATATTTCTTCTCTTCTTTATTCTATATATGTCCTTTCAGTTAGATTTTGATGGGATATGGTTTTAATGTCTTTTGACACCTATGTAATGTTAGGAGTAATGTTTCCTTATTTTTAGAAGATACAGAGTTGGTGCCTCTCTTTCTTTATATACCATTTGTAAATACCATTTCTAGGTTGGATGTTGGTCTTCCTGAAGAATAAATGTAATAAAAAGCCTTTTTTTACTTCATGCTAGAGGATTTTGTGACTCAAGGAACATCTAATGTATGGCGTGTCTTATCTCTTTGTTAATTTCTTCTAAAATATGAATTGCAACAACTAGTAAGGTGTGAGTGAGGAACTGTTGAAGGATTTAACAGTGAATTATCTACTTTCAGCTATCTGCAAATCATATATTTGTTATATAACATGTCAATGAATATTTTATAAAGGATTTTTGGAATAATTTATACATGAAATCTACTTTTTGAATGATGTTTAATTTGCATAAACATACTTGGTGTAAAGAGCCATCATCATAGTTGTGTGACTGATTAAGGATAGGAATATTTCCTAGAATAGGTACCACCTATCCATCTTCTCCATTTGTTACACTCTGATCCCCATAATACCAATTTACCCATACAAATTATACTTGCCACAACTTGTCAAATGCATGAAAGTTTTAAAGAATCTAAAAAAATCATTTCAAAATCTTTGAGAAGCCATCCCACCACTCAAAAAACCATTTTAAAATTTGAAATGAACTATGATGTGTAAGGCTTATTCCATATGCAGTCAAGGAGTCACTCCTTGTGCTAACACTTTCCTTCTGAAAAAAATCAAGAAAAGTTCTTGAATGTTAAAAGCTACCATCCCCAAAGATTGTAACCATTTTTCTCCTAGGACAACATCAACACCACCCATTGGAATGGAAAGAATTGGAATATTCAACACATATTCCCCCATGGTTAGCTTCATATTATGGCACTTTCCAGAGAAATTTATAGTTCCTCCATTTTCCACCATCACTTGAAACTCTGGCATTATGTATAGGAAGATATTCAATTCCTTGTCTACCTTACAATGAACAAAATTATGGGTAGTACCCAAATCAATAAGCACTATTACATTTTTCTTCTTGATATGTCCTTCTATCTTGAGAGTTTGAGGAGTGTTAATTCCTGCCAATGCATTACAAGATATGGTCAGATTCATTTCTCTTCCTCTAGGGTTGGTTCCTAGCGTATATCCTCTTCTTTTGAAGTTTCTTGTTCCTTTTCTTCCTCCTCTTCAAAATATATTTAAAATAATTTTTTCTCAACAAAATTATGACCTTTAGTGTATTTGTTATCACAACTAAAACAAGGCACTTTTTCTATTTTTTCTTCCAATTGTTGTGGTGTCAACCTTGTAGGTTGTAGAAGTATAGGAGTAGCAACACTTCCCATCTTTATAGTTGTCAGTGGTAGGCTTCCTTGTCGCCATATTTTTCTTTCAATTTTTCTTGCCAACCTGAATGCCTTCTCCAATTTATTAGGTTCCCAAAGGAGAACCTCATGTTGGAGGTTATCCTTCATAGTCCCTATGAAGACATCAATTCTATGTTCCTCTGGAATATTATTTAACCTTATCTTCAATTTTTGAATGTCCTCAATGTGCTCCATCATTGAACCCTTTTGTTTGAGCTTTATCAATTGGCTAAAGAAGGTGTTGCTCTTTTTATCCTCATAATGTGCTATCATTTCCTCTATAAAAATTTACCAAGAGACCAGTGGTTTACAAGAACAAAGCCATTGATACCATACAAATAGATTTTTTTCTAAATATAAAGTTGCAATGTGTACCTTTTCTGTGTTTTGCATATCATGGAGCTCAAAGTATTTCTCCTCATGTAGTAGTATTTAAGTTATCGGATCCTTACCATCAAAATTAATCATATATATCTTTGGAATATGGTGGGTCTTAAATACGAACATTAGAGTCTATGAAATCATGATTAAAATTTATTTTGTTCTCATCATGAGCTTCCTTTACTACTTTTTCACCATTAGGAATCTTTTCTTGTAGCAACTTTTCCAAACCTTCCTTCAAAGCTTCCATGTCTTTCTTAAATTCTTTTATACCATCCATATTAGCCTCCATGCCATTATTTAAACCATCCATATTAGCTTCCACAATTTTCTTCAAACCATCCATCTTAGCATCCACCCATTTATTCAAACCATCCATCTTAGCTTCCATGTTTCCTTCTATACCATTTATCTTAGCTTCCACTCCTCCCATTATAGCTTCCACGCCATCCATCTTAGCTTCCATGCCATTCTTAAAACCATCCACCGTAGCTTCCATGTCTTTCTTCAAACTATCCATCTTAGCTTCCACATCTTTCTTCAAACCATCAATTTTAGTTTCCATTTTATTTTTTGTTTCTCTTTGTGAGAGTAAAATTTGTTGCACTTGTTCTTGTAATTTTGATATATTATGTTTCACTTCTTCCTCTTCACGAGTCATAGTAGAGCCTTATGAGGGATTAATGGGTGTTGAATTATTTTTAAGGGGAATTATAGAACCCAATACTGATTAAAATTCTTCAATATGCCCTTGGAATCACTTAAAACTACTTTTTCAAATAAACATTATACAATTTTAGAAAAATAATACACACCTTTTTCTTGCTTTTTAGCAGGTCTATATTCAATATGAATTATCTCTCTGATTTCGGATCTTAAATATATGAAATTCATTCATGTATTAGCCTTATGAATCTTCTTTACAAATGCACATGTCAGACCTGATTTGAATTCTTCAAGACAAAGTTATGCCCAATCTCCCACAATAACCTAATTATGGACTGGTTAAGTACAAAAAAGTTGTACGGCGTGCCGTGTGTCACTTTATCCTCCTTCAGCTCTGAAATTAATATAAAGGAAACTACATTCCTTACAATTTTGGCCACTTTTTACAGAATTCCAATCCAATGCTCAGAGAGAGAGTTATGATGATTTTCGCACGGTCACCTCTTTGAGATGAAATTCAAGAGCCAACGAAAACCCTAACTTCCACAGACCATGAATCCGAAAATACAGCAAACCAAGATCTGAAATTTTTACGTGAAGTTCATCAGGATTTCTTCGTAAATGGGTTTTGTTTTTAGCTTCTGAAACTTTGTAGAAAAGAATCTATAGATAAAATGCCACGATGGCCTGTTTGAAGCAAATAAACCCTAGAATCCAAAGCTCTGATACCAAATGTTATGAAACCAGCTCCAAAAATAGAATAAAAGAGAGATCAACACCTTAGAAATCAGCCACTTTGAGGTGGAAACCTCCCTTACATTTCATTAAGGAAAAATTCTTGAATGTTACAAATGACAAAACCTCCTTTCTTTATATAGGAGTCGATGAGGTCACATATAATCTTAGCTGACCTAACAATAATAATGAAATGACACAACAATAAAAATAGTGGGATATTATGGGGAAAAAATAATAACAATATGGGGACTAAATGGGTACAAGAATAACAATAAGGGGGATACACTAACAACAATAAGGGACTACGCTAGTAATATAGGGCTCTAACAATGTACTTCATTTAATATCTTCAAGAAAGTTTAGCATATGCTCAGGGGGAGCATGGTGAGTATGAAATCTTCATATTTAGCAGATCAGACCTCCACTGATATTGTCTACAAAGGGGGAGAGACACCTTCATTCATCATTGGTCATCCATTTTCCCTTAATTTCAAAGGGGGAGAGAAGCTTGGTGTTTGAAGAACAATTCTTAGAGAGAAGCTTGGTATGTTTTTAGATGTATTTGTAGGTATTTACAGGTGGTTACCAAACACCAAATTGGCTTCCATTAAGTCCAAAGGGGGATATTATTGGAATTATGGCATATGTGTTGTCCTTAACGGAAACCAGCTTGATAAAATGTCAACATTTTGATAATAGGAAGCTACAACTAGTATGAACAAAGAAAGAAGAGTTCAGTGAAAAATGGATGGTAAAGAAAAAGTTTGAGAAAGTATACATGAGTCCTGTGAAGAAAAGTCACATATATACATAGGTAATATGAATAAAAGTCTCATGCATAATCCACACCATGGTAATTTAAATACCAGGGGTATTTACCATGGTATTTCGCCCATATTAGTGGGTGTAATCATAAATATTTGATCCCGTAAAAAAACACTATCGAAGTTACCATGGGATTTAACTAAGGTTTTGGCTAAGTCTAAAACTATATAAGGGGATGGGGATAAAAGTGCCAGAC
Source organism: Pinus albicaulis (assembly GCA_034641835.2). Classification (NCBI taxonomy): domain Eukaryota; kingdom Viridiplantae; phylum Streptophyta; class Pinopsida; order Pinales; family Pinaceae; genus Pinus; species Pinus albicaulis. The sequence continues at coordinate 993,828,796 of CM076583.1, forward strand.
GTAAAAGTATTGAGTTTTCTATGATTAATTTTATTTGAACATGTGTGAACCAAAGAGCAAGGACAAGACTCAGATCTGAAATATGTTGGCATATATTCTTGTGTGATTTACTTGTTGCAGATGCCTAAGTAGCTAATATTGATGAAATTGTGACACTATGATCTAATTGATTTATTTAGAAGTTAGTAATATTGACAAAAGTGTTGCGGAAAATGAAATTGTGTTTGCAACGAATTTTTTATAGATCTATACATAGGTATGTTTGGGTATAGTCATGTACATATGAAGATCCATCTATGAAGGATTACGTATATATTCTGCAAAATAGTTTTTCAATATGTTCATATATGTACGTGGGTGTTGTGCATGTTGTTATACAAAGAAAGCACATATATACGCGAGTCTTATTCAGTCATAGTCGCGCAAAAAATTTGATATTTGTTGTTTTTGGTGGATCCAGTCTGAAATATTATGAAAAGTGGTTCACAAGGAGCCGCGTGTTGCTTCCATTAGAAAGCGGGTAGGATATCCCTTCTGGTAGGAGCCAGTAAAATAGTTCATGGGATTGTCACTACCCTCAATAGGTGTTGGAAAAAAATAGAATATTATAATATTCTACAAGTGGGTGCGTGCGTATTGACAAGAGTTTGCATCAATACAAATGTAATAAGTTTATTTATATCATAAGAAAGAATACAAAGATAACACTAGTGATGGTTTTCTCCCACATTGGGTTTCAATCTAAAAATCATGGTGTTCTATGTATGTTGTTCATTTTCTATGATTTTTTTTATGTTCTTTACTACATTATGGAAGTAAATAATCTACTGATGCAATGCTAAAATATAATCCTTTGATAGAGAAATTAGTAAACTAGATAAACTAGATATATGCTAGTTTCCTTATCTAAAGTAGTGTACATACGTAGGTTGTATTAATAAAAATTGCGTATGTTTTTCGGAATATAAAATTTGAAAGCTTGAATTTGAAAATACTAATTGACCCTCGCCCCCCCTCTCAGTATTTTTCCCAAAATTAGATTGTATCTTTCTTGACAAGCACTCGCTTACATAAGGGACCCGCAACCCTGTTAGATGAGGCATTATGGGGTAAATAAATAGTAGTGTCAAGTATAAAATTTCAGAGCGCTCACCAATGAAATGAACTGTCACAAAACTAATATTTTATTATTATTTTAAAATTATTTCTTAGGATCTGAAAAATACCAAAAATAAGTTCCCTCCTATAGGGGAATCATGTCACATCAAGCCTTGCTTAGCCGATTGAAAATTAAAATTAATTTTTTTAGAAATTAGAAAATTATTTTTAAATTTACAGAAAAAAAGGAATATTCAAAATTTTCCTGAAACTCATGTGAAAAATGAAAAAACTCAGCAAAATAATTGATAATCAACGAAATTTTACCGTGGGGCATAAAAATAAATAAAAAAATAAATAGTTTGATGCTTTTAGATTCTATCTCCTATAAAACAATTATAATTGGCACAACTTGATTTTTCTTGTAAGTAATTTACTTAGGCTTTTGTCTCACTTTTTTTAGTTTATCTATGAATTTAGATATTGTTGAATCCTTTCAATCCTTAAATCTTGAAATGAACTTGTCCCTTTGTAATGATCTTAGAAAAAGAGGAAGGTAAAAGGATCGTGGAAGAATATTTCATTGTGTGGAGTGTGGAGCTTTCCTTATGGACATGGAACTCTAGCTCTTACATAGCACCTAATTCTTGCAAAATTAAAGCCACCTTCACAGAGCTTCCCTCCGCATCTTAGTATCTTGCATAATGAAATTCATATTTGGATAACATCGTCCGTACTTTCGCACTCCATAATGAGATATTGATATGAATTTACGCACTGTGAATGTTTTCATTTCCGATAGCTAGAAAAATGAATACCTAGAAAAGCATACGGAAAACCACTTCGGATAAAGCCATTCATAAAAGTCCCCCTCAAGAACTAATAAAGTATCTGTTGGAAATGTACATGTCAGAAAATGCATGATGGACACTTAGCGAATGAAACTATGGACACATTACTTGTTAAAACTTTGTTAGGTTATCTACATTAATTTGGATTTATATTCATGAAAGCTTCATAAACATAGATTTATTTAAGAATTTGTGAATTGAATACTTGTTGTCCAACCTTAAATGATTTTTATTTTATTTTATTTGGGATTTATGAAGAAGGACAAGTGTGCACAACAACAAACAAAATATTTCTGCCTCACTATTTCACACTTGTTGGGCCTTGAAATTGTCATTTACTTCCATTACATATTTTTATATTATCACCTTCACTCCACCTCCATTTCATTACATTTACATTACCATTACCACTATTGGGTTACATTTATGTTTTGCCAAACTTTATTAATTCCTAATATTTTTAAGTGAATTTGTGGTTAAAAATTAGAAAATAATATGCACATACTTATACCTAATAAGTGGAATGATTTTGTTGCCATGTGTAGGTCAAAAAGAATCTTCCAAAAGACTCTTATGTGGCCTCCTAAGGCAAAATTCAAATTTGGATGGAGAAGATCATGGGATCATAAGGATATGTGTCTCATTTCCTAGTTGTATTGTAACTCTAAGAAGACATGTGTCTTATCACTTGCTATTTGGATTGGAACTCTAGAGATATAGGGAGAGATTCATGGACTCTCATTAATGAGATAGCTTCTCATCTTTTGTATAAATAAGGGAAGCTTTCTCCTATAAAATCATGTGTAAAATTGGAGTTATGCTCAAGCTTTGAATACAAAATTGGATTGTGGCACCTTACTCATGAATGTTCCTTCGTTTTGACTTGGTTTTGCTTACATATGGAGCATCGTGATTTACCATATCTCATACTTTTAGATCAGCTACCTAAAATGTGTGAGATTTACTTTCTTTTATAGATCAAAGTTTATTTTCTTTCTTATTATTAGTTTTAAAATGACTTTATAATCTTTTATTTTCTAAAAATATTTCAAAAGGATAGATTTATCTATTTTCCAATTGGATTAAGTTTGAGGCAATAGAGCTCACAGTTATTTAGTTTCCTTTCATGTTCTGTTATTTACTTTCTTAGATCAAACTATCAAGTCATTGTATAATTGAATGTTCCTAAAATATCTAGCTAAGAGAGTGACTTGTCATACTTCCAAGTTGGGTGATTGAATGTGAACCTATACAATCATTGAGCTTTACTTCTAAATGAGTTTACATTGTTTTTTAGATCCTCATTCAATTGTATAATTGGGTGTTCTTAAAGGTCATTTTAAGAAGATGATTTTATCATATTTCTAAAATGAATGGTTGAATACCTAACTTGTGCAATTATTGAGTTTTCCCTAAATTGCATGATTTAATTGTGTTCCTAGATTTAAAGATTAAAGTATAATCGGTTGATTATACTTCATCTCAAGAGGGTGATTCTATCTTATTGGATGCTGCAGTGATTGAACATACCTTAGTTTTTTTTCTTTACATGCTTTGAAATGATTTCTTAGATTCAAATTTCAATTCTTGCAAGTGTGATTGCGCGCACTATACTTTCTTTTGAATTTGTTTTCTTTAATTTCGTTACTTGATTTCATAGGTTAGTTGAATTTAATTTTCATTATTTGATTTCATAGATTAGATGAATTCGTTTTCATTATTTTGTAGTTATATTGATCTAAACTAAAAGACAATTTCTAGCACATACAATGCACGCATGCTTCACACGTTTACGAAACCCCCGGGTTGACAAATTAAATGAAAAGCAATTATTTTACCCCAACAAGACTTCCGCATGCATTCTCCCTCCACACTCTCGCACACCTTCCTTCCACACACTACTAGTTTTTAAATTAATAAATCCACCAAAACTAAATTTCAAGTGAAAAAAATTAGCACATCTCTTTTAGTGAATACTGTTGAGACAAAGAAATCTAGTATAGTGCAAATCTTTGTTTGTGCGAAGCTTACAATGAAATATTTCATTGTGTGAAGGAAGTTTCATTCACACTCCACATTTAGTATGAGGCTATTAACATTATCCAATGGAATAAATATTAAATACCACTCTTTTGCACCATGTTTTATTAACGCTATGTCTCTTTATTAATCGAATAATTAGTGTGGATGTTTATCCGATTAACATACAAAATTATTACAGTGGCCAAACTCAAGCATGTTGCCCATACCATTTGTAGATGTCAAATAATATATTGATAGAACAAACAGTTTCCAACAAAAAATAACATTTATAACATATTATATTACACAATCTTTGTAATGATAATAAGTAACATGGAATATTTTGAAATCATTTAGTACTAGAGCATGCAAAAAAATACAAGTATGTAGGGCATCTATATATGGAAAAACTATTTCGAGATGTAATTTTTTGCGAATAATTGAGATGTTGTAGCAATATGTAACGTACCCATTTTTTTTCTAGTTATTTTTTCCCCTCCAAGGTCTAATGTTCACCCCCTACCTAGTTCTTCTGTAGTATATTTACTTACCAACATGTTTTCCCATCATGGAAATCTTGGTGAAATCAGATTCCTTTATATAATTACCTGACCACGAAATATAGGATCTTCAAAGATAATTATAATATGGTTAAGGAGTTACCTTCAAAATAATAATAATAGGTGGACTGCATTTCTTGGTCATGACACCTTCCCTACCTTAGATAAGAATGACCTAACATTGTAAGTGATATATAAGTTAGGGGAGGGTTTAGTTTTTATACTCCAGTACCCTCTTAAACTATAGACCATCATTGTATTTCATCATATCTCCACCCACTTAACCTTAAGTTATGGTCGTGATACACCTAGTGGTACCATCCACTCATGGATTTCCAATGGTGCATAGCCCATGTGATGTGTTGTGCATTTGCGTGCTCAATCTAATCTTGAGGTAGGTCTTGGTGTATGGTTGAAATGGATTTGGAGGTCAATCAACGGTTTTGATGCCACGTTCCAAACCCTAATGCACTTAACATAAGTTTGATTGTCATTTGGTTCATTTTGAAGGATTTAATTTTTGGACCGAAAGGTCGGAGACTATTAGACTCGTTTCGCTTTTGAGTAGCCCTGTAACCAACTACTATAACCTTTTGGCCTCACGCCCAAAATAGAGTTCGCATATTGCCCTCATGGCAGCCTTGGCAACGAAGAATCACAAGTAACCCCTCTATTTTCCAACATTCTGCTCTCTTTTTGGTATTTTATGTCTGATTTGAATTTAACTACGAATTTTCTCATAAGGGGTTGTGTTAATTTTCCGGAAACCACTACTCAGAGTCCTCGGCATGGATTTTGCTAAACTGGCACCAAATGGGACATACAGGTTGCCAAGGTAAGGATTTCTCTCTGGCTTGCATTTTTATTTTTGTGTTTGTTTTTCCTTTTTACCAATTTTCTTACCTTAAATTTTCAATGTGAGTCGCAGTTAGGAATTTTGCCTTTAAACCCCTATATCAAGGGTGCTCAACGTTCTATGAATTTCCTCCTTCGAGGCTTGGCAGGGTGTTCTTGCAGTATACATGGCTGTGTTCTTAATTATCAGGTAAGTTAAATTTGGTAATTGCCATTCTGTTTTACGCTTTGGCTTTGATTTCACCTTCGATTTCTTACGAAATCACTTCTCTTTTGATACCCCTATCGGGTTTTGGACGCGACAGGCTTTAGAGGGTTTATTGGTGTCGGGACTTACTTCTCTCGTTACTCCAGATAAGCTGGGGTCCCCTGGTTATTTCCACATATTATGATATAATAATTTATTTTTGACCAATTCATCTCATGCACTTAAGGAATTGGTTTGCCATCTCACAAGATTTATAAGAACCATAATTTTTTTCCTAAGAGCCTCTTCCTGTGTGCACGTGTAGGTATGGGTCGAAATTGCAAAAGATTGAGGAACGTAATTACTATCTCATTTTGTTTATGATTGATGTAATTTTTCTATTGTGCTCTTATTCCCTCATACCGTGAGGTTTAATTTATGCCTAGTGGCTTTGTACAGGTACCTAATCTATCTCACTATCCATACTACCAAGTTTTAAGGGTTTGGTAACTAATAATATGACACCTTCACCTTCTTCTACTGAGGTTGGTTCCTTGTCTTCCTCGCCGTCTGTAGAGATATTCATTATCTTAAGGAAGTAACTTCCTAGGTCTACTTGTCGACTTTGCAGTGCAAGAGGTTCTTGTTTAATTTATAGAGGTCATGATGGCCGGACTGATTAAGCCAATACCGAAACTCCTTTAATCCTTTCGAGGGATATGTAATTTTATTGATGTATTTTGAATTTCCTTATTTAGACACATATATAATTGTATATGGAAACAATGCCCTTTTTTATCCAGGTGGATATCGGTGGCCACCCATCTCTTCCATTTGGACCCACACCATAAATTCTTGTAGCTTTTCAGTTTCAGCAACTTATTATTCTTAGCAGGTTTTCGGGTCCTGCACCCCTGGAGTCGTTTCGGGGCATTAATGATCCAGGTGGATATTGGTGGCCACCCATCTATTCCATTTGAACCCCCACCATCAGTTCTTTATGTTTTTAAGTTTCAGCAAAACTTACTATTTTTAGCATTTTTTTGAGTCGTGAACTACCCGAGCCGTTTGAGGCCCTAAACAACATTTTTTGGGAAAATCGAGAGCAACATGGGTCTATGGACCGATGTTGCTCACACCAAAAGTTCTAGTCCTTCGACAAATATTTCTAATGAACTATTGAGTGCGTCAAATGGAGATCAGATGCCAAAGTTACGTCCCTAAGAAGTTGAAACACCAATTTACCCAAACGGCGCCCATAGTTTTGGCGCTTCATCTCCTAGGGTTAGGTTTTTGGACGTTTCTAGTTTTACATTGTTTCTCAACAATAAATAGCCCTTCGAGCCGCATTGTAACACAACTTAGGGGCAGGTATCCATCACTGTCTTCTCAGGGATACACAACTAGTACTCCAACTCATCTATTTCCATTATGTTTGTCGTAGGCCTTTGAGCCTCAATGTAACACAGTGCAGAGGCCTGCGTACGCCACATATATTCTTAGAGATATGCTACCCGTGTCCTAGCTTGTTTCCATTATGCTTGTAAGCTTATTTCAATCCTTCTTTTATTAATTAAATGAAGCATTATTTCTACTGCATGTATGTGTTTATGGTTATATATGTTCAACATTGCATTCCTACATAAAATCTGGATCACTTTTTCTGCTTTAATTCCTATGGTTTGATTGAAGGTCATTGTGAGCAATGTATCATACCTTTTCTAGTAATTTATATTATAATAGTTATTGATTTCCACTACTATATTTCTACTATTTTCAAAACGAATTTTGGGTCTTGTTAGTGCTGAAAAGTTAATGCTACTTCTACTGTTCTTTGTAAATGATATATTGTCCCTTAAAATTTACTTGGGATTTTCTCTTTATTTTTCCAACTCGGATTTACATGCTTGGTTGATATTCTATGGGCGAATTATGGTTTTGCTTCACAGTTTATTTTCTTTCAATTTACAGTTAGACTCCTCACATCCCTGATGAACACGATGCACATTATATATTTTTACCTTTAATTCTTGATAAGGCATGTATTTGCATAGGTTTCTCCTGATGCATGATTCGAATTCAGGTTCTTCCTTGTCTCTTATTTGGTTCTTGCTTGTACATGTTGGGAATAATTAACCTCCCTCTGTTTTCAAAATTATTAAATAATATGTGTGTAATTTACTTTTTTTCAACATGATTTTATTTATTTGTAGCATGATGCTATTTTTTTCTAGCATGATGCACTTGCGTGCTCTTACTAGTCCTTAACAGTAAAAAATAAGTATGCTACCCTAATGTGTGGTTCAAATATGCATAATTAAGTCAACTCTTTATGTTTCCGGTGTATCTCTTACTTCGTGTTCGCTTTATTTTAGAGACCCATAAGTTTTGTCAACATAACTAAAATTGGAATTCTCCCAACAGAAGTTCCTTCATAAATATGAAAGGAATTCATGTGTCTAGTGAATCTCGACAACTAAATCACAAAATATCTTTTTTGTCTTTTTTTTTTTCAAAGAGAGTAGCCTTCTCGTTGAACACTTATTCTAATAGAATTTACCCATGACCATTTTCCCTTTACTATGATTGGTATCTACCTATGTGGGACATCTTCCCTTCCCAACCCAGCAAGGTATATTCATACACATATTATCTATTTAGCTCTTAATTACCCAGTATGCCACCGTAGGGAGATCCCCCTATTACACTTTAGGACCTGATCTGGGTGAGTCTGATCACTTTGACAGATTGAAAAATCACTGGAATTAAATTATAATAACATGACAAGTGTAATATAATATACCTATATTAAAGTAAAATTTTACTACATTCTCCATCCTGTCAACCACATATGTACATAGATATAATCTTCACCAACACATAATAGTTTCTTCTTGACCCAAGATATGAAGGGGCTCTGGAAAAAAGTCCCCTTCGGGTTCCACCTATTTCAAATTCCATTCAATCACATGATAAGAGTCATGAACATATTTATTCAATAATGATATATTAAAAACATTATGTATTTTAACATGACCTGGTAGAGCCAATTGATATGCTACTAGACCCACATGATCCAAAACTTCAAAAGGCCCACAGAACCGGGGTGCTAACTTAGCACAACTACCAATGTTGAGGGTACTCTTGTGGGGTTTAACCCTCACATAGGCATGATCCCCAACCTTAAATTCTTTGTGTATTTTTTTTTTTCTACATAATTGTTATGTTGGTGTTGGGTCGCTTTGATATTTTGCTGAATTTTGCATGTTGTTTGTTCCATATCATGTAATGTGTCTGGCCCAAGGAACAGTTTGTCCTCTGGTTGGCTCCAGCTAAGTGAGGTATGACACTTTCTGCCATATAAAGCCTCAAACAGACTCATCTTTAAAGAGGCTTTATAACTGTTCTTATATGAAAATTCTGCTAAGTGCAGAAAATCCTCCCACCTTGTAGGCCTATCCATCACATACATGCAAAGAATGTACTCTATTATTTGATTTGTTCTTTCAGTCTGTCCATCTATTTGGGAATGATATGATGTACTAAAATTCAATTTTTTCCCCAATCCTCCAAATAGAGTTTTCAAGATTTTGAGGTAAAATTTTCATCTCTATCAGAAATTATCATATTTGGTATCCCATGAAGCATGAACATTTCCTTCATAAAATCATTGGCCACTTGATTTGTCCCAAAGGAAAATTGCACAAGAATAAAATGTACAACCTTGGTTAGTGTGTCCACTACCACAATAATGCAGTCATGTTGGTAATTAGTATTTGGTAACCCCGTTATGAAATCCATGGATATTACTTCCCACTTCCATTCTGGAATCGACAGTGAATTTAACAATCCTGCAACGTGTTGATGCTCCATCTTTACTTTCTTCCCCCCTAAAGATCTTGCCAAATAGTCTGTTGTATCTTTCTTCATTACTGGCCAAAACCAATTTTTCTGCAATGTTGTTGCCATCTTTTGGTATCCCAAATGGAATGAGTAAGTTCTCTTATGGTATTCATCCATTACCATCTGTTTCAAAGTAGGTATGTTAGGAATATACAATCTCTGCTTATAAACAACTAATCCCTTTGAATTTATGTCATAACCTGAAATCCCTTTCTTCTTTACTTTTAATTGCAGTTATGAATATCGGGGATCTTGTGATAGGGCTTCCTGAACCTGCTCTTCGAAGCTCTTCGAAATATGTCTTTACACTGCTACCCATGCTAGATAACACCGGATGAGATTGTCTACTTAAGGCATCAACAATTTTCTTTTCTTTTCCCTTACTATGTTTTATTTCCATGTCAAATTCGCTAAGGAAAGATAACCAACTAGCTTGTATTGCATTCAAATCTGGCTAGCTAAAGAAGTATTTAAGGCTAATATGGTCAGCCATTAATTCAAAATTCTTACCCAACAAATACTTTCTCCACATTTTTAATGCATTTATGACAACAACTAATACTAAGTCATAAACTACATAATTTTGCTCATGTTTTTTTTTTCTTCAATTTTTTAGATTCATAAGCTATTACAAAATTGTCTTTTAATAACACTCGTCCTAGTACTTCTATAGAAGCATCGATGCACACTGTAAATTCCTTAGCAAGATCTACAATTTTTAGGAGAGGGGCAGTAGTCAACTTTGTTTCAGTCTTGTAGAACTTTCTTGCTTCTTGGTTGTCCATTCAAATTTAATCCTCTTTTCCTACAGGGATGTTAAGTCCCTATATTAATAGTGTAGTCCCTTATTATGTTAGTGTAGCCCCCCTTATTTTTATTTTTGTACACCTGTAACCCCTATATTGTTATTATTGTGCCCTTACATTATTATTGTTAGGTCGGGTAGGATTACATTGTGGCCCCACTAGGATTATATTGTGGCCCCATGGACTCCTATATATAGAAGGAGGTTTTGGTCATTTGTATCATCCAAGAATTATTCATTCACGTAATGTATTGGAGGTTACCCCCTCGAATTGGCTTATTTCTAAGGCGTTGATATCTCTTTTCTTCTATTTTTGGAGCTGGTTTCACAACATTTGGTATCAGAGCTTTGGATTCTAGGGTCTTACTACTCCAAACAGGTCATCGTGGCACTTTCGCTATAAAGTTTTTTCTACGAAATTTCATAAGTAGAAATTTTTAGGGCACAAAGCTGAAATCTTGAGAACCACCGCCACAAAATTTTAGAGCTTGGTTCACAATATTTTCGGAGATATGATCTGTGGAAGCTAGGTCTTTTGCAGGCTCCCAAATCTCATCTCAAAGAAGTGATCGTGGGAAAATCTTCATAACTCTCTCTCTGAGCATCAGATTGGAATTCTATAAAAAATTGCTTGAAGTAAATGGACTTTAGTTTCTTCTGTATCAATTTCAAATCTCAAGGAGGAAACAGTGACACGTGGAAATTTGTACATGTTCGCTCTACTAAACTAGTCCATAATTAGGTCATCATAGGAGATTGTGAATAACATTGTCTTCAAGAATCCGAATTAGGTCATACCTGTGGCATTCGAAAGAATATTTAGAGGGCTAATTCAAGGCCAAATTTCAGTTATTGAGGATCCGAAATCACATAGATAATTCAGTTTCAATATTGAGTTTCTCAAAAGCAAGAAAAATGTGTGTATTTGGTTTTTAAAATTGCATAACATTTGTTTGAAAAAGCAGTTTGAAGTGATTCCAAGGGCATATTTTAGAATTTTTATCAGTATTGGGTTCTATAATGCCTCAAAAAAATAATTCCAAACCCATTAAGCCCTTAAAAAGATATACTATGACGCATGAAGAGGAAGAATTGCAGTATCAAATATCAAAATTACTGTACGAAGTGCAACAAATTTTGATCTTACAAAGAACAACCAAAGATGACATAGATGGTTTAAAAGCATAAATGGAGGCTAATTTGGATGGTTTGAAGGATCGAATAATAGCTAATATGGATGATAAATTAGTGGAAGATCACATTGAGCATCAACAACAAGTTCTCCAACTCTCAAAGGATAACTTAACTTTGGTACAGAATCTAATGAAACAACAGGAAGATCAACATCACATCGAAAGAAGTTTTGAAGCAGTCACAAAAACAAGGACTCAACAAGTATGATCAATTTCAGAGTATCTCAGCAAGTGGAAGAACTTTCCTATAGAAGATTCCACATGGGAGGATGAGAATTTTATACAGAAGCATCAATAAATAATCAAGCGTTGAGAACAATACTTGTTTGAAGGAGAGGGGCATGTTAAGTCCCTATATTAATAGTGTAGTCCCTTATTATGTTAGTGTATCCTCCTTTATTGTTATTGTTGTACCCCTGTAACCCCCATATTGTTATTATTGTGCCCTTACATTATTATTGTTAGGTCCACTAGGATTACATTGTGGCCCCATTAGGATTATATTGTGGCCCCATGGACTCCTATATATAGAAGGAGGTTTTAGTCACTTGTATCATCCAAGAATTGTTCATTCATGTAATGTATTGGAGGTTTCTCCCTCAAAGTGACTTATTTCTAAGGCATTGATATCTCTTTTCTTCTATTTTTGGAGCTGGTTTCACAACAAGGGAGGTAATGGGATAAGCTAATGTGGAAAATACTTCCACAAATCTATGGTAATACCCTACAATCCCCATGAATGAAGGGATTTTGGATACATCCATGGGTACCAGCCAATTTAAAATTAATTTTACCTTTTCTGGGTCTACTTCCAACACCCCCTTGGAGATCACATGTCCCAAATATTTAATCTTTGGATTATAAAACTCACATTAACTGAGTTTTGTATACAATTTATGTTCTCTTAGAGTTTGCAGTACTACTTATAGGTGTTCTTGGTTTTCTTCTTCACTCTTAGAATACACTATGATGTCATCTATGAAAACTATCACAAAGTTTTCGAGATATTTGTGAAGGACACTATTCATGAGACACATGAAAGTAGCAGGGGTGTTAGTGAGACCGAAAGGTAAAAGAACAAATTCATAATGCGCACATCGAGTTGTGAAATATGTCTTGTGAGTGTCTTTATATTTTATGCGAAGTTTGTGATAACGAGTTTGAAAATCAATTTTTAAAAAGATGGTAGCTCCCCTCACTTGGTAAAACAAATAATCTATTCATGGTAGAGGGTATCGGATTTTGATGGCTAACTTGTTCAGCCGTCTATAGTCAATGCACATTCTAAGGGTGCCATCCTTTTTTTTTACGAATAGCACTGGGGCTCCCCATGGGGATACACGTGGTCTAATATAGCCTTTGTTTATCAATTCTTGCAATTGTAGTTTTAACTCTAACAGCTTTGGGGTACTCATTATATAAGGGGCTCAGGAAACTGGGGTGGGTCTCCAAACTAACTCAATATAGAAATATATATCTCTCAGAGGGGGTAACTAAGGAATTTTGTCCGGAAACACGTCCTGAAAGTCTCTGATTACTGGCATATTTTCTATAGTAGAATTTTCTAGTTGTTGTCCTAAATATTCCACGTGAACCATATACACTTGATAGCCTTTTCACATTGTCCATTTTAACTGTAGTGTAGAAATTTGTCAGAAAAACACAGGTTTTGGTTTCCCTCTTATTACATATATTGTCCCTGCTCATTTATGCAATTTTCTATTTTTTCTAAGCAGTTTATAATTTCCTTATGTTGTTCCAACCAATCCATGTCGACCAATATGTCGTAGGATCCTAAAGGAAGGATATTCAAGTTTAGATATGTGTGATACCCATTTAAGTTTATAGGGTACTTATTTAATTTATGAGTTACCTTCGGTTTTGTGGCTATAGCCAATTGCACCAGCCAAGAGTGTTGAAATTTTTATGTTTGCAATTTACACTTTTCGAGTACATCTGTGCTAACATAACTTGACTAGCTCCAGGATCAATTAAAACATATATAGGTTGGTTGGTAATGATATCTTCGATTTTTATCATTGTCTATTGATGTTCAGCCTGTTGATATTCTAATGCTGCATAGGTTCATGGAGGTGTTCTAGCCACATCATTCACCATGGTTGGCTCGTGTACCGCTTGAATTTTCTAAATGGCACGGTGGTTGTGTGGAGAATCCCGCAACAAATGAGGTTCTTCACATCCCCAGAATTTCAGTGTCTCCTTTGATTTCCCTTCTGCATCCATTTTATTGTACACTTCCATGGGATTGGTCCCTGTACGTGACAGTGCTGGCTAATTTTTCCCACGTTTATTAAATTTCTTTCTCTGGTGGTTTTGGCCGAAATTATTTAGATAGGCTGGTTTATGTTTTTTTTTGCTTGTTCCAGGCCTCCCTTTTTCTTTAATTTGCCATGTTTTAAGGTTGTCATTTCTATGCTTGAAATTATGATAGCACATGCATGCCTTTCTAATGGCTTCATCCATAGTCTTTGGGTTGTCAAACTCAATTCTTTCTTTATATATTGTGGGAAGACAGTTTAGGAATATTTTAGCCTTCACTTTTTCTTCTCTTATGTATGGTACATAGTGAAGTAAGTTTGTGAATTTCGTCACAAATTCATCTATGGTGAGATGTCCCAATCTTAGCTGATGGAATTATTTGGCACGATCTTCATTGTACCTTTCACTCAGGTATCATGATTTGAACTTCTGCTGGAATTCCTCCCATGAGATTACATTCTCATCCAGTAAGTGTATGATTTTGGTGTCTTTCCACCAGAGTGTAGCTTTAACTTGCAATAGGTAAACCTCCATTCATGCTTTCAGGTTACTTCAATACTCATATACCTAAAAATAATTAACCGTATTTAGGAGCGAGGCTTCTACATCCTCCTTCTTTCACCATCAAAGGTAGGAGGTTTTATGTTGTGAAACTTTACCTGCAACTACTTCTTATTTTTCTTGGACTGAGAGTCTACTTTTCTAGACTCTTCTTCACTCTCAGAATTTTTTGAGTTTGTTTCAACTTCTTTTCTTTTCATTTTTTCCTGTCCCCCCTCTTGCTGACTAGATCTAGAGGTTAATTCCCTTAACAATCACTCTTGTTTATTGTTGACTTGCCAAAGATGTTCATTACTATTTCTTAGTTGAACTAGATCATGCGGAAAATTCTTGATCATTCCCATTATCTGGGAGTTTGAATTTGGAGGAGTATCCCCCTCCCCCAGTTCCATAAACAAATCTTCCCTGTGTGACATGATGATTGCTGTAAATTGTATTTGTATCTTATATCTCATACATATTGAATCATTAGCATAATCATTCCACAATATATTTTGTATAATTAACTTAATAGTAAAATTCAATTTACAAACAACATAATTCTTCAATCGAGGGTTCATACTAGACCCACTGCTTAACTTAAGAATGCTTAACTTAAGAATTGGTACCACTTGTAATGTACCCATTTTTTTTCTAGTTATTTCTTCCCGTCTAAGGCCTAATGTTCACCCTCCACCTAGTTCTTGTGTAGTATATTTACTTACCGACATGTTTTCCCGCCATGGAAATCTTGGTGAAATCAGATTCCTTTATATAATTACCCGACCACAGAATATAAGATATTCAAAGATAATGATAATATTGTTAAAGAATCCCTTCAAAGATAATAATAATAATTTTGGACTCCATTGCTTGGTTAGTGTGCCTTCCCTACCTTACATAAGAATTCCCTAACCTTGTAAGCGATATATAAGTTAGGGGAGGGTTTCATTTGTATAGTGTGGTGCCCTATTAAAATATTGACCAGAATTGTATTTCATCATATCCCACCAACTTAACCCTAAGTTATGGTCGTTCTCCGCTTGTGGTACCATCCACTCATGGATTGCCAACGGTGCATAGCCCATGTGATGTGTTTTGTGTTCAAAAGCCCACTCTGATCTTGAGTTTAGTCTTGGTGTATGGTTGAGATTTATTTTGAGGTCAACCGATGGTTAGATGCCATGTTCTAGACCGTAATGAACTTAACCTTAGTTTGATTGTCATTTGGTTCATTTTAAAGGCTGTGATTTTTGGAGCAAAAGGGAGGAGGCTGTTAGAATCGTTCTACATCTGATCGTCCCTGTAACCACTTACTTTAACATTTTTTCCTCACACCCAAACCAAAGTTCACGTATTTCCCTCCTCATAGCATGGCGACGAAGAGTCAAAGAAACATATTTATTTTCTGGCATTCTACCCTGTTTTTGGTATTTTGTGTATGGTTTGAAGTTAGCTACGATTTTTCTCATAAGGGTTTGTGCTAATTTTCCAGAAACCACTTTTCAGAGTCCTCGACATGGATTTTTCTAAACTGGCACCAGATGGGACGTACAGGTTACCAAGGCAAGGATTTATTTGCAACTTACATTTTTATTTTTGTGTTTGTTTTTCATTTTTACCAATTTTCTTACCTCAAATTCTCAATGTGAGTTGCAGGTAAGATTTTATGGCTTTAAACTGACATATCGAGGGTGTTCTTTGTTCTATGAAATTCATCCTTCGAGGCTTGGAAAGGTGTTCTTACAACATACATGGATACGCTCTTAATTATCTGTTAAGTTGCATTTTGTAATGACCATTTTGGTTTACGTTTTGGATTTGATTTGTCCTTCGTCTTCTTAAAAAATCACTTCTCTTATGATACCCCTGTAGGGTTTTTGATGTGGAAGGCTTGATAGGGTTTACTGGTGTTAGGAGTTTGATAATTTCACTAGGTAAGCTGGGGTCCCCTAGTTCTTTGCACAAATTATGGTATAATAATTTCTTTTTGACCGATTTGGTTCACCATCTAACAACATTTATGCATTGATTGTTTCCATAATTTTTTTTCTAAGAGCCTCTTCCTATGTGCGTAGGTGTAGGTAGGGGTTGACACTGAAAAAGCTTATTACTACCTCATTTTGATTATGCTTGATGTAAATTTTCTACCATGCTCTTATTCCCTCATACCCTAAGGTTTAATTTATGTCTCCTGGATTTTTACAGGTACCTAATCTATCTCACTATCCAAACTACCAAGGTTTAAGGGTTTGACATCTGCTAATATGACATATTTTTCTCCTTGTTGAAATGTTAATTTCAATTGTAGCTCTGTACAGAGCCACTTTCCAAAATTGTTTCATCAAGTTCTGTACTTTGGCCGCTTTCCATCTCGGTGAACAGTCAGATTCAAACATAGCTTTCATTTTCTCAGCGTCGGTCCTGCATATTGAAAACATTCCTCTGGACAATTGAAAATAGAGTATCAGAGTTTATACAATGAAAACATAGTTTTAATTTTGTATATTGATTGGATCACATTTTATTTGGGCCGGTTAGCGGTGTTGAAATCCGGACCCGATGTGGTTTTATACACCCGATTGTATAATCCATCGTGCGTTCAAAAGTTTCCGTACTCAAACTCCGATTTCGAACCTGAACTTTTATTAAGCCACATTTTATAATATTTCAGGTTTTATTTTGGAGAGGTGACATCATGCGGTTTTGTAATGTGAATTTTGCATTGCAATATGGTTCAATCTTTTTTGAAGTCCGGGCATTTGCGAAGAAGTTGTATTATGGTTTTGGTTATGTTTTTAAAGTTCTACGTTGTAATATTTTTAACACATCGTGCGACTTAACCTTTGTATTAGTCCATATATATACATATGTTTAACATATGTTATATGTGCATTTTGTAATATGAGTGAAAATGTAATGTGGGCCCCGAAAGTTTATTCATAGGTTTATTTTTATACAGTTTTGTTTTATTAAAAGTGCTGTGGCATATATAAAGTGTGAAAAAGCCCGAGAGGCATATAATGAAAAGTGTATTGTAATATACACAGAACAGAGTATTGTTTAAACACAACAGTATAAAACAGAGTGTGCCTGAAGGCAGCTTTTTTTGTGAGAAAAACATGGAGTGTATTTTATCTGTAGGTGAGACAGAGAGTGTTGTTGGCACTGTGTCTTGTAACAATCCACATTTTGTAATCCCTCTGATAGAGGAAATTTTTATTGTAATAGTTTTTTTTATATAGTTAATGAAAGTGTTACAGTGTGCAAACTATGTCTCCTGTGAAGAAAAAAAATTATTTTCTCTGTGTTAAAGGAGAGTATCATTCTCTCTGTATATTGTTCTGGAATTCTCGGAAATTCCAACATGGTATCAAAGCTAGTCCAGGCTCTTTGAAGGTGTCAAAGGAGTTGAAGGAAGGATTTCTTTGTTTTAGCAGCTTCTCCAGCAGAGTGAAGGCTCAGTCAAAAAAAAATCCAAGGTATTCTCAAGACAATTTTTTTTGTGTTACTGTTGAAGATAGTCAGTTTGTTTTAAAAACATAGTCAAGTATTTTAAGCATAGTTAGAGTGCAAGTATGGCTGGAGCCAGCACTAGGATGAGTATTGGTAATGCTCAGCTCCCAAAATTTAATGGAAAAAATTATGATTATTGGGCAATAACCATGAGAGCCCTGTTTGCCTCTCAAGACTTATGGGAACTTTTTGACGATGGTTTTGAAGAGCCAGTTGATGAAAATGGGTTAAATGCCTTAACACAGGCAGAGAAGGAATTGTTGAAGAGAAATAAGAAGAAGGACCCTAAAGCCCTCTTCTATTTGTATGAAGCAGTACATGAGAGTGTGTTTCCAAGGATAACAACAACTAGGAGATCCAAAGAAGTATAGGAAACTCTCAAGACAACCTATCAAGGCATGGAGAAAGTGAAGACAACAAAAATACAGTTGCTGAGGAGAGATTTTGAGACACTCTACATGAAGGAGTTTGATAATATAGACTCATTATTCACACATGTGATTGGAATGGTCACACAGATAAGGTCTCATGGAGAGACTCTTGAAGAAAGAAGGATTGTGGAGAAAATTTTGAGGAGCTCACCCTCAAGGTTTGATGTAATAGTCACCACCATAGAAGAGACAAAGGATCTCTCAAACGTTTCAGTTGATGAGCTTCATGCATCACTGATGAAACATGAACAGAGATTGGGTAGAAATGAAAACTCATCTTTGGAGCATGCCTTTAAGTCCCAGATGTCCTTTGGAAGAGGAAGAGGTCAAGGTAGAGGAAACAAGAGAGGAAGAGGCAGAAGCCAAAATAGAGGTGGAAGAAACACTCCAGCAAATGCTCAAGGAAGGTGCAACAATCAAAATCAGAACCAAGGTCAAAGAAACAGCCAACAAAGTGGACAACAACATGCCCATGGACAAAGGGATGATAAATCCAATGTACAGTGTAATTATTGTAAAAAATATGGGCATTATGCAAATGGATGTAGGAAGAAGCAAAATGATATGAGTAATAGAATAAGTGAAAATTTCATTAGAGAAGATATTAACCAAGATAAATTGTTTTTAGCTTGTAATATGGTTGAGGAAAAGAGTGAATATTTATGGTTTCTAGACTCTGGTTGTAGTAACCATATGATAGGAAACATAGCCATGTTTTCTATCTTAGATGAGAATGTGAAGTCGCAAGTCACATTAGGGACAGATAGTAAAGTTTTTGTTATGGGAAAATGAGATGTAAATGTCTTAACAAGGAAAGGAGAAAAGAAATCCATAGACAATGTTTATTATGTTCCTGGAATGAAATGTAACCTCTTAAGTATTGGACAACTTGTTCAAAAGGGGTACAATGTTTTCTTTGAAGATGATGTATGCACCATCATGGATAAACCACCAAGAAAACAATGTATTGCTGAAGTGAAGATGACAAGGAATAGAATGTTCCCTCTCAGGATGAGGGAAAATTTGAAGAATGGAGAAGAAATGGTAGCAGTGACACAAGAGGCTTTCCAAAGATAAACAAAATATGAGAATTGGTTATGGCACTTGAGATTTGGACATCTCAACTTTGGAAGTCTTAACTTGTTGAACAGAAAAGGAATGGTAAGAGGATTACTTTTGATTGAGAAATTGAACAGCCTTTGTGAAGGTTATATCTTGGATAAACAACACAAAGAAAGTTTTTCATCAGGGAAAAGCATAAGGGCAAAGGCACCCTTAAAAATTGTCCACTCAGATTTATGTGGACCAATGCAAACTCCATCACTTGCTAGTAGCCACTATATGTTAACTTTTATTGATGATTTTACTAGAAAAACTTGGGTTTATTTTTTGAAAAATAAAAGTGAAGTGTTTGAAAAATTCTTCAATTTCAAAGCACTTGTGGAGAACCAAAGTGGGCTGCATATCAAAGTCCTAAGAACTGATAGAGGAGGTGAATATATCTCTAAATAATTTATGCGTTTTTGTAGAGAAAATGGGATTCATAAGAAGTTTACAGCAAGGTACACTTTGTAGCAAAATGGAGTTGCCGAAAGGAAAAATAGGACAATCATGGATATGGTAAGGAGTATGCTAAAGGAAAAACATTTGCCAAATGATGATTGGGCTGAAGCTGTAAATTGTGTAGCGTACATTTTAAATAGATGCCCAAAAAAATTAGTTATGAACAAAGTTCCGGAAGAGGCACGGAGTGGCACAAAGCAAGGAGTCACCCACATGAAATTTTTTGGTTGTGTGGCTTATGCACACATTCCAGATCAGCTATGGAAGAGGTTGGACAAAAAGGGGGAGAAATGTATTTTTATTGGATACAGTGAGGAATCCAAAGCTTACAGGTTGTATAACCCATCGACCAAGAAGTTTATTGCGAGCAGAGATGTTCAGTTTATTGAATAAGAAGCTTAGGATGGAAGCATTGAGAAAACAGTGAATGTTAAAAACTGTTTGTCTCATGATGAAAATGATGAAGAGATGGCTGAAATACATCCCTCCATAACAACACCAACACAAGAAAAAGAAGAGACACCCTTGAGGAGAATTGAAAGTGCTTCCCCAAGCACACCACAAGGAGGAGATTCAAGTGCTACTTCAAGCATTCATACACCAAATGAAAGAGGAACAAAGTTCAGAAATTTAAATGAAATCTATGAGCAAGAGGCACCAAATAAACATATGAAATCTTTGTTTGCTTTATATTGTCATGTTGATGATCCTATTCATTTTGAAGAAGCTATTAAAGATATGAAATGGATAGAAGCTATGGATGAAGAGATTAATGCCATAGAAAGAAACAAGCCATGGGATTTAGTTGAACTCGAAAAAGGTAAGGAAGTTATTGGAGTTAAATGGGTCTACAAGACCAAAATTAATGCTGAAGGTAAGATTGAAAGACACAAGTCTAGACTTGTTGTCAAAGGGTATAAGCAGCAGCATGGGAGAGACTATGAGGAAACTTTCACACCGGTTGCAAGAATGGAAACCGTGAGAGCAGTGATGTCCATAGCAGCACAAAACAAGTGGAAAGTTTACCAAATGGACATGAAGTCAACATTCCTAAATGGAGTGTTAATGGAAGAGGTTTATATTGAACAACCTCTAGGCTATGAAAAGAAAGGCCAAGAGCACAAAGTGTGCAGATTGAAGAAAGCTCTTTATGGGCTAAAGCAAGCACCAAGAGCATGGTACAATAGGATAGATTCCTATCTACTGAAAAATGGATTTGAAAAATGTGAGGGAGAACCCATCCTATACATTAAAGGAAAAGATGGTAAAATGTTAATTGTTGTGTTATATGTTGATGATGTGATTTTTATAGGTAATGATGATTACCTTGTTGAAAATTTTAAAAAGTTCATGAAAGAAGAATTTGAAATGACTAATTTGGGTTTGCTGAAGTACTCCTTTGGAATAGAAGTAGAGCAAAATGAAAATGAGATTTTTATCTCACAAGAAAAATATGTTAATGAGGTTTTGGAAAGATTTAACATGCAAGATTGCAAAGCAAAAATAACACCCACAGTAATGGGATCAAAACTCAGCAAAGAGGAAAACAATAAGGATTTTGATCCTAGTTTGTACAAGAGCACAGTTGGCAGCCTCATGTATTTGACTGCAACTAGGCCGAATATTATGCATGCTGTTAGTTTGATTTACAGGTTCATGGAGAGGCCAAAAGAAGCACATTGGCAGACAGCAAAGAGAATTCTGAGGTATGTTAAAGGAACTAAAAGGTTTGGTATTTTATATACTTCTTCAAAAAATTCAGTGTTAATTGGATACACTCATAGTGATTGGGCTGGAAGTGTAGATGATAGGAAAAGCACATCTGGTTATGTTTTTCACATGGGTTTAGGAGCCATTTCATGGGCTTCTAAAAAGCATCCTATTGTAGAATTATCTACAGTAGAGGTAGAATATGTGGCAGCGACAGTAGGAGCGTGTCAAGTTGTTTGGATGAGGAGAAAGTTGAGGATTTTATGTCAAGAACAGGTAAAAGGTACAGTAATTTTTTGTGACAATAGCTCATCCATAGCATTGTCTAAAAATTATGTGTTTCATAAAAGGACAAAGCACATAGATGCTAAGTTTCACTACATCAGGGAGCAAGTGAACAATGGAGAAATTGTTTTAAAACACTACAAAACTCAGAAGCAGTTTGCAGACATTCTGACCAAGCCATTGGGGTAGAAGAGTTTTGAATTTTTAAGGAAATGTGTGGGTATGAATGATAACCCAGAAGTTGAACTTAAGGGGGAGTGTTGAAATGTTAATTTCAACTGCAAAACCTGTACAGAGCTGATTTCCAAAATTGTTTCATCAAGTTCTGTACTCTGGCCACTTTCCATTTCAGTGAACAGTTAGATTCCAAGAGAGCTTTCATTTTCTCGACACCGGTCCTGCATATTGAAAACAGAGTATCAGAGTTTATAAAATGAAAACATAGTTTTATTTTTGTATACGCGGGAAGATTTTATTTTGTTTTTTTGAGTTCATGCAGATCAATGGTCCCCGCAGCCCACAAAGACCAGTGGTCCCCATCAACCATATCAGCAGTGCACGTGGGTGTATGCGATTGGATCACATTTTATTTGGGCCGTTTCGCGAAGTTGAAATCCGGACTCGATATGGTTTTATAAACCCGATTGTATAACCCATCACACATTCAAAAGTTTCCGTACCCAAACTTCGATTTTGGACCCGAACTTTTATTAAGCCACATTTTATAATATTTCGGGTTTTATTTTAGAGAGGTGACGTCATGTGGTTTTGTAATGTGAATTTCATATTGCAATATGGTTCAATCATTTTTGAAGTCTGGGCATTTGCGAAGAAGTTGTATTATGGTTGGTTATGTTTTTAAAGCTCTAAATTGTAATTCTCTTAACACATCGCGTGACTTAACCTTTGTATTAGTACATATATATACATATGTTTAACATATGTTATATGTGCATATTGTAATATGAGCGCAAATGTAATGTGGGCCCCGAAAGTTTATTCATATGTTTATTTTTATATAGTTTTGTTTTATTAAAAGTGCTGCAGCATATATAAAGTGTGAAAAAGTCCGAGAGGCATATAATGAAAAGTGTATTGTAATATACACAGAACAGAGTATTGTTTAAACACAACAGTATAAAACAGAGTGTGCCTGAAGGAAACTATTTTTGTGAGAAAAACATGGAGTGTATTTTATCTGTAGGTGAGACAGAGAGTGTTGTTGGCACTGTGTTTTGTAACAGTCCACATTTTGTAATCCCTCTGATAGAAGAAAATTTTATTGTAATAGTTTTTTTTTTTTTTTACAGTTAATGAAAGTGTCTCTGGTGAAGCAAAACTTTTATTTTCTCTATGTCAAAGGAGAGTATCATTCTCTCTGTATATTGTTCTGGAATTCTCAGAAATTCCAACACTCCTCATGTTGGTTCCCTATCTTCCTATCCATCCATAGAGATATCTATTATCTTAAGGAAGTACTTTCCTAGGCCTACTTGTCAACTTTCCAATGCAAGAGGTTCTTTTTTAATTTACAGAGGTCATGATGGCCAGATTGATTAAGCCCAGACCAGAACTCCTTTAACCCTTTCAAGGGATATGTAATTTTATTTATGTATTTCAAATTTCTTTATTTCGGTACATATATAATTATATATGGCAACAATGCCCTTTCTCTGCTTCAATTGCTATGGTTTGATTGAAGTTCATTGTAAGCACTATATCATACCTTTGCTAGTAATTTATATTATAACACTTTGCTGATTTCCATTACTATATTGCTATTATATTCAAAGTGAATTTTGGGTCTTGTTATCACTGAAATGTTAATTCTACTTCTCCAATTCGGTGTAAATGAGATATTGTCCCTATAAATTTACTTGGGATTTTCCCATTGTTTTTCCAACTCGGATTTATTTTCTTTCATTTTACAGTTATACTCCTCGCATCCCTGGTGAACATGATGCGTATTACATATTTTTACCTTTAATTTTTTCTCCAACATGTTTTTGGCTAGGTTTCTCCTGATGCATGGTTCTAATTGGGGTTCTGCCTTGTCTCTTATTTGGTTCTTGGTGGTACATGCCAGGCATAATTATTCTCTTTTTGATTTCGAATTAATTAATAATATGCGTGTAATTTTTTTTTCAGCATGATACTATCTTATTGTAGCATGATGCACTTTCCTGCTCTGACTGGTGCTTAAAAGTAAAAAAATAAGTATGGTACCCTAATGCGTGGCTGGAATATGTAAAATGAAGTCAAATATTTATGTTTCCGGTGTATATCTTCCTTTCTGTTTGCCTTATCTTCCTTTCTGTTCGCCTTCTTTCGAGACCCATACGTTTTGTCTACATAACTGAAAGTGGAATTCTCTCAACAAAATTTCCTCCAAAAATCCGAAAGGAATTGATGTGTCTTGTGAATCTGGACAGTTAAATGATAGACTCTCTTTTTTATTTTGAGTGTAGCCTTGTGGCTGAACACTTGTTCTAATTGAACTTACCCATGACCATTTACCCTTTACTATGATTGGTATCTACCCATGTGGGACATCTTCCCTTCCCGACCCAGCAAGGAATATTCATACAGAGGTTATCTATTTAAATATTAACTCCCCAAAATGCCACCGTAGGGCGATCCCACTCTTACACTTTAGGGCCTAATCTGGGTGAGTTTTTTCACTTGGACAGATTGAATAATCACTGGAATTAAACGATAATAACATGGGAAGTGTTATATAATATTTCTATATTAAAGTAAAATTTTAGTACATTCTCCATGCTGTCAACCACATATGTACATAAATATAATCATCACCAACGCATAATAATTTCATGGTAATTCATTCCACTTGCGTATTAATAAAATTGAACACACTAATTTATCATTAATAAGACACAAAATATTTCAAAGAAGATTTTATAGCAGCATCATACTATTTGGAAAATATGAAATTTCTTCTCATTCATGAGCTTTCCTCTTCCAACCTTTTCCCCAAGAAGAGATCTTTCCACCCAACAACTGACAACCCCCTTGTCATTCCAGTGAAGGCACTTTTATGGGAAAGATGTTATCCTAGTGAAGGCACTTTTATGGGTTGTCATCTTCATGAAGGCACTTTTATGGGAAATATGTCATTTCAGTGAAGGCATTTTTATGTCAACTTTCTCAACAGATTTTCCATAACTTCATTCTAGGTTGTTGTTTTCCATATCCAAGGCTTTTCTTTTGTTTTTTTTCACACAAGTTTTGTTTTTCTTCCTTAAAGATCGCTTTTTCCACAACATTGCTTTTCCCACCCTTTACCAGTGTAGTTTCCTACTCACTCGGGTATTATTAGATACCTTTCTCCAATCTAATTTTAAATTTAAATTATTTTCTTTGTGATCCCCAACGGTTTTTTTAGAGAAAATTTGGGAAAGTGTAACAATTCCATCCTAGCCACATGGATTAGAATTTTGGATCTCTTTATAATCTGTCTTTTCCAACTAGTATTCATCTTTCCAAATCTATATTATTAAAATCAAAATAATTTTTACAAGTGTAACAATTCTATCCTAGCAACATGGATTAGAATTTTGGATTTTTTATAATCTGTCTTTTCCAACTAGTATTCATCTTTCCAAATCAATATTATTAAAATCAAAATAATTTTTACACCATTATGAATGTTTCATAGGTCCACATAGTATTTGTCATGTTCACGATAAATAAAACTTAAAACCTAATTAACTTAAAGTCTAGGGTATTATTAGTATTATTAGATGATAGTTATTGACTATGGTGAAGATGACTATGAAATTAGCATTGAACAATTAATTAAAACTAATTAAGTCTTAATAGTACTATTAATATCTATTCAGAAAATCGATGTGAAATCATGTCATGGATCAATGCTTAGTATTGAGCTTACTCTGATGCATTGTGTAATCATTAACAACAATAAACATATTAATAAAATTGTATCGATCGATATTATATAAACATATTAATAAAATTGTATCTATCGATATTATAAAATACCTTTTTCGATCTCTTTATAATTTGTCTTTTCCAACTAGTATTCATCTTTCCAAATCAATATTCTTAAAATCAAAATAATTTTTACACCATTATGAATGTTTCATAGGTCCACATAGTATTTGTCATGTTCACAATAAATAAAACTTAAAACCTAATGAACTTAAAGTCTAGGGTATTATTAGATGATAGTTATTGACTATGGTGAAGATGACTATGAAATTAGCATTGAAAAATTAATTAAAACTAATTAAGTCTTAGTAGTACTATTAATATCTATTCAGAAAATCGATGTGAAATCATGTCATGGCTCAATGTTTAATATTGAGCTTACTTTGATGCATTGTGTAATCATTACCAACAGTAAACATATTAATAAAGTTAAGCTTACTCTGATGCATTGTGTAATCATTACCAACAGTAAACATATTAATAAAATGGTATGGATTGATATTATATAAACATATTAAGAAAATTGTATCGATCGATATTATAAAATACCTTTTTCGACATTTATTTAGTGAATGAATGTTTAATAAACCTTTTTCGACATTTATTTAGTGAATGAATGCATAATAAAAACATTGTTTGAGTGCTTAATAGTATGTATTGTTTGTAAACAATTCAACTGTATTCACATGTCCTCACAACCAATAGCATATGATAGCCAATTGAAACAATGTGCAGATCTCCTTTTCACACTTCTATTCACATATTTGTTCTACACAATGGAACCTTCCTCTACATATTTACACTCCACATATTCACCCTCCACAAGTGTAATGATTATTTGTCACAAACATATCAAGAAGATCATATTTATAAATATTATAAAATGGTATTTTAGTTATTTATTCAACGAATCTACACATAATCAGCAGAATTTTTAACAAGTCAAGAAAATACACAAGGCTATGTAGTTAATACTCAATATAAAATATTGAAACAACATGCTTTGCACACTTTTTACACACATTGCCTCATTTTCCGACAACATTTTGGCTATTACCAAATATAAAAGAATAATCCATATGTAATTAGGACACCATAAAACCTAATTGAGGCTTAATTATATGATTAAAAAATATATTTTCAGATATTAATTGCAAGTACTATTGATATCATAAGCATTTGTATTGATATCATAAGCATTTGTAGTAGAGTAATGGTAAAATCATTATATATTTAGAGCTTATGCGAATTCAAGCCTATTGAAATTTGCTAATGGTACTTCTTCCTTGGTTATTTTTTATTTATGCTACAAAGTTGTCAAGTTTGTAGCTTATTTATAGTAAGAAGGATTTTTAACGAGTTCCTCTCATCTAAAGGTTTTCCAGGTCAAAATTAATAGGGAAACACAGATGAAAGAAATAAAAACAATTGTTTAGAATCTAGAAATGAAATGGAGTATGAATTTTAAGTATTCTTGTTTTATCATTGCAAAAAGTAGCATGGAATAGTATACATCAGTAAATCCATAATCCTTACAATATCGAGGAGAAATTTTTAATGGGTAGAAAGGAATGAAGAAGAAAATCCAATTAACATTTCTCAGAAAGACATAGCTCATAGATACACTCTTTATGGCGAGATAATTTTTAGTTTTGTTTGACTTATCTTCTCAGTTATTTTTTTTTTGTGAACAAGGACTACGAAGAAGTTTAGATACCTATGTAATGCAATTCAAAAAGAGGCAATGAAAAAAGAGGCATTTGTTTATAAATGTAGTTTTTTCATTTCTCAAAGATAATAGCCATTGAAGGTAAGAAATCAAAGAATAAGGTGACAATAACTCCAGGATTTTTTTTATGAAAAATACATATATGTAAATGAATCAGTATGATATATGTAAATGAATCGGTATGATATTTGTGTTTAGTTATATTATTTACACATGAAAAAAGTTTTTCAAAACAATGTGGCCATGGGTAGATCTCATTTTTTAGACCAGTTACTTGGACAAAATTACATTGAATATAAAAAAGCATTAACTATTATTTGTCCACATTGCATTAAGTATGGGCTTTGTTTTGATGAGATGTAATCTAGTTATTTTTAAAAAAAAAATATTCGTGATAAAACGTGAACTTCACATTGCTTTAATCAATTAATCTCACATTTCTACACTCCAAAAATACAATATCAGTCATAACCATTTCATTATTAGGCTTGATTACGTTTTTAATATTTGGTGATATATTCTACATAAATTTGATATTTATGATACAAAAGTGTAAAAACAAGGAAATAAGGTTCTTCCACACATATATTTCTTCTACACATGCTAGAATGGATACTTGTTGTGGAGTCATTTTTATGCATCAATTCATTGAATAAATGTTGAAAAGCACATTTTATAATATCAATTGATTTGCTTAAAAAAAATAATCATTATAAAATGCATTAGAGTAAGTGTTATTAAGAATTGAAACAAGCTCATGATTCTTTGTCGATTCACAAAATAAATAATTATGTTAATTGGAAAACAAAATAAAAAAATACAAAAATTAATTCAGGGACATATCTTTTGGTTTGCGTAAATATGGGGAAAATAATATTTTTAGTGTGGAGCGTGGAAATGGCGATATACATTGATGTATGGCTAGACAACGAATTAAAGGGAGGCATATAGATAGTAGATACATGTTACCCATGTGAATTAGATGTTATTTATTTAGAAAATCTAATTATATGCTATTATGTTATTTCTTAATTTGATAGTGAAGTAAGGTGGAAAGATTTTATGTTGTAATTTCATTATTTTGTGTTATTTTTAGCTTTTATTTTGTAAATTTAACTATTTATTTAGATAATTTCTTTTCGGACTAGGTATTCGTTCATTACAATGCAAATCTAAGTGGGTTTTTGTTGTTATTAGATGAGTTGTTGCTCTATTTAAGGTAAAATATTTGATTAATTTAGCTAGTCGATAACATTGTTGTATTTGAGTACTTTTTGTTTTCTAGTGAAATGAAAGATGTCATGTGAATGGGGCAGAGCGAAGCATGGAGTTGGTGAAAGAGATTTGTAATGAGCTTTTATATCTCAAAATTATTCTTGAGAAACTCATAAGAAACAAACATGATGACCAAATAGATGCAGGATAGATTAGCAAATTTGTAGAGGGGTTAGGAGCTTTTACATGAAAAACTAAATCACTATGACGAAAGATTGAATCACATGGGGAAACATGTACACTATGAGTTCAATATTCCGCCATCAGTAAGTTCAAGACCAAATAACCTTATTCCATAAATACCCTTCATAGTTAATATCTTTTGGGCATGCACTGATCCTGAAATTTTTCTAGATCTATGTTTATTTTCTTTTTTAGCATTGAAGATTTTTTTTGTCAAGTTGTTGTCGACAATTTAATTTTTTTTTTTTTTTTGGATAAACTAATACTTAGTTTTATTTACAAAATATTATACCTTTTTAGATCATTTGAGCTTTCCCTTTTCTTGCTATGACATCCACCTATTATTTTTCCCCTATTTGCATTAATTTTTATCTAAGAATTGATGAGATGATAATTTTGTTTCTTTGGGATGTGGTATCCAATCCCTGTGCATTGGAATTCATTTTTTAGTATTTAATATCTTATGATTTACACTTTATTAATAATTACTAATTAATTTGATGCATTAATAATGTTTTTATTTATAATATCACACAACACCATGATCAAATGTAAAGTATTTTCTTGGGGTTGAGAGAAAAATCATCTCCTTTTAGAGAATTGAAAGAAATTTTAAAATTCAGCAATTGCAAATTTCAATGTGAAGCATGACCATTTCATTATTAAAATAATGTAAGCACAATTAAGTAAGCAATCAACAAAGATAAATTAGTTTCTAGTTTCTTTTTACCAATAAAAACGTCGTTGTTGAATGCGAAAGCATGTGTATCAAATAACATAAAAATTGACGATTTGTAGTTTGCATAAATAAATGTATGGGGGTAAATTTTATTTTAAATATTTTTATTCTGTTTTTGGTGGAATTTTATCTATTATGCCGAGATAGGTAGCCTATTATATATTATGTGGAGGTTTTCTAGTTGTATGAAGCTCTGCACTGCCACACTTATTTTCTATCAACTTTAAAGTTTGAATATTGGCACCAAAAATTATATAATTATACCTAGTCGAATGATACCAAGTGTTAGCAGAAATGCACTCAACATTTAGGTACCAAAAAATTTTATGCCCCAAAATTTAATAAACCTAAACTGGAAATTAATTGATATACGGTATATTTTGGGGAAAATGTTTGTCCCTTGATCCATATAGTCATTTTTTCACACATCTCTTCCTCACACACATTAATAATCCAAAACTGCCAATTAGTTTATTAATTTTTTTCCCAAATAATATTGCAAACGCAAACACTTAGTTTTAATGCTTAATTTGTTTTTTTCATTCCTAGAATTCTCATTAATTCAAAATGTCAAATATATACATTAATCAATAAAATGGAGTTAGTAAGCATGCTCGAACTAGGATTTTGATTTCCCATAATAATATATATTTATTTTTTATTTTACATCTTGTTAATAGTTCCCAAATACGGAAGAAATATATTTCCCGGGACAATTGTTCATCCTCTCCATTAGAAAAATTAAGAGCTTTGTCTGGTTGTTGAGATATATTCCTCAAAATATGAAATTATAGAAAGGTACATAAACAAGTTGAGCTATGAGGTTAGTAAGATTTGTTTTAGTATATGGATGAAATTTGTGTGGGGATTGCTGTAGAAATTGTGTGCATGTAGTGCATCAGAAAGTGTGTGTGGAGAATGTGTGTGTGGAGCAAAGAAAAAAAAAAATCTGCACATGCTACCTTCGCACACCCTTTTTCCTCACATAAAACCTACATTCTCATAGCATAACCAATAGAACCATCAACCTACATGACATATCATTTATTAATAAAGAAACCATTACCAAATTGTACTAGTTTCTCAACCAATTTTGCAATTCAGTATATGATAAAGGCTATATATATTGTAATTTTCTCAGCGTAGTAAAAAAAACATATTGTCATATTATGTAATATACATGTGGATATACATGCAAAATATTTTTCAAGTTATGTCTCTCTCTTCCACACAGTGCTTCTTCAAATAATCATTGAAATTACAATTTTTTTTGAGTTCTATATGATAATGATTGGTTTAGATTTTTAAAAAAAAATTTGTTTGAAATACCCTTATTGATATAAATTAGTGATAAAAATATATTAAAAGTATTCCAATGTAGAATAGTATAATAACATTGCATCACCTATATTCTCATCATGTTCATGGAACATATACCTTGTAAATTATGCTAAACTGGATCATCATAATAAGGTAAATGTTGCATGAAAGTGTTTGATTTAGTTTTCTAATCTGATAAAATTGTACAATTGGAAACAAATGGAAATATGTTTTCAGATATTGTTTGACTCATTATAGGATATGAAAATTTAATAATCAATAACACAATGTAAGAAATCACATTGTGAAAAAGAAGACACAACATAGAAGAATGAACTATTTACACATTATAATAGAAACATAGTAAATAATGTTAGTAAAATAAGGTAGCCAAAACATCAATACTTAAAGGGGTGCATGGTATTGTGAAAAGTGCCGAGTAAGAGACAACCGAGTGGGAGGGGGAACAAATATTCTTCCACACCTTTTCACAATGAATCAACATTAACAGTTTCACAGACTATGTAAGGGTCTTGAAATAAGAAATAATATTTATTAATTTGACATGAATGAAAATTAGAAATTGTTTTATTCTTCCCTGGAAATGTGAAACCCGAGTTTCAAACATAGTTAACTGTATCATATTGCATACTTTATTTACACATTTTTTTTTTCAAATTTTGGGAAATTGAAAATGAAATAACAATGTAACAACGATAGCTCTCAGTTTTCCATGGAAATTTTAAACACTTTGAGTTCAATTGAAAAGTACGACGACATTGTCAAATATTATTAAGCGCAACATATTATTTTTAGAGACGCTAAACAATATTAAATATCCATATAATCTTTAAATATTCCAATATAGAGACTCATCACATAGCATTTTTCTAACATAAACTATGTGTGAAGGAAATACATTTTGTAATATTTTTTTATTAATTATAGAATTTTCAAATTTGATAAATCAATAAAACAATGTAAGAAATCACACTGAAAAAATGTAGACACTACATTACACAATGAACCAACTACAAATTACAATTAAATCATAAGAAATAATTTTAGTAAATAGAATAATACAAAACATAGAACTTGAAGAAATAAATTCATTGAAATATGTTTTAAGACAATGTTTAGAGCTACAACTTATGTAATCACAAGATGAAATCAAATGAAAAATATCCAACAAACTTAAAAAAATCTTTGGAAATGCTCAAATTCTTGAACCAGAAAATAGAAAATGATATTGATATTGGAAGTATGGCATGGGGACAACCCCCCCACCACTCAACAATAGTCAATGGGAATTCATTCATACTAGTTATTGGTAAAAAAGATATTTGCACTTTCCATATAACACGTCTTGATTTTGACAGCTTGACAATAATAGTATCTCCAAAATACCAACAATAGATTGCTTGACAATGACAGAAAAGAGAATAATATATCAAATAACCATAACATGAAATGAAATCCTAATCATATAAAAAATCGAAAAATCTATTCAATATAAGTCAAATTCTTCCAGCGGAAAATATAAGGTCATGTTAAAATTGGGATTGCAAATATGTGAATGTGTAGAAATGCAGGTGCTACCCCTACTCCTTACTAGCCATAAATGAGGTAGCCAAAAGATGAAATCAGATCCCAATCATCCAACACATCAAAAAGTCTCTCCAATAATGTTCAAATTCTTCAAGTAAGAAGTAAAACATAGTGTTAAAATTGAAAATATGTGTACGTGGAGGTGTGGAAGTGCGGATCCCCCCTATACTCCTAGAAAATAGCCTTATCATAATACCACCAATAGATTTCTTGACAATGCAGGCGAAGAGAACCAGAATACCATTAGTAGTTTTCTTGACAATGAAAAAAAAGAGAATGAGAATACCATTAGTAGATTGGTTGACAAAGAAAGGAATGAGAATTGTAATATCACTATATTCCTCAACAATGTAAACAAAGAGAACTATCATTATCTATGAATAATCAAGTTTTGATGGTTTATTGTAAATGTGCCATGTATCTTGAAACTGGAGAAGCAATCAATAAAAGTTGGTTTGTCTACACAATATTTCTCATAGGAAACTTTTCATTGAATGGGTAATAATTTCTCCAGTTCTACACCTCTTAGAACATAGTATATATTGCAGTGTTGTCGTTTTCATGTATGATATATTTTAATCGATGGAAATAAATGAAATGATAATTTTCATTGCAAATGGTAAAATAAACTATAGTTTCATTCATAGTTGTAGCAGTTGTAATTGGACTACTTCATTTCGCACATCCAGTCTCAAATGGATCCATCTATACACTATTTAGCATCAATCTCACTTTCAAATTCTATAAAAATAATATAGAAAATTGAGACTTATCACTTTGAAATCAAATGTATTTCTATCCTTCTTTATTTATATATATATAGTTACAATATAATATAGTTTACAATGCATATTTCACTCACGAAAGAAAGCATTTTTCTTGTATTTTTACTTTCTTTTCTATTTTCAAAGAACATATGAACATGGATTGTGAAGTTCAGAAAACTCTTTCTTTTTTTTCAAACAATTTTTTTAGTAATATGAGTGGAAAACGTTTTCTTGAATTGAAAGATATGTTGAAATAAGTTTGTCGCGTACTTGAACTTGTGACATATGTAATTGTTGTAAAAAAAACATGTAAATGGTATAAAAGACTAACAATAATTTTGTAGCATTGAAACGTTCAACTAAATAAAAGATTATTGTTTCCATGTCATGTTCTGCATTCCTTCCTTTGATTTATAGTAAACAAAGCATTGGTGTATGTGTTGTCAAAATTTCAATGGCACTAGTTGTGCCAAATGGAAACTGATCTTGACTATGGGAAATATTTGCAATTATCATATTTGGAAAGAATTAGTACTCTGCAGAAACAAGACACATGTTTTCTACAATGCTAAAGCTATTTAGACAAATATTCTGTCATAGTCACAACTATTGTATTTGTGCTTTGGAATTATTTTAAATTTTATAATAGAAACACCATCATCTAGAATAATTTTTGTCTCATGTTGTTAAATAATTTTTTTTGGCATAAGCAATGTTATTGTCATTTTGGCCTTCTTATCCATCAGATCTTCATAGAGTACTGTTTGTCTTATTTGTTTTGTCCAATAAAGTTTGATATGTGACTAAAAAAAATCCATGGAAGATGCTTCCTATTATTTTGTTACTGATATCTTCCATAAATTATGGCATAGAATTGATCATTTTTTGCCTAGTTATGAGCATTAAATTGGAATTAAATCAAGAAAAAAAATCAAATGTGCAGTTAAGTAAACGTGGATATAACTACCTTTTTTCTTTTCTTTTTTCATGATTTTTGGTTTATTTCGCTTGGTCTCTTGTGATATTTGCTTCTGTAATAGTTCTCATTTCCATCTCCATTTCTTCGTCAATGCCTATTGTTAGATCATGCTAATCCGATATTTTTTGCATTTTCAAAAACAATGCATTCAAATCACTACATTAAGGGACATTATAATTGATAGTAAGTAAGAACTTTCTCATGAAGATAGAAATAGATTGTGCAAAGTCATTGGTAATGTATATTACATTATCAGGTTCATAGTCTCTAGATAGAATTTGATTTCTATTCATATACGTAAAATACAAAATAGGTTTTAGTTTGGACCAATTCTAATTTACAGTTTTTTCTTACATATGTTAAACTAAAAATTTAACAAATGCACAAATGCAAAACTATTTTATAGAAATATTCAAAGTACCTTTTTCCTTGTAATTGTTTTCATGGATCTCAATCTCTAAGTGGTATATTTTTCCTGAAAATTGAAAAATCCTTGCTTTTAGTTAGAGTACCGAAAAAATATAGCAAAAAGACACAAAGTTGTATTTAATTTAATAATAATCAAATGAAAATAAATAGAATAGAAACACAGCTCTTAGCGAATTTATCATTGTATTTAACTATATATGTTATATTTTTGTTCATTTTCCCTTCTCCAATGATATGAATTAGATCAAATATATAGAAAGATGAGTGAAAAAAGGTTCTCATTTCTTAGCACGAAAACAATTTAGATGTAACAGCTAGCTGACAGTAACGTATATTGTATAACTTTTTTAGAACTCCTATATTTTACACTTTTTGAAATATCCACCTTGTTGTTACAAGGTTTCAACGTATATTGTATAAATTCTCTAATTACTTGCATATAGAAGAAATCATGCACTATTTACTTGAAAAAAATGTTACAAATTTTGCACCTTCGTTCAAAGTCTATTTGTAGAGAAAATCCCTCATGCCATGCAAATAATAAAAATACCACTGTATAGCCCAGAAAAGAAATATATTTGTAACTATATCCCCTGAAAAGTAATCTAAAATATGTTCACAATGCGCATGCTAAAAATCTACACGACAAACACCTATCCAATGCTCCTATGGATAAGATGACTAGAATTAATTGTTACAATTGTCACATTACCTTTTAAATTTTAAACATGTGTATTATATAGTAACTAAATACAAGCCTCACTCAACTAATGGAAAATTAGAAATAATTTTTCCATAAATTAGAAAATGTTTTTTAAATTTACAGAAAAATAGGAATATTCGAAAATTTCCTAAAAATTTGGTTAAAATTGGAAAAAATGGGCAAAATCATCGATAGTAAATGAACTTAGACCAAGGCACCCATAGATGAAAAAAAAATTGTAATAATGAAAAACTTGGTAAAATAATAGAGTCAACACACTTCGACCACAAAGTGAATATTCTAGTCCCTAGAAAGTTGTCTAATAATCATAATAATAATAATAATAAATAGATGAATGATTAATTAGAATTGTCACATTAGATTTCAAAATTTCATGAAATGTTTTAGATACTAATTAGTAGTAAAAATAATAATTAATATGTAACTGAATTTGACGACAAGACAAACACTATAGTCGCTAGTGAGGAAAAAACTAATTATAGTAATAATATTAATAATAAATTAAATTACAAGTTTATTGAAATGAGAAAAGTGTAATTGTGCTTTCTCCACACCCCCACACCTCTCCACTCTGCAAATGGAAATGTGAAATTCTCATTATTTATTTTCCAATATCACACTTTGTTTTTAATTTTACTTAGTGTAAGAAATTATTTGCATAGTTTGAATGCATAAAGCATTTTATTTTGAAATATAAAAAAAGTATAAAGCATACAAAAAAACTAGGGTTTATGTTTCAATGTGAATGCATTCTATTTGATATTGAAATGAAAAAGCATTTTTGTCAAGTAAGCACTACATGATTTATTTTATATGCAATTATTTAGAGCGTTTATACAATATACCCTACATATTTGTAGCAACGAGGTGCATATTCAAAAACTGGATAATATGAGAGTGCTAAGAACATTTATACAATATGTGTTACTATCGTGTAGTTGTTACGTCTGAAATTTTTTCATGATATGAAATTATAATCTTTTTTCCTCTTATTTCTATATATTTGATCTAATTCATATCATCAAAGCAGGGAAAATGAACAAAAGTAGAACATACTCAATTAAAGACAATTATAACTTTGCTAAGAAGGTTGATTTTTCTTTTGTTATTATCATTTGATTATTATTACATTATACAACTCTGTGTTTTTTTTTATATATTTATGTACTCTGTGATATGTAATGTTATATAGAGGAAGGTATACGAAAATGTATGTAGACATATGAAAATTGCAAAACAATGTTTATGTTCCCTGCTCCAAACAAAAAAGTTACTTCACTTAATATTTCATAAAATTGTGAATAAAAGCACCATCGTACCACTCTTGACAAAAAATTACAAAAGTAATTTCTTTAATAGCCTTGCAAAAATCTCGTTTAGAAATAGGTTGCAGCCTCAACATCTCCTAAATAGTTCTCCATGAGTACTTCCTCCTTTGAATGTCTTTCCACTCCACAAGTTGCATTGTCTCCTTAAAACCTACTATTAATATTAATTAATTTTACATATTCAATGATAAGTGTTATGCAAATAAGTATTTCCACTCCAAAAATTCCCTTGTCTCGTTCAAATATGCTATATCCATCCGCTTTGCATATATAAAACATAAAAATCAAATCATCAAAGTTGAGAAACTACATTTTCTCACATATTTTTATACAATCCTTGTCCAGGTGTGAAGGTTCTTCACTTCACTTCCTTGCATCTGCACAATCCTTCATTCCGCATAGATTCATGTCTCTATGCACCTATTCTGTTGCACAACTAAATCAGTAAAAGTTTAAGATGGAAATAAAAAAGAATTAAGATCAAAATGAACTAGAAGTAGTTTTGATAGTTTAAATGTCAATGTTTGTTCTCAGAATGCTTCTTTCACACCTCCATACTCAAATTTGGCATCATTTGAAAAAGTAATAGAAATCTTAGACATAACAGTATCAGAGAACTCACTAACCAAATTACCACTCATAAAATTACTCTTTTGTTTCCATGCCTCAAAGTTAAATACTAAATTATATTTATGTGCCAGGAAGAAATCATGACTCGATATATTCCATGCTCAGAAAATTCCCCCACACTTGATTTCCCTGCACATCCTTTCTGTTGCACTTCCCCCAAATCCTTTCTCCTTCCTTTAGATATCACAAATTTGTTTTTTTTATCCATTCCTCAGCTCCACATATTAAACTATCTTTATGTAGAGTGAAGGTGAAGAAATTTTGAATTGATATAGTCCCTTATATTTAAAAAACTCCCCCCTACAAAATTTCTCCACACACCCTTTCTCCGCACAACAAAATCATAGTAATTTCGCATTAAATTAATATTTTAAAGATATTTTCGCATGTTTTTTCATACCCCCACACACCCCCCCCCCCCCCCCATTACGTAAGGCACATGGAACCCCCATTATCTTTGGAATAAATGGGGAAAGCAGTAGCAATATCATGCATAACAAATTCAGAGTACTCATTGAAAAAATCACCACTTACAGAATTAACCTCTTTTTTTCATGCCTAAAATTCACATACTAAATTAGCTTTATCCACACTACCTTCACTTGATATAGAACCTAATCCTTAATAGACTCCCCGATACCCAATTTCTTTACAAACCATTTTTTCTACACTTCCCCCACAACCTTCCTCGGCATATCATAAAATTAGTATTTTTTTTCCATGCCTTGAATTCACATATTAGATTATCCTTATGAAAAGTGTGAAGGAGTAAATATTGATTCAATATATTCTCTTCTCTTTTATAAACTCTACCATACATAATTTCTTTGCACACCCTGTCCCCGCACAACAAATAATAGCAGTTAAACCCCCAATTCCCATTTCTTACGTAAGGGACTTTCAACCCTGCCAATTCTAGAATCATTGGGAATAATACTAGCAGTGTGAGGCATAAATGGTTTAAAGCACTCACTAAAAAAATTTCCACTAACAAAATTAGTATTTTTTTTAAACGATATGTGATGCACTAACAAATCTCATAAATAAATCTCCCTCTACTAGGGGATTTATGCCACATAAAACCTCTCTTAGATAATGGAAAATTAGAAATAATTTTTTCATAAATTAGAAAATAATTTTTGAATTTACAAAAAAAATAGGATTATTCAGCATTTTCTGGAAACAATCGTTAAAATTGCAAAAACTTGGCAAAATAATTGATAGTCAATAAAATTTGACTAAGAGGAAAGTTCTATAGTCCCTAATGAGACACTGACTAATAATAATTTAATTATAAGTGTGTGGTATGTAATATATGGAAGGTAAATTAGTTTTTGTGTGGGGGATTTAGTTTTAGTAAATAGTTAATTCAAAATTTATAGGAAATTTTGTAGAGAATAAAAAATAGCTAAATTTTTTTCCTAGTGAAAAAACTCAATTGGTTATCAAAGTGATGTGAATTATATGAAAACTGAGAGATTCAAGGTTAAAATCCCCCCATTGTGAACCAGTTTACAAAGAGGAATACAAGTTCTAGATCCTAAGAGGTTTACTAATAGTTACGCCTCAAATGGGCTGTTGGGTGCATCTGGGATACAAAAATAGAAAATAGTGAAATGTTTGAGTTCAACATAAATTTGTACATGATTATTAACAACATATTATATTCAAAGGGTAAGATATAACGCAAGGCCCGATAAGTTTACTAGTAATTATGTGTCAAACAGGTTGTTGGGTTCCTCTAAGATACCAAAAACCAAAAATTGGTGAAATGTTTGAGTTCAACATAAATTTGTACATCATTCATAACAAAATCTTATATTCAAATAAATTTTGACACCCTCTTAATAATAATATCCCACAAAATTAATCTCAATTTACTTGTAAAATAAATATAAAAAAGATTAATTTTATTTTAAATTTTCCATAAAGAAAAAATTTATATGACCTCGTATAATCATTATATTAAAATTTTGATTCTGTGCACATTAGTGGCATCTGTATCTCAACCAAATATTCCACACATGATTCCACATAGGTGCACTTACCGACTACTTTTCTCTATTGTTTTTAGTTGATTATCTAAATATGGATGTAGTCTAAATATTCCTTTAATTAAAATAAAAGAGATATTAATCTTACTAGGCAGAATTTGACTTTGAACTGTAATAAACAAATATGCATCTCTATATTGACCCTAGGTAGATGTATCGACGTTGACTTTAAATTTCTAATATATTTGTTCATTTATCAATGTCGTAGATTGAATGCCCTTGGAATATCTCTCCTATGATGCATAGATCGACAACAATGGTGGAGGGGAGCGTGAAGCATTCCAATATAGTAAATTGAAAGTGAGAAAAAAATTTGTGAGTCATTGAGTGCCGCACGTGAAGGTCAGCACCACAAATATTTCACTGAGTGCTCTCCTCTTCCCTGACCGGTCGTTTAGACTTCATCTCTTTGTTTCCATATCATTCATATCTTTTTTTTTAAGGGGAATGCATGTCCTACCATGTGACATCCCTCTGTTTTTGAATTATTATTGTGAAATTAAAAAAAAAAAACATGGTATTTTGAATGAAGAAAAACCATGAGGTGTATTGGAAATATGTTTAGGAAATTTAATGTCTTAAATTTCTCACATAAATTATCAACCGAGGTTTGTAAAATGATGAAGTGTGGTGCACCATATGTGCTTATTTAACCTTTTTCTTACTTCGTTTTATGTAATTTTATGTTTTATTGGGGGGTTTTGTTCTTTATGTTTAAATGTTAATCTATAACTATGAAAGGAATCAACTGAATCTAATGAAATTTAAATGTGTAAAACTAATTTTGAAATAAGCAAGAAAATGAAGTCTTCTTAAGTTAAATTAATTTGGATAAAAATGAATTAAAAACTATTGACTGGTTAGAATTTGATCTGAAAAAAGAGTGTCTATTCTAATGAATTCTAATTTAACATTAGTCCTATTCCATGGATATGAATCTTATATCTAAAATTTGAAATTGAAATGCTACTCTAAATAAAAAAGATTCAAAGGAAAGCAACTAATATATGTTAAATCAATCCGACATTCAATATGGAAGTATGATAGAATCACCCTCTTGAAATGATGTACAAGTAACTGATTATACTTTAGTTTTGAAAATTTAAGTCTAGGAAAGCAATTAAAGCATGTAAAGGAAAACAAATACGGTACGTTTAATCACTCCAGCATCCAATATGGAAGTATGATAGAATCACCCTCTTGAGATGATGTACAAGCAACTGATTATAATTTAGTCTTTAAATCTAGGAAAGCAATTAAAGCATGCAAAGGAAAAGCTCAATAATTGCATAGCTTTGACATTCGAGCACCCAATTGTGAAGTATGACAAGTCACCTTCTTGGCCTGATTTTTAGGAACACCCAATTATAAAAATGACTGAGGATCTTAATCTAGAAAAAAATGTAAAAGCATGTAAAAGAAAAGCTCAATGATTGCATAAGTTAGACATTTGAGCACCCAATTGTGAAGTATGACAAGTCACCATATTGGCCTGATATTTAGGAACACCCAATTATAAAATGAATGAAGATTTGATCTAGGAAAGTAAATTACCTAGCATGAAAGGAAACTAAACAACTATGATCTCTATTGCCTCAAACTTAATCCAATTGGAAAATAGATGAATCTACCTTCTTGAGCTGTTTTAGGAAAGAAAATATTACACAGTCATTCTATCATTGATGCTAAGAAAACATTCATGACTTAATTAAATGATACTAATTTAAAATATGCAACACAATATTAATCTACTTAGGAAATTAACAAAAAAAAGTAAAGAATTAAAATAAAACAATTAACGAAAAACCTCCTCCTGTTCAGGGACCCTTTGCAATAGATTCGGTTGAGATCCTAGCTGACTATATACGCATTAAGCAGATGTTGTAACCATGAATAATATCCTTGTATTATGAAAAGAACAGAGTTTAAAACAATAAACAGTGTTTTAGAAATTACAACTACTATTCGGTTTCTGCTTAATCGATATTTATAAAAAAAAACATAACTGTGATGAGCTAATTACTCCTACAAATGCTAGCTGAACTGAAACATAGAATTGGATTTTGACTGCTTAACTCTTGATTTGCTACGTCAGAGAAAATAAATATTTCTTCATTCTTGGCTTACGTCCTTTGACTGGACTTTTACCATGATCTCAAGAATCCTTTTCTATCGATTTGGATCAAGTAGGTAGGACGAAATCCATGTGTGAATAAGTTTGGAGATGCCCATGTGGATCGTTTCTCTATTTTCTACTTGGAACTTGTAAAATGATGAAATTAGTTGCGGAACCAACGATTAGTTGTAGAATATGCTACGTTCTATAGCCAAATTACAAAAATCTATTCAAATAGAAAGAAAATCAAAATATAACATAGAAATCGTTTCTATGCATTACCTGAGATAGAACATGACATTTATCATTGATTGGAGTGTATGGACTTATGAGAAAGTAAGGAAAAAGGGTGAGAAAGGATGTCAAATAAAGGAAAATTATGAGGTTCAACATACCCCCACTAATAATTGATTACAGTTCTCATGAAATTTACCAAAAATGTGAAATTTCCTCTCTTACTGCATTTTCTCAGACACTTCTGCTAATACATCCAATTTTCTCCTTTTTATTTTGTTTGAAGTGATTGCCACCCTAGGATTTCTCATGAGGAGCTTGTATTTGAGATTGATGACTACCTTGTTTAGTGATTTTTTCTTTATTTTTAACTTCATGTCCTTTTTGTACCACAGTCCTAAGTGTAGGATGGTATTATCACTAATTACTTTCTCCAATTTGTTCTGCTGCTTCAAAGCTTCATTCTCATATTTAATATGCCTATTCAATATCTCTAGTTCATAGATATCCTATTTGAGAGTATCAACTACAAGTTCTTGTGGATTGATAGAAGGTTCTGGATTCATTGTTGCATTTCTCTTCTCCAGTGACTATGTGATCATATATTTCTTGTTGTATTGGGTCTATGCCTGGAGATCTTCTACTGGGACTACCATAAAAATTATGTATAGGAGAATTTTCAGGGCTATGTAGAGGAGAAATATTGATAGGAGATGGTATTGGAGGTTCTTCCTCTAAACTTATAAACTCTGTCTCTTTTGGTAGTGTTTTATTCATTGAACCTCAGAGTCTAGAGTTCCTTGTCAACTACAGAGGATTTACATTTTATTCACTTATAACCTTGCTCCTCCTTTCTGTTTTATTGGTAGTGTTTTATTCATTGAACCTCAGAGTCTAGAGTTCCTTCTCAACTGCAGAGGATTTACATTTTATTCACTTATAACCTTGCTCCTCCTTTCTATTTTACCTCCTGTCTTAACTGTACCTTGCTTTTTGTTCTTCATCATCTTTGCAAGAGTAATTTCTTCATCATTTTTCTGAAGTGGATATGTAGGTCTGTCCTCAATGATTGTGTCAATATTATTCCTTCTGCTTTTTCTAGTATTTTCTTCTTCACGATGCTCTGGTACTTCTTGGAAATGGTTTCTAATAAGAAAATTTTCCCAAGAATCTCCTATAATTTTCAAATAAAATTCAGGAAGTATTTTTACCAAACCATGATGATGCATAGTGTTTTCTATAAACTATATTCTCTTCTACACATTTGTAGACATTATTTTTAAGCTATTTAGTAAAAATAAGGGAAGATTTATTTCACCATCATCTAAGAAATTCATCAACAATCGAATATGATATATATACATGCAGCCAAATTTGCCTTCATAGGTGATAAAATTCTGTAGAATTAAAAGCATGTTCCTGCATTTGTTCTTGAGTGCAGAGCTAGGAATACCGTTTATGAAAACAAAAGTATCCATACCTGTATTTTTGAGGATAACCTTCCATGATTCACTATGAAATTATTTGTTTTTGAACCACCTTTCGCCAACCCTTGGGAGTTCTGTGGCTTTAGCTATGAATTCTTTAGTTACTGAGAACTTGATATCTCCTATTTCAACTTCTGTCCCATTAAAATACCTCGCAAAATACATAGTGATATCTTTGTGGAAGACGTCAAAATTTTCTATGAACTTGAGCCATTTATCCTTCCACAACATCTCCCTAAT
Source organism: Pinus albicaulis (assembly GCA_034641835.2). Lineage (NCBI taxonomy): Eukaryota > Viridiplantae > Streptophyta > Pinopsida > Pinales > Pinaceae > Pinus > Pinus albicaulis. Next base: position 993,872,409 of record CM076583.1, read on the forward strand.
CTAAGGATATCCTTCCATATATTTTTTTCCCACCATTTCTTATCTAATTATCAAACCCATTCCTTCTGTTGTGAAAAGTATAGTCTTTAGAATTATCCTCCTCTGTTATGAAGTGAATTGGATTATGGATCTGATGAAGGACGTCGAGGGTTTGTACGAATGAGTGAGATGGATTGGGGTTTTGAAGAAACATATATGGGTATGTTACAACAATAGGTCATAACCGTTAATCATAAATGGAGGAGCCTATTGTGGACTTTTATGAAACATAATGCAGATGATGTGGCCGATCTATGACATGATAGGAGTCCCAATAAAATCAAATGATGAGATGTTAAGGTAGCATATGATTATCTACGTTATGCATGCTAATGTTTTAAACTTGCTATTAAAAATAATTTTTTGCAACTTTACCTTTAGAACTAACCTTTCGTTGTCATTTGTTTGGTTTTGATTCTTCAGGTACCTTTTAGCATGGTGTTCTTCAAATGTATTCCTTCAATTTACTGTATTCATCACTTTTTTCAATAGGTTGTACAAAATGTGTCGGAGTTGCAGAATGGAATGTACTTGTAGAAATGGAATGTGTCAGCATAATTTGGAATCAGCTATAGAATGGAATATAAATATAGAATGGAATGTTGTTGCAGAATGTGGAATCAACTGCAGAATAGAATGTCAGCTGCAGAATGGAATATGACTATGGAATAAAATGTAGCTAAGAATTGGAATGTGACTGTGGACTGGAATGTAGATGCAAAATGGAATATTACTTGTGGAATGGAATGTAAATGCAACACTGCATGTATTTTTGTACTACCTCTTATTGTAGAAAAGAAAGGGAACAAGAATTTCTAGAATGGAATCGAAAATATAGGATGTCAGAATTTCTGATTTTCATCATGTATTTTTCTCTATAAGGATGCCAATCATTGATTGGTTTTCATACTTATACTATATATATATAGGAAAAATAAAAGCTAAGTTAGGGAAGAAGAAGGATTCTTCTTCACTAACATCATATCAGTATTATTTTGGAAAATATTGATAAATTCTTCTCCTGAAATTGGCTTATGATATACTTTCAATCGATGTCCATTCACAAGAAGAGGTACCTTTTCTTCATCAATTGTCCTTATCCTAACTGCTCCATTGTCAAAGACTCTTTCAATATCATAAGGCACAAGCCAATGAGTCTAAAAATTTCCTTAAAATTCTTTGAACTTTAAATTGAGCAAAAGTGTCCAATCCCCTGCTTGAAAATTTTTCTCCTTGATATATTTATCATGCAATTTGGACCTTTGTTGCTCGACTATACTAGTTCTTTGAAATGCATCTTGCCTAATTTCATCAAAGCTTATTAAGTCGCTCCAATCTATTCTTCTGAGATTTTGTTAAATCAAGTCCCAATTGGACTGCCATCTTGAAGGTTTGAATCTAAAATTATATAGGAGATAAGACTTGCTTCCCATAAACAAGTTCATAGGGAGTATGTCCTGTTGTATTCTTTCATGTAGTTCTATAGGCCCATAAGGCTTCAAGAAGCCTTTCAGCCCAATCTCTTATGTGTAGATGTACAATCTTAGTGAGAGTTCCTTCAATCACTTTATTGGTAGACTCTACTTAATGATTTTCTTGTGGATGATAAGGAGTGGATTTTCTGTGCTTGATACTATATGTTTCCACAATATTTTCCACCAAATTTGATGTAAAATGAGATCCATGATCTGTCACAATTTCTCTTGGAACACAAAAATGAGTGAAGATATCCTCAAAAATAAATTTAACTATAGAATGTTCATTAGCTAAAGGAATTTGTTTAGCTTCTACCCATTTAGTGACATAATAAGTACATACCAAAATATATTTCTTTTGATTAGATGGTGGATTGATTGGTCCAACAAAATCCAAAGCCCATTTTTCAAATGGTTCGATGAGTACCTGAGGTTGTAATGGAATTTCATCTGAAGGAACAAGTTTCCCCATTATTTGACAGTTGTCACACCTTTTGACATATTCTTTGGTATCCTTGAAGATGGATGGCCAATGATATCCTAAATGAAGGATTTTATAGGTTGCACTCTTATCAGTAAAGTGTTCGCCACATGGATCATCATGACATGCTTTAACAATCTCACGCATTTCATCTTCTCAAACACACCTTATGATAATGAGATATGGACCTGTTTTATACATTTCATCATTAATCGATGAGTAATTTGCACTTATTTGAATAATTATTCTTTTCTCTCTAGGAAAAAAGTGTGAAGGTAACTTTACTATGACTAAATAATCAGCGATATCTGCAAACTAAGGGATTTTAGTAGTTATTGAAAAAAGGTATTCATTAGGAAACTTATCCTTAATTGGAGTATCATTTTTGATACAGTGTAATTTAACTAAGTTGGAATCAAATTATTGCTTGTGTAATAGATGGCATAGGGGATCAAATATGTTTTTCCTAATACAGCTCCTAGAGATGTATCTGAAGTGTTGGATTGAGGGGTCCTGACCCAGGTTCAGAGGTTAAGGTTTACTAATAAACCCCTATACTACTGGCCCTTTTGGAAATGACCTACTTGCACAGGCCAAGGTCTCACCCGAAGTAGTATGGGAGGGTGCCAGAACCAAGTTTCCACACCCTGGGAGAGAGTAGGTAATTTAAGGCAGATCAGTGTTGCAGCTTAGTATTAGAAAAATATATATTATAGAGCAATGGAAAACATAAAATATGTGGAAAACATAATCACACAAAACACATAAAACCAAAGAGAAACAGATATATGTGGTTCACCCAGTTTGGGCTACATCCACCTTGAACAACCAGTCCTTCCTTTCTATTATCCAGCAAGATGAAGAGACACAACCTACATCAGATCCGTTGTAATATCCTCTGTTCTCCCTCACAGTATCCCTATCTATTTCTTGCTCTGAGAATACACATAAAATATAAAGCCACAATACAATACCCTCATACAAAGTGAGGGGTTGCCTTCTAGGGCAAAAAACCCTAAACTAAACATAACTTCTACTATCAGATCATCTGCCTAATGAATGAACTATATTGAATAGAAATTACTATACTTTTATAAGGCAATTTTACATCTGTTTTTAGCTTCGGGGGCACTTTTACATATGTTTTTAGCTTCTGGGGTGCTACCCCCGAAACCCCCCGCCAGGGGGGGATTCCATAAAGTCATATCCACCCCCCCTGGACCCCCCAGGAAGAGTTCAATTACGGGTGGCATTGCCGCCCCATTAAGGTACAAGGGTCCAACACTGTGATACAAAATAAACAAGATAATCAGGCTCCACACCCAACACTTAGTAGGTTTGCACAAAATGAATTTATTTGCAGGTTTTTTAACATTATAATCAGCACATAACCATAGAAAAAATATTATTACTAACAGATCTAATCAATACATTCTAATCCACGTGCACATTAGAAAATACCATTACAAAACATTATAATTGGAACCAATTCCAGATCACAGATACATTCACAACTTAAATAAATATCACAGATGTGCTTCAACAGTAAACAAAATCAATCCAGATAGCACAAAGGTACTTCAAATGTATTCCACATTCATTAGCATCAAAAATCCACTTACAACCCAAACATAACCCGCGCATATAGCCTAGCAGGGTCCACACACAACAGGACTAAGGAAATCCATGCACATAGCCAACATGAGTCCTTACCTAAAATAACCCAACAAAACTTAAAAATTTGCATGTAGCATCAATCTTCTCACTTACTTACCTACTAGACCCAACTATCTATCTATTTATAACATATTAACCTTTGTTATCCGATGGTCCACAAACGGTGGTTTGCGGACCCTATAGCTACCATTTAGCCCATTACAAAACATTGGGGGCTTTGAACCATCCCAAAACCCCTACGAAAGACCAATTATTAGAAAATAGTACCAAAAACGTAGGTTAGGGAACCCCGTTCCAACAGGCCCCTAACACAATCTTGTGACTTGTCCCGAGCCACTGTGGTCATGGGGTTTGCATCTTCACCTTAAGCTACTTGATCGCATCAACCAGTGGGGGCATCTCTCCTTCGCTCCACACAACAACATTCTAATAATATCCACCAACTTTTGTGAAGTTGGACCTTCTCTAGCATTCGTGACACTTTCCAATGCCCTGTTCAGTTGTTTGAATGCAACATGCACTTCCTGAGAGAGCTTGAGGGCTTCATCAGCCCAAGGCTTAGGGTGGTCATTGAGAAACTTCTTTTTGTGATGCAGATCTTCAATGTCATCCCAAAGTGTGTGGCCGGTACGCAGTCGTGCCAGGCACTGAGCTGGAACCAAAGTGGACATAGTAGCTTTGAGCTGTTCAAACTCTTCCTTCTTCTGGCACAACTCTTGAGTAAAATCATGGAGGAGAGGGTTAGACTGTACCTTGGACCATAACTTGATAGATGTCTCCAACAACTCTGTACCCATAGAAATATGAGTGCTAATAGTATTGGTGGCCTCTGTGACCAGCGCGGCTCATTGAGCTCTTACCTCAGGGGGCATTTTGGGCTATAATTTGGCTTATAAGTGTTATGCGTATTAATCCCTCTTGTGGAAAAGAGTGATCTCCCTAGTATCTTATGGATAGCTAGAAACAAACATCCATTTGTAAATCATTTTCTCTAGATTATATACAAATCAAAATTATTATAAACAAAGAAATAAGACACGCCCCTACCTTGAAATCCGATGTTTGGTGCAATCTTTTATCCAGTCACTCCAAAGAGGCTTCTTCAGTAAGTATAACATGCAATCAAAGACAGACAAAAGAATTAAAAGAACCTACAACATATAATAATCAAGAATATCTAATCTAAATTAGTGATCAAGGAATCTAAGTATTTAATTATTCAAATAGGCAAAAGAAAAACTCAATGAGAAACGGAGATCCATATGTATTATCTTGAATGAAAAGAGTAACTTTAAAACCTAATGCTTAGATGTCGTACAAGTTCCTCCTGGGGTCCTGAATAATCATTCCCCCTTAATATTGACAAGCCTTCTTCTCTCTGAACTAGCATGAAGTTATGGATATGAGTGTGTGATCATTCTCATACCAATAATGACTAGTGTAGAGAGTATTCTCTCTTGATAATTTCTTCAGCAACCAATATGTATGTCTACCCTTGAGACTAAAACATGAGCTCAATTTATAGGGAAATGGAGGCAGTTTTAGTTTCATGAAGAGGGGGATGGAATCCTCTCATGAAGGGATTTGAGCTCCATATACCAAGGGATAAAATCCATGGGTGAATGGATAGAGCTCCATGAGTGGATGGATAAAGCTCAAACTAATTGCGCCTCTAGAAGCTTCCAGCTGGGGGAATATTCATCCAGCTGGGTTTCTAGAACTTAATTTTTCCTTTATTTGACTATTTACGAGGGTCCGCAGGTTTTATAAGTAGAACGTGTGGGATGTGCCACATGCTATAGAGAAAATATCTGTAGATCTGCAGGAAAGAGCTAGGAAAAGTGCGGAGTTAGACTTTGAAGGGTTTTAATGAGATTTTCTCCAATTCCAAGACTTTGTTTAGGAACATTAGGGTTTTTTACTTCTAAGGGAGCACAATATAGGTAGTGATGAACCTATATAGATAGTAAAATGTCATGGTGATAAAATAACGTGTAACAGTAAGGCAACAATCCATTGTTCCATATATGTCTTGACAGTCTGAATTTCCGTCCTCGAAGCTCTTAATGCTGCAACAAGCCCCTTAATGTTGGATTGGGGCGTAGCAGAAGCTAGGATATCCTTAGTGACATCTGTGTAGAGCCTACTGATTAGGCGTTCCAACTCAGTCTGCTACATGGTGGTGAGGGTGCATGGAGCCCGTGCTTTGGATACCTCGGCAGTTTTCTCCAAAATCGTCTGCTCAGCTATAATGAGCTGCTCGTGCACCTGGTGGTCTTTGTGTTGAATCTCCTTGAACAAAGAAGTGTGAAGGACCTGCAGCGGTTCATGGAAGAGTCAGGATAAATCCAATTGCACCTTTGCGTAGGCTTGGACCGGCACTCCTAAGGTAGGTGGGCTCAAAACGAATGCTGCACCTAGAAGAGGTCGGAGGCGGCTTTCCGTTGTGATGATCAGGTCACTACTGGTTGTTGGGGGTAGCCTCATTTGAGTCATGCTTGTCTACAGAGTGTTAGTTTTGAGCTGCAGATCTCGAATCTGCGACCGAAGTGTAGCGACCGTGGCCTTCTACTACTCTTCCAAAGCTAGCGATTTCTCTGTGGAGGCAAGGGTGACTGCATCCGCTATCTGCTCTAGGTCTTCCTGTGTCAGAGTTACTTCGGTCTCCCATATTGGACTTGTAGCTCATCGTTTCTTTCATTTTCCTTTAACAGGGTCACCAATCCGTTTTGTACCTCAAGGGGAGTCAGCACCCTCCGCACCGAGACCCTTTGCCTCCAAATCCTGCTGCGAATCCTTTTGTGATTCTAGCTCTGCAAACTTCTTGGCATTCTTGCCCTGCCCTTCGGTCTCTTTGGTGGTTCCAGACGATGTGACCTTCTTGGTGCTCATACCTATAGTTTCGTGCGAACATGATTTGAAGCCTACTTTCCAGTGTGAAGGCCAAGTAGCAATAAGGCAGTCAATCTCCGCGTCAGCAACCATATACGGAAGTGATACCCATGCTAGATCCATACGGCCCCAGATCTGCACATTGTCCATTGTGACTTGAAACGCTATGATTCTCTTGTACTTATCATAGATTGCTAGTGACAAGCATGGCTAGGAGTGGATGAAAGTTGCGAGCCCGCTCTGAACTAGGACCCAGAAGACCTTATTATCTTCAATGAACTTTTCATCCTTTGAATCCCACATATTCTCATACCGCGCCTCTTTGCACATATCCAGCTTGAGCTCAGGAAGGACTGAATCTTCTGGGGATTCCCATGTGACCAATGCAATAAGGAGCAGCAACCAGGAGTAGCAGAATGCCCTTCCATGATCTTGGGCTTCACGCATGTTCTCCAGAAATTAATTGCACAAGAAATGGGACCAGTTGAAGCCAACCCCTTTCTCGTAGTGGCCAGCCAACTAAATTACATATGCAGGGACCGTGGCAACCTACAATTTGTACATCATTTTGCATGCTAACAACAAGGTGCCCATGCATGCACTGGGGCCGCTGATAGTGCTGATCATTAACTCCCTAGTGTTCTATTCAACATGGTAATAATCTCACACCTTATCAGCAAGCTCTTGCTCATAATTCTTACCGACGCGCTCCATGGAATTCATCCCCTTCATGGGAAGACCAGTAATACGGTGAATGAGAGTTGCATCTATTGGAATGTGGTCTTCGATTCACAAGCAGTCGTCATGGACCAGAGCTAGCAGCAGGCACACAAATCGACCAGTGACATTGTAGTGGCCAAAATGAGGCATCTACAATAGATTTAATAATCTGGATCCAACCAATCCGCTTGCCCACGACATACGGACTACCTTCAGTAAATAATCCTCCAATACCCTCTCTAGATATAATTCCAGTGCCAATTCTGGAAAGGCCTCCAAGTTGGCTAGGTCAAGATTGTCGAATTTGATCGTGTGGAGCTTGCCAAAGGACTCTCCAATGATAGGGACCTCACCCTCAATCAAAGACATCTGCAGATAGGTGCGCATCCCATCAATATTCTTGGGCGTGCACACTAAGGGCCTGCGAGGCCGAACATAGGGTGGTAGCCAACTTATTGGTTCAACGATACGAGCCTCTTCTTGAGTAGATAGAGGTATCTTTGAAGGGTTAGGTGAATGTGCATGGGACATCATTTGCAGGGATTTCACATTTCATGAGGAGGTATGTGGCTTCACCACGGCCCATTTCATATCCCCCCCTGACCCTTGCTATTAGCCTTTTCCCTTCCCCTTCTTCTTCTCTACCTACTTTCCCTTGCTTGGTGTGGACATAACCTCCTCAACCTCAGGGGTGACCTCTTCAACTTCATCAGTAGAGACCACAGTTTACGAATATTTGGCCAGATTAGTTTCTGAAATTCTCACTCGGAAGATAAATTCAAGATTACTACTATCAGAAGGAGTAGCTCGCCTAGACATTAACAAAGTGCAATCGTTACATAGTTTCACAAAGCACAAACTGTTCAAGATGCATGGAACCCCATTCTCATCTACCCTTCTGCTTTTATAGGCTTGGAGATCAACCAATGGTTGGATGAGGCTTATCAGAATATTACAATCAATTAAATGATAAAAAATCTTCAGAAATCGCCTCATTAATTGTTGGCTGCCCGCTCCTTTCAACGGTAACATTTTCTTGCTACCTAGTTTTATTGTTCCAAGGGCTAGTTTTCGTAGATGTATATTACCCCTATGCTTTCAGTGCACCTCATTTTATCCCAGCACACTCTTGCATTCCCAATGCACCTCCTTCGGCTGCTAGCCCTGCGAATGATCCCTGCACGTTCCATGGTCCTACCTGCGTTTTCCCCCCTGCTTCTGCACATTCCACCTGATACAGCTGCTCTGTCCATATAGTCATTTGATCCGGTATGGTTTGAATCAGCTGCCATTGACATATCCTGATACCATATCACTGCGTAGTATGGCTAACCAGATAGCTCATCAATTAGTAATTTCTTTTACCATATAGGGACCTAGCCAATGCTGACAGAACTTCCCCGGGTGCTTCGTAAACTGGCTATCGTATATCAAGACCAATTCTCCCTCTGCAAATGTCTTTTGCTGAATATGTCAATCATGCCATGCTTTTTCCTGAACCTTTTGAACTTTTTGATGCAAGTTAGCAATGAAAAGATCTTCCTCCAAGGCCATGAGCTATGCTAACCAGTCCTCCATGATATCAAGCTCTTCCATGTTCGTAAATTTTGTGATGTGCAGGCTAGGAACAATATACTCCATGGGCATAATAGAATCTTTTCCATTAACCATCTGATATGGTTTTTTCCCAGTCAGTTTCTTGCAGGTGGTTTGATAGGCCCAAAGGACCGAAGGAGTGTGCATTTCCCAGTCGTTGCGATTGACATTACATACCTTGGTCAATGCATGTTCCAATATTTTATTAAATATTCTACAACTCCATTTTCCTGTGGATGATACGGGGTTATTTTCGCGTGGTGGATCCGAAATTATTCAGTCAAGGCCTGTATTGTTTCATTAACAAAATGCGTACTTCTATCGCTCATCAAGATATTTGGACAACCAAACCTGGTTAGAATATGTTAAAAAATGAAGTGACTAGTGGTATCTGTAGTGCACTCCTTCACAGCTTGTGCTTTGGCCCATCTGGTTACATAATTAGTCATAGTGATGATGTAGAACACACCTGCCTTCTTCCCTGGTGGGTTGATGGGCCCAACGAAGCCAATACACCATTTTTCAAATGCTTGCAGGGCCATCTGCAATTGCGGGGGAATTTCATCTATGCGTGGTGGCCTTCCTTTCCTTTCGCATGTGTCGCAGGCTTTGCAATAGTCGTGAGAGTCGCTATGTAGTGTGGCCCACCATAGCCTAGCTCTCAAGTTTTTCTACGTCAGTTATTTCCCTGCATAGTGACCTCCTGCTATGGCCCTGTGGGCTTCTGCTAAAATGGTGTAGCTTTCATGCTCCAAAAGGTATCTTTGTAGAACCTCATCACCTCCCAGCTTATACAGGTGGCCTGCTATGATGGTAAAATCCATTACACAGGTTACCAGTTCTTTCTTCTGTTGTACTGAATACTCCACAGATACCATTCCCGTAGTTAAGAAGTGAATGAGGTCGGTGAAGTGCACATAAACTACCTTAATAGAAAACATCTAAGCATCGGGAAGTCCTTCTTCTAGGTTGGTCGGTTCTTCACTACTTTCGATTCGGGACAAGTGGTATGGTATGGAATTTAGTTTTCTTGGCTTTATGATAATCTCAAATTCATATTCTTGAAATAGCAGCAGCCATCAACAAATTCTCCCCCCCCCTAACATAGGCTTATTCACTAGGTACTTTAAAGCCGAGTGATTTTTAAACATCTTGAAGTGCCCTCCTAATAGGTAATGCCGATATTTTTTTAGGGCGTATACCATGGCCAACCCCTCGTGCTCAGTAGTGGAGTAGTTGTGCTTCGTACTAGAGAGTTTTCTACTAGTAAATTCAGCTGGATGGTCGATGTCTCCTTCCCCAGACCGTGTAAGGAAAACTCCTAGGGCGATCCCTGATGCATCTACATGAACATGGAAAACCTTCGCCAAATCAAGGAATATGATGATAGGTGCAGAGACCATCTTATCCTTGAGTAGATCAAAGCACTTTTGACACTCCTTGTCCCAAAAAAATGAAATGTCCTTCTTTAGCAACTTTTTTGTGGGTTCTTTGATCATCACGTACCCTTGAATGAACTTCCTGTAGTAGCCTATATGTCCGAGGATAGAGCGTAGCTGTTTCTCAGTTTTGGGGACTACCAAGTTGATGATAACTACTACCTTGGTGGGGCCAACCATCAATCCTTGTCGACAGACTATGTGGCCTAGCAAGATCCCAAAGGGCACGCAAAATATACACTTCTTAATATTCAGGGAAATTTGGTGGTTTTGATAGGCATCCAACATCATGCGCAAGTTTGAGACATGCTTCTTTACCAACCCGAATACGGTCCAGTCATCAAAATATACCCCCAAAAACTTGTGGATGAACTCCTTGAATATTGCAACCACAACCCACAAAAATATGGCGGGGGCATTCTTGAGACCAAACAGCATGACAGTGTATTGGAAAGATCCCCATTCAGTGGAAAACATAGTTTTTTTGCAATCTTTAGGTGTGATATTGATCCGATGGTAGCCTAAGAACCCATCCGTAAATGAGTATAATTCCTGCCCCCCCACACTATCAAGGATTTCATCTAAGAATGGCATAGGAAAGGGATCATGTGCGCATGAATCATTCAATTTCTGCAGGTCAACACAGATCCATATCTCCCCTTTAGTCTTTTTCTCCTAAACTACCATAGGACTTACCCAATCTAACTGTTCAAGTAGTTTGATGATACCTGCAGCTATCATTTTTTCCAGTTCTTCCCTGAATTTCTTCTTATACTTGGGGTTCAATCGATAAGGGCACTGCTTCACAGGGAGTGCATCTAGTTTTAAAGTGATGCGCATGACCACTAGGTCCCTTGTAATCCCTTTGAGTTCCGAGAATTTCGTAGGAAATAGGTCTTGGTAATAAGTGAGGAGTTTCACAACTTTTTGAACAATATCATCATCCTAGTAGTCCCCAATTTTAGCTAGCTTAGGTTGCTCATCCATTCCAATGTTGACTTCTCGCAGCTTAAGAGGCTTAGTCACATCGATGGTCTACAGTGGGGGTCCAACAACTGCGCCCTCTCCCTCTGACTCCGGGATAGAGATATTTCACGAGTCTTCATCACATTCCTCCATTGATAGATTATGATAGTTGACCATATCCTACATCTGTTTCTCCCACATTGGTGTCCCATGTGCTACACGAGGGCATGAGCCATCAAATACTAAGGCATCTATATCCTGCAGGGCTTCATCAAGTGCCTCCGTTCCACCTATCAACCCAAACATCCATACAAACTCATCCTTCAGGGTTTCCCAATGACAGGTGCATTGATATAGTTCTGATCTAAATACCATTCAATGGGAATTGGCCCCAAGGCATGAATGAACATGTGGACCCATTCGTCTGTAGTTCTTTCACACCATTCCTCCATCCATGCGGACAAGTGCTCGCGCGGGTCTCTTGGGCCAAGGAAAGTCTTCATGTGCACGTGAATTTGGGGTTCAAACCACAAGACCATCATCTTTTGAAATTCATCGCAATCCTGGAATGTCCCCTTATGTGTTTCCCACCACCGCGCAGGGGTTTCATGCAATGCTAGGATAAGTTCTCACATTCTTTGGTCCCTTGGGACTTCGGCTTCAAATGTTCGTAGAAAATATCTAACACTACCAAAACCATAAAAGTAGGGCAGTTCTCTTACCTCTGATGAGATACATAGGAAGATTTTTTTGATATGGAGACATCGTAGTGGAGATACATCATGTAACCTGCTATCACCCCAAATTTTTTTTTTCTAAACTTTGAAAAGTTTGCCTTGTTTCTAGTCATGGTCTTATAATAGGTTTTGAGTCATCACACGCTTAAATGGATAAGTGATAGGATTAGAGTCTCAATAGTGTCATTCTCATTTCCAAACCCTTGTTATAGTCATGGTGTTAAAGGTCTCTATTTAATTTCATGCTTAAAGGGTTAGAAGTCTTTAAGGTCATATTTCATTTCCAAACAAAGTTTGACAACCTTATTCCATGTCTTGGAAGTCTCACCTTGTGTTTAGAAGTCATATCTCAAGTCATTTTGAAATATTATTTGGAATTAGTAAAAAAATCATGTTTTATTAGCGTAGACAGTTTTTCGCTACGAAAACACAACGTTTTCGTAGCGCGCTACGAAATGGCTGAAACAACCTTTTTCATTAGCAAAAACCCTATTTTTGGCTCTAAGTAGTATTTTTCCAAGGAGTTTTATGGGCAACGGAAAGCATATTTTGGAAAAATGAAAGAGGTTTGTCTTCCTAACATACTTAAATAAAAAACCTCTTTTATTTTCTTCAAATTCATCATGATATGGGAGAAATCAATGGTTGAACTTACGCTATGAAACTGTTGAAAGTCATTCAGAGAAAAATTCTGCTTTCTGGTTTTAGTAGTATTTTTCAAGATACGTTTATGGCCACATGAAAGGGTATTGTAAAATTATGAACAAATTTTCTTTTCAAAAACTCTCTAGCTACAGTAACCTATCTCACTTTCTTCATAAGGATTACCAGTTGGGAGATACAAGGCCTTCTTAAAAGCCATATTTTCCGAAATCAGAAGTTTCCTGTTTACACCTAATGTTCGAAGATAGTTTCTGAGTAGTAGGAGAGGTATTGAAAATAACCAAGAGAGGTTTTTTTTCAATACAAAGTATTTTCCAAAAGCCTCCTTCATTTTTTGAAAATACAGCTTTGATGAGGAGATAAAAGCTCTGTCCCAACACCTATTTTTCAGCTAAAACAGAGCAATAAGTGACAAATCCTTAAAACGTTTTTTGCTATGGAGAAAGATTTCATTTTTTGAAAGTAGTTTAGAGATGATTTATGTTGATTATGAAAGCTTTTAGATAGCATGGATGGATGGAAATTTTTTTTTGAAACTTAAATTTTTGAAAAAAACTGTGTAGGTGATATGCACAGCAGTTTTGTAGCGCGCTACGAAACTGCTGTAGGTGCAGTTTTGGGCATATTTTGAGGGTTTCAAAAGGGTAGACCTATGGTTTTTTAATAATTGATACTGTTAGAAGATATTAATGGTGCAGAAATGAAGTTTCAACTGTCAAATAAAAGAAAATTGAAGGTTTAAGAAGATGTTTACAAAGATAAGATTCTGCACTACGAAAACAACAGACAGTTTTGTAGCGCAGCCAGATCAGCTTTCTTATTACTCCTTCAAGGGTTTAATTTTTCACAGGTGGAAGGGCATTGGTTTTATGGAATTTATAGCACATGCCACTTATCTGAAAATTTCAATTTGGTCAGCAAATGGATTAGAAGGGAACAAATGAGGGCTAAATCTACATTCCAAGAAACATGTTCCTATTTTTCAAGACAGATAAGAGGAAAGTTAAAAGATGTCACAACAAGGTTATGGGCTTCATCAAATTAAAATTCATGGAGTTATAGAAGCTGTAAAACATTGTTTTTAATGTTTATATAAGGTTGTTAAAGGTTTTTAAGTTATAATAAAGAGTGTTTTAGTCCTAGTTTTATTAGGACTCCAAGACAGACAGTTTAACTGTCAGATGTAAATGAAGTTTGTTTAGAATTTGATAGGTATAAAATTCGAATTTTTCTCCAAGGATTGGAAGGAATTCAAGGATTTAATGACCTCTTTATAAGAGGTTGGAATTGGAATTGCATAGGGTTGGAAAATGGAATCAGAAAAGCTACTTTTGTAAATGCTTTGAGCAAATTGATATATACAGAAACAGAGTGACTTTTTCTGAAGCTGAGATTCTTATTATACTTCAGTGAGCTTTATTTCTTCTCTCATATGTTTTATTTCCATAGTTTTGATGCTTAATACTCAGAATTCATGGGAACATGCTCTGACTTCCTTTAAGTGTTGATTTATGGTGAATTGAGTTCTTAGGTCATATATGTGGATGGTTTATTCAATGTTTGATACTTATTACTCATAATTCATGGTCATTCATGCTCTGAATTCCTCTAAGTGCTAAGCTTGGGTAAATATCTATTAAATACTTTCCTTTCACTGCCTTAAGGTATCATGACTCAGAATTCATGCACCCATGCTTTGATTTCCTTTGAACCTCAAGATAGTGAGACTTTCCTGAATGTGTCATCCTTTTCATTGAAGTATATACAAGCTTCAGTTTTGTAAGAAGAGATATTTTGTTATATTATCCCTATCACTGACTCCATAGCCCAATGGTAGCTTGTCTTCATCTTTCAACCTGAAAACATACAAAACCACAAACCATAGAGTTAGCCATCTATATTTAAACAAAATAATTAACCATTGAGATAACCCTCTGAGGTTGAGGAGGCTAAGCCTCAGCTAAAAGGTTGGTTTGAAATAGTTACACTGAGGTAGTCTGATCAGCAGCCTATCAAGGTCCTATTTTGGTGATAAAATTTTGGTGTGTCTGCCAGGAGTCTGAAGATATACATCTCCCGAAAAATCATGAAGCTGAACTCTTGAAGGTAGCAGGAGCTCAGAATCTGTTCGAGGCTGCAGAACTACCTTGGTGACTCTTTTGTTGAAGAATTCAAAATTCATAGATTCATGGTGATTCCACTGGAGTTATCAACAACTCAGATGCTGCCATTCTTATTTCAAGGTATGCATGCATAAATTTTTTAGGGATTCATGGTTTCCCAAATCATTTTCCCAGGGATATATAATTTTTAAGGAATGGTCCAAAATTCAATGGAGATGATTTGAGTTTGACTTTGAAGCATATATCAGATTTCTGTGATTTTACCGAGCTTCTTAAAGTCAAACATGAAGATTTTTGCATTATTTTGTTTTGTGATTCATTTCAAGGGAAATGTAAACAGTGGATTGAAAGTTTTCCTGTCAGATCTATTAAGTCATTTGCAGACTTTTGGCTTATGTTTTTGGAGGAATGGATAGATAGAGAATATTTAGTGGAAAACTCTCCTTCAATTCAAGGTTTCAAACAATGGAATGATGATCATATTAATGAAGAAACAGATGAAATTTTTTCTTTGTCCTTGTCTTCTTATCTAAAATCATTTGAGTCTAATACACAAGATAAGATGAAATTTTTGGATAAGTTGCTAAGGACATTGAGAAAGGCATTGAAGGCTTAAAAGGTCAAATTCAATCATATAATTTTCATGGTCATGATTATTCTTTTCAAAAGTTGTATATGGCAGAACACAAAGAGAGAGTGTTTCTACCTTTCTCCTTTGAGATTGAGGAAGAATGCACTATGTTTGAAAATCAGTTTAAAAAGTAGTTGGATAGCATATCAAAGGAATCTTGTCTAGCTGAGAATTAGTCATCTGAATATATAGAATGTCATGAGAAGAATCAAACTAACCATGCCTTCTTTGACCCTATGGCTAAATACATGGCAAAGCTTTGCACACCAGTATTTCATTTTCATTTGCATGATGAAGATCAGATACATTATAAGTTGTTTTGGTCATCTCACTATCATGGTTATTTTGAGGTCAAATGCAGTTCAGAGCCTCAAATATCAAAAAAGGAAATTGATTGGCTTCATTGGATGTTTCATGTTCCTTGAACTACAAATGGAGATTGCAGCTAATAGGGTAGGTAGGAAGATGCAAATAAGCTCAAGGTTGACTGAGCCATTTTACTAGGTATAGTTTGAAGCAGATTGGTCAAAATTTCAGAGTTTTTATTTTTAAAGGAATGGATTGCAGCATTGGAGCTACTAGTTCTTAGTATACCATAGAGGGCATACTATCCCTAGTGGAGCCATTGTTATCTCCCCAAATGTTTTTTTCTAAACTTTGAAAAGTTTTCCTTGTTTTTAGTCATGGTCTTATAATAGGTTTGGAGTCATCACACACTTAAATGGATAAGTGATAGGATTAGAGTCTCAATACTGTCATTCTCATTTCCAAACCCATGTTCTAGTCATGGTGTTAAAGGTATCTAGGTCATTTCATTCTTAAAGGGTTAGAAGCCTTTAAGGTCATATTTCATTTCCAAACAAAGTTTGACAACCTTATTCCATGTCTTGGAAGTCTCACCTTGTGTTTAGAAGTCATATCTCAAGCCATTTTGATTTTTTTTTTTCAATTAGCAACAAAATCATGTTTTCGTAGCATAGACAGTTTTTCACTATGAAAACGCAGTGTTTTTGTAGCATGCTACGAAATGGCTAAAACAACCTTTTTCATCAGCAAAAAGCCTGTTTTCGGTTCTAAGTAGTATTTTTCCATGGAGGTTTATGGACAACTGAAAGCATATTGTGGAAAATTGAAAGAGGTTTTTCTTCCCAACATACTAAACTAAAAAACATTCTTTCATTTTCTTCAAATTCATCATGAGACGGGATAAATTGATGGTTAACATTGCACTACGAAACTGCTGAAAGTGATTCAGAGAAAAATTCTCCTTTTTGGTTTTAGTAGTATTTTTCAAGATAAGTTTCTGGCCACATGAAAGGGTATTTTAAAATGATGAATGAGATTTATTTTCAAAAAATATCTAGCTACAATAACCCCTCTCACTTTCTTCATAAGGATTACCAGTTGGGAGATACGAGGCCTTCTTGGAAGCCATATTTTCAGAAATTAGAAGTTTCCAGTTTACACCTGATGTTCAAAGACAGTTTCTGAGCAGTAGGAGAGGTCTTGAAAAAAATCAAGAGATTTTTTTGTTCAACACAAAGTGGTCTCCAAAAATCTCCTTTAGTTTTTCGAAATATAGCTTTGATGAGGAGATAAAAGCTCTATCCCAACACCTATTGTTCAGCTAAAACATAGCAATAAGTGATAAATTGTTAAAACATTTTTTGCTATGGAAAGTAGTTCAGAGATGATTTACATTAATTATAAAAGCTTTTATATAGCATGGAAGGATGGAATTTTTTTTTAGAAACTTAAGTTTTTGAAAAAAGCTGTGTAGGTGATATGCACAACAGTTTCGTAGCGCGCTACGAAACTGCTTTAGGTGCAGTTTTGGGCATTTTTTGAGGGTTTCAAAAGGGTAGACCTCTGGTTTTTTAAGAATTGATACTATTAGAATATATTAAGGGTGTATAAATGAAGTTTCAAGTGTCAAAGAAAATCAAACTGAAGTTTTAAGAAGATGTTTACAAAGATAAGATTCTGCGCTATATAGGGTAGACCTCTGATTCGTCATCCGCTCTTAGGTTTATTGGAGCCTTGGAGGTAGATGCCTCTTCCTTGGAAAAGCCCTTGTGGGCTACGACAAAGGTTTCTTTCTCATTTTTTAGGTCCAGGATTTCCTTTTTGATAGCAGCCTTCTAGATAAGGGGTTCATCCGCAACTTTCTCCTCAGTTCCCCTAGTAGCCATGCCATTGCACGTTATGACATTTATAATTGGCCCCTCATCATGTGGCTCTGCCTTAACCCTCCACACATTCTGCAATGGTATTTTCTTTTTTTCCTGCATTTTTTCTATCAGTATTGCGAAATCTTCGATCACATGATCGAATTGTCTACAATATCGATAAGATTGTCGTGCAGGGTTTGGAAAATCCCTTGTGAAGTTCCCTATTTCCCCATATTTTTAACAGATCAATTGCCCTCTTCCCCGACCTGTGCCTCCACCCCTTCCCCCTCCCATACCTCTTGCTGAGGAGCCTCCTCTTGTTGAGGGAGATAGTGGTGAAGAAGGGTCAGCCTGTACCCTGTAGAGGTTTCCCCTCTCTATCATTAAGTCACAGGTTCGACAATTATGATCGTCGTGTCCCACATAGGAGAAAAATCGACAACATTCTTGCTTTAATTCTGGAACATAAGCACAAATATAGGGGCAGTGGTTGGTATCATGTAGTTTAGCTATGTGACAGTCAGCACACCATAATTTCTGGCCACTTCGTCCCGCAACCTCTTCAGGACGCAACAGGATGGGCCCCCTAGCCTGCATGTAGTATGCTAGCAGAGGAAACTGATCTTTGGTGTGGCCAGACATCCTGCATATTATGAACCATATGTATGGGCTAGCTTCCTTTCCTCACTCTTTCCTTAGATTTTATATTTCAAGGTGCATTGCCTCCAGCTGTCCCTGGATCTGATCCACCCCAAACTAGGCATCACCTCTTGGTGCAACTTCTAGTTTTGTAGCAATCTCCAAGGCTTTCTCTTGTGTCTCAATCATATACTGACCCATAGGTCTGCGCAGGTGAGGTAGCAGCATAGCGATAAACCATTCCTTGTGCTGCCTATCATCAGACTAAAATTCCCCATCTCCAATAACCTTCTTTAACCGTTGATCATCTTCCCATATAGACTCAATAGGTCACTATCTAAAGTTTTTTATGTCAGTTACTAGCTGCGAGTAGGACTTAGGCTTCCAGAATTGTTGTTTTAAGGCTTTCTTAATCTCTTGAATAGATTGATCTGCATGCTGGCCTATGTACCCCATATACTAGTCCAAGGTCCTTCCTTCAAAGGAAAGGGATAACTATGCTCTCTTTATAGCATCGATAGCCACATTTTGCGTAGTCCATATTGATTCTGCTACAAACCAAAATCAGTCCATATCTTTATCCCCTACACCCTTGAAGGTGGGTAGCATCATGTGTGTGGCCATATCCTCTTTTGGTCGTGGAGGAGGTGTGGGTGAGATGACGCAGCTCATGTTGTGTCAACCCACAGTATGCATACAAAATGAATGTGTATAAGCTACCCCAAAATCAAACTTTCTCATTTTCAAATAGGGCTCTTAATATAATTATCCATGGATTTCAAAGCCAGTTAACAACCATTTTATAACCCTTTTGTAAATGGCGGAATTACAATTAAAAAAATATTGCAGTTTCTCATGAGTTTGACTTCTTGATGGACACAACCCACATTAAAATTTACCTTTATAGTTAATCGCATCCATTTAAGAATTTAAATATTACGCAAGTTTTTATGTGATACTCGTTGGATCTATAATTATCATGCGAAAGCCATCAGATCAGATAATTTTCTGGGCGGTCAACTTAACGTATTCAATTTTATTTATAAAATATCGGGTCCATTTGAAACTTTAAACTCCTTGCATATTTTAATGTGATATCCGTTGATTATATTGACACCTTGATCGAATAGTTCTTCAGTCTCTAAGATTCTGGTTAATACATTTTAGGTCTGGATTAAATATTAAACCTCCCTGCCACTTCCAATATGAATGTTGTCAGATTGCAAATTGAATGGTTGTGATTTATGCTTGACATAATATGCATTACAACATTCCCAATTCTTCAACTCTGCTAGAATAGACACTCTGTCTAAGAGCCCAGCATCAAAAATTTACAGTCCCTTTCTTTAACAATACAATTGGGTTGTCTTGCCTTCAAAATAGACAGATAATTTTAGAGGAACGTCCACACAACAATCAATTTAACCAGAAATCGACCTGAATTTCATCAATTCAAATTTATTTCAAAGGAAAATTAAGTCTCCCAGATTTTGCATTTTCGTACACAAAGAAATCAATTAACCAAACTCAAACCGGATTAAACAAATTCAGTGATATCTCAAAAATAAATGCACATCCAGAATTTGACAATTATACCTATAGTTACACAGGTACAGAGGAATTGCAATATTCTTCTATTAAATTATTCCTCCATCCAATATTTCCTCTCGATCTAAATGCTAAATCTCTATTCCTATCTCTCCTTCATGCCTTCGAGGCTTACAATTTTATACCAAATTGATTCTAAAACAGTTTTGATTTAGATCTCTATTTTACTCAACAAATCCATAATTCTTATAAATCCCCATTAATTCATAAAATCTATCTTTATCCCTAAATATCCTCTCTAATCCCATAAATCGTTAACTAATTCTTAATTTAAAATCTACAATAATTTCTCGATCCCTAATTCTCTCAAGTTCTCCAACGTTCAAGAAAATTTACAATTATGCTCATAATATTGATTAAATCCTATTCTAAATCACTCAAAATATTTAAAAATATATTTAGAGAACCAACTCTTTTTAAAACATAAGACTCCTTAATTCCCCCAAATAACCAATGACATTTGAGAAGGATTCTCCTGCATCAGACTCCCAATGTAGAAAAGTTTTCATAGACTCTTGTTTATGAGGTCTGTTGCTTTTTTGTAAGAATGAAACAACCACAAGTCTCAATGACTTGCTACCTCTAGGATTCCAAACTCTGTTCTTTAGTGATTTCCTTTTCCTTGTGTATGAGTTTCAAAATTCTTGTTGCCTTCTTTTTCTTCAATTTCTACTATCATTTTTGAGATTGCTCCAAATACCATTGTAGATATTGCTGCCTCCCAAACTTCTTGAATATATTTAAAGATATTACCCTCTGTAATATCCAATTGTTGTTCTGCAAATTTACTTTCAAAATTAAATTTCTCTTCAATTCCTTGACAATAGTAACATTTCGTTCCACTGCTACGGATCCCTTGCAATATTCATCATATAACATAGCCTCATCCTTCATCAGAATACAATTCTGATCTTTCTTATTTGAAATGTTTGTGTACATTTCTCTTTCTTCCTTCATCTTTATGACAACTTCCAGTAATTTTCTATCACTTGTAAAATCTTCAAAACTTGTAATCACACCCAAATTTTCATTACACGACTCAATAGTCTTATTTGATGATTTTATCATGTAATACTTTTTCTATTCCAAGTCTTCTATATGACTCAGAAAATCTTCAATGGTATTCACCTCAACTTCTTCAAGCATAGAATTTGAGTACTTAGCATCCTTTCCTTCTTATTATTGCTTTTGGTCATCATTATGAGCCAAATTTCTTCTGTTTTCAACTTTAGTAGTATGCTGTAAAATAGTATGTTCCTCCAATTCCGTATGACCTTCTTCATGAGATCTAACAGTCTCAAAACTCAAATTATCTCTCTGCCATGACATTATCTGCAAACATACACAAATTTTCAATTTCAAAATCATAAGGCTTAGTTGCCTCAACTGATGATTCAAACATCACTGCTCCTTTTTAAGATTCAAAAGAAACTTTTCCTTCTCTAGCAATTCCATTTTGTTGTAGCTTCAATCCTTTGAGCTTCTTTGTCCTCAATAGAACATCTATAATTTTCCCAAACTTCCTCAACTCCTCTATTAACTTCATATCTACTTACTACTCTTTTAGCTTATACCATTCCTCCTTCTTTCCCATTATGTAGTTGTATCTTTGGTCTCCTTTAATTTTATGGAACATTTCTATCAACAATGCCAATTGAAAATTTATCTCATTCTTCTCTCTAATATTAAATATCTTCTGCATAATTCCTCTGATTTCAGCTTCATATTTATCAACGTTGTCTTTTGTACCTACAACCATATTATTAATTGAAGAGTTAAAACATTTACTTAACTCTACAATTTATTTTTTATTAGGTTCTGCAAGCTTCATTCCTCCTTTTGGTTCCTTGAGCCATCTTTCCAAGAACTCCATTTTCAGTGAAATATTTCCAACATTTCTTCACAACCTTCATTCTCAGTTTTACTCTTCTTCTGGCAGTCCTTTTGAATTATCCTATTTTCTTTATCATCACATTGCAAAAATATTTCATCAATTTCATTAAACAAATTCATTTGTTTGTTGGACATTGGGTTCAATGTTCCCCGTGTGTTTCGCGACATGGACTAACCACCTTTTGTGGATCCTAACTCTAGCGATTGTAGGGAGACTAACACCTACAGGTTTTGGTCTAACGGCAATCATGATTCCAACAAGTGGTATCAAAGTGATAAGTCTCGAGTTCAAAATTCACCTGGCTCACGTTGGGGTGGAGATTGTTGGGCATTGGGTTCAACGCTCCCCGTTTGTTTCGCGACATGGACTAACTGCCTCTCATGGATCCTAACTCTGGCGATTGTAGCAGAGACTAACACCTGCGGGCTTTGGTCTGACAACAATCATGATTCCAACATTGTTTACCTCCTTGGAATATCACTACGACATTTTCATTATGCTTCTGCTTCATAACAGATTTGATTGGTTGTCTTACACCAAAAAAAAATTCAACTATGAATTATTTCTGCTATAATAAATTAGTATCTCCCTCCTCTAAAAGGAATTCTCGATCATAATTCACCTCAAGAGCTTTATTCATCTTTGTGATAGTTTCACCAGACTGTCCATCATCTTCTGCACATCCTGCAAACACATAAAAACTATGAGATTTAAAAATAAAAGGCTTCATAGCCTCGTCTTCTTTCCTTGTCAACATATCTTCGAATTGTTATGAACTATTCCAATAGTCCATGAGATCTTTATAATTATCCTCTTCACCTAGAATTTCATCATGTTTTGGTCCACAAATGGAAACTTCCATTTTTGCTTCTCTGAGTTTTTCAACCAACCACTTCACTTGCTTCTGTCGTAGCCTTATTTATAACTTAGACCACTTCACTTCCTTTTTCTTCAAGACCCAACCTTCTCTTTGGTTTTCCTCTAGCAGCAATTTTTAACCCATCAAGTTCTTTGCTTATATAAGCCAACTCTTTTCCAAGCTCCTCTTGACTCATTCGGTTCTTGCAGATTTTTTTACCACCCCTTTCCTTCATCTTGTAATCTTCTTCGGAACCTTACCTAGGAATTCCCATAGTCATTTTTACTTCTGTGTGAGCTTCTACACCTGCAACTAATCAACTTCCTTCTGAGTTGATCACCAAACCTATCCTATGTCTGGCTTCCAAGTCCTCTTTTCCCCAGAACTTGCACTGAGAAAACTTGTTCTCTCTCTGGTTTCTACACTCACTTCCGTTAAGGACTCTTTGTCCTTATCTATTCCAAGCCTCATCTGGAATAAGGTTTTGCTACAATCTCTAAGAACTTCTAAAAGTTCTTCGTACAATTTTACTACTCTAGTCTTTACCAATCATTCAACTGTTGCAAACTTTCATACCTTTATAATCATTTTATGTCTCGGGTGGCTGTCTCCTACAAATATGCAACTTTTACACTCCCTTGATCTGTTCAATTTGTAAAATATGATTAATTAATCAAAAACTCGTGCATACCATTTTTCCACATCAAATCTCTTTAGGATCTCCTTATTTTCAGGCCTTTACCATTTCTGTGAATTTAGTTTTGTAGTTCTATCTCCATGCTTCCACTGTGCATTCGTTCAACATTCAACTACTGTACAACAATAAATTCTGAATAAGACTTCAATCCATATTAATTTTGGGTTAGAATTTACACAGAATTTTAATTGATTTCTAAGCATCTACCTCACCAGAAATATCGAATCATAACACAATTCATCTCCTTCTCATGCAATCTGTGTAAATACAATATAAAAACTTCTCAAAAATTTATTTCTAAGGAGAAAACAATATTCCTTTGTTATCATAGTCTACCATCTGTGATCATGATTTTTATTTTGAAAACTTTCTCTAGCTGTAATAACTCACTATCTTGAGGCAAATATCAATATTTCATACTTCGCTCAGCTACACACAGAATCCCTTTCTGCTTTACTATGATCACTCTTTCTTGCAATTTCAATTGCATTCTTCACAATTTTTTATTTTTTTTTAATTTACTTCGGCTCTGATACCACTATGACGGAGCTCATGCTGCATCAACCCACAGTATGCATACGAAATGCATGTGTATAAGTTTTCCCAAAATCAAACTTTCCCATTTTCAAATAGGGCTCTTAATATAGTTACCCATGGATTTCAAAGCCTGTTAACAACCATTTTATATCCCTTTTGTAAATAGCAGAATTACAATTAAAACAATATTTCATTTTATCATGAGTTTGACGTCTTGATAGATGCAAACTATTTTAAAATTTACCTCTATAGTTATTCGCATCCATTTAATAATTAAATATTACGCAATTTTTTATGCGATATTCGTTGGATCTATAATTATCATGCAAAATACGTTAGATCAGATAATTTGCTGGGCGGTCAAATTAACATATTCAATTTGATTTATAAAATATCGGGTCCATTTAAAACTTTGAACTTCTTTCATATTTGAATGCGATATCCATTGATTATAAGGAAACTTTGATCAAACGGTTCTCTGGTTTCTGAGATTATGGTTAATACATTTCAGGTCTGGATTAAATATTAAACCTCCCTCCCACTTCCAATATGCATGTTGTCAGATTGAAAATTGAATGGTTGTGATTTATGCTTGACATAATACGCATTAAAGTGTTCCCAATTCTTCAACTCTGCCAGAATTGACACTTTGTGTAAGAGCCCACAGTTTCTTCCGGCATCAACAATTTACAGTCCCGTTCTTTAGCAATACAATTGGACAGTGTTGACTTCAAAATAGATGTAGAATTTTAAAGGAACATCCACAGAGAAATCAATTTAACCAGAACTTGACCTGAATTTCATCAATTCAGATTTATTTCAAAGGAAAATAAAGTCTCCCAGATTTGGCATTTTCGCACACAAAGACATCAATTAACCAATATCAAACTGGATTAAACAAATTTAGTAATATCTCAAAAAGAAATGCACATCCAGAATTTGACAATTATACCTATATTCACACAGGTACAAAGGAATTGCAATATTATTCTATTCAATTACTCCTCCATCCAATCTTTCCTCTATACCTAAATCTTAAATCTCTTTTCCTATCTTTCCTTCATTCCTTCGAGGCTTACAATTTTATACCAAATGGATTCTAAACCAATTTGGATTTAGATCCCCAGTTTACTCAAAAAATCCCTAATTCTTCTAAATCCTCATTAATTCCAAAAATATCTCTTTATACGTAAGAATCCTCTCTAATCCCATAAATCGTGAACTAATTCCTAATTTAAAATCTACAATAATTTCTTGATTCCTAATTATCTCATGTTCTCCAACATTTGAGAACATTTACAATTATGCTCACAATATTAATTAAATCCTATTATAAATCACTCAAAATATTTAAAAATATATTTAGAGAACCAACTCTCTTTAAAACATAAGACTACTTAAGTCTCCCAAATAACCATTGACATTTGAGCAGGATGCTCTTGCATTATGAGTTCTTACCCTTATGCTGACTTGAAGGTGGTGTAGCTAGAGGACTATTTCCTGCGTGCGTAGCTGAATCTCTTAATGGAATGTAGATGGATCTATCCCCTTCTCAATTGGTTCAGTAGTATTTCCCACTTCATGTTGTACTTTCTCTCTGATCAGAGGTTATTCATTCAGTGTGGCTTCATAGAACCCATTTTTCACACAGTAATATTTTAATTAGCAATGGAAATTTTCGCAAGAGATTACCTCTAAAACCTTTGAAGAACCTCCGCTTTGCCTCAGAATAGGATACAGACTGACCAACTGCGAATTCCGTTACAAATCCCCCTAACACACTGTCCACCCAATGATCTACCATGTGGGTGATCATGTTGTCAGTCTTCTCTAATTTTGGAATCAATTCCGGTGACCACTACGTAACCTGATTGTCCTTCTAACACGTTTGAAATTCCATGAGCCTCGCTAACCACTCCTGAACCTCGTGCGCAAAATTTACAAAGAAAATTTCATAAAATTCAGTGAAGATGTATTTATTCTTCCACTTCTCAGCTATCAGCTTCATGCTACAATTCTCTCTTACAAAAAGTTCCTGAATCTATCTTTCAAACTAGTCTTCAATTTCCAGTTTCTCAGGTCTACGATAACCTTGTGGCATTACCCGATCTCTCTCTCAAAATGCTCCTAGTCCCGGAAATGAAACTATTTGTTGGCTTGAGGGGTCTTGACCTAGTTTTGGAGGTTGAGGTTTTCCAAAAAACCCCTATACTACTAGCCCTTTCATCAACGACCTACTTGCGTAGGCCAAGGTCTCACTCAAAGTAGTATGGGAGGGTGCTGGAACCAGGTTTCCGCACCCTGGCAGAGAGTAGGTAATTTAAGGAAGATCTGTGTTGTAGTTTAGTAGGTTCACAGAGAATGAGTTTATTCCTAGCTCTTTTAATAGTATAATCAACACATAAACATAGCAAAGATATTATTACTAACAAATATAATCAATACATTTTCATCCACGTGCACATTAGCAAATACCATCACAGAACATTATAATCACAACCAATTCCAGATCATAGATAGATTCATAGCTTAAATAAATATCATAGATATGCTTCAACAACAAACACAATTAATCCAGATAGAAAAAACGTACTTCAAATATATTCCACATTCATTAGCATCAAAAATCCACTTACAACCCAAACACATCCCGCGCACACAGCCTAGCAGGGTCCGCACACAACAAGACTAAGGAGCTCTGCGCACACAGCCAACAGGACTCCTTACCCAAAACAACCCAACATAACTTAACAATTCACACATAGCATCAATCTTCTGAATTAATTACCTACTAGACCCAACTATCTATCTATTTATAAAATCTATAACTGTGAAGTCACAAAAACAAGAAGAAGCAAGGGTTTCACGTAAAAGTGGATTTTTTTGTTTTTTTGTTTTTTGTTTTTTCTGGTTGTTTGTTTGTTTGTTTTTTGTTTTTTTTATCTAAAATTTCATGGTAAAATTTAAATATTTTACTATGCATGTATTCAATCCAACAGAAACTGTAAAAAAATAATTATTACAGTAAAATTTAACAATTTTACTATACTACAGGGTTTTTGTATGAATCACCGGATGTTTCGAATTTTGATTCTTTGAATAATGCTATTGTTCGAAAGTATTTTTCTTCTCCACAGTGCTCTCATGCTCTCTTGCTCCAAGTATGTCTCTCATGCAAATCCCTCATTGAAATGTTTTGCAAAAATAATGAAATAATGAATAGCTTTTACTATTTAAAGAATTTTTTTATGAAATTACATTTGCGAAAAATATTTTCCGCCCATTTTTTAATTTACCACTTTTTCTCACTTTGAAAAATAAGTTATTTATTTATTTATTTATTTTTTCATTCAGATATTCGGTGCGTATGTTATCAAACTGCACTGGTGCATCCGTTAATAACACCCCCCAGTGTGGAGTAACTAAAACACACCGGTGCGGTTAACTGTACATTGGCATGAATAACAATAAGTCCATTTTTAAGGCATTGAAATTAATTTTAGGTATGTACACCTAAACTTATTGTTCATTTTTCTCACATGGAAGGAGAAAATCTCATAATTATATCAAGTGGACAATTCTTTAAAATCCAGCTCGTGCCATAATATTTCTCAAATTCTATCATGGAGGTCTCCATATCCATCTCCAGAGGTAATTACTTCATATTTTATTTATATTTTCATTATCTAATTGAACTTTTTTATTTTATGCATGTCAATTAGGAGAATAAAAATAATGTATAAAAATTTGCAGGTTCATTCAGATTCAGAATCGAGTTCAGAAGCAAAAAATATTTAAATAAATTTATAAGTTAGATTACGCCAATGGAGATTCATGTGGCTATCATTCCACGGTGGTGTCAAGATATAGTTGAGATTTTTTGTATGTTTGAGAAGGAACTACTGACAAGTTTCATGAACTTGCAGGTTCATCTTCTAATCCACCTAGTAGATGAGGTTGAATTATTTGTGGTGGTTTCTTGTCATTGGATGTTCTTCTTAGAGAGGTACATGAAGAAATTGAAAGTTTTTGTATGACAAAGAGAAAAACCTGAGTGGTCTATGGCATAGGGGTACATATCATATGAGTCTTTCTATTATTCCAGTGACCTTATAACTAAGACTCTTTTTTTTCGAAACATTATAATATGTATTTTGAAGTAATTGGTTTGCATTGAGTTAATGTTAAAATCATTTCACTTGATAATTTGTAATTATGTTGATCTCAAAAAAAATAGCATAGCATATCAAGATTTTTTTTTTTTTTTATAATGTCAATTCCTAAAATAATACAAGTACTTCATTGCTTTAAATGTGTGTGAATGATATCTTCCAAACGTATACTGTTATTTTTGGTATGTAATATCATAATAAAAATAATGATAATTCTGAACATGAATTTATTTTCATTATTTTATAAACTTTATTATTTTACAAAAATCATATTATTCTAAGTTTATTATTTATATTCATAAAAATTTACAAATTTACAATTTTACAATTATGGTAATTTAACAATATTTATGGTATACGTTTTAATTTTTTTTTCCCAAGAAAAAATCGAACTTTCTATTAGCATGAACAAAAAGTTACATCGCATATGTCATAACATTCCATAATTCTTTGTCCCCAACAGGAGAAGAAGAAAAAATACCAACCATCTAGCACCCTGGGTGAGAAGTCAAAAGTTGTGATACCATGAGCACTCAGAGACCATATTAGGTAGAAAACTGCTAAAGTGGTAAATGAGCATAGCAACCATAGGCAAGTCAAACAGTACCGGCCTCCACATAAGGAGAAACACCCGACAGATAAGACAATGGCACAACACCATCCAAGACCCAACCTCTCCAAAGGAGAGACCAATTAATATAATATAATAATAATAAGTTTAAGCAACAATATCATCTAAAAAAATAATAAGTTTGAAGTTTAAAACATGAGTCAAAATATATACATCAGCTCTAGGATATATAGTAGTGTTGGAGAAAATATAGAGTAAATAAAAGCAAAACTCTGCATATGAAGGAAAGCCCTCCATCAATATGGTCTGGTGTCCAACACACGGACCACCAAACCATCCTTTTCTTCTATTAACTATAAGCCCTTTACCTGTCTAAGACTGATCTTAGACAAATCGTCAGCATGTTGGTTCCATTCCCTATAAATATGGCAAACATAAATCCATGTAAAATGTGTTTTTAATGATAGAATATCATCAGGAATAGGAATCAATAAATAATTTTGAAATCTCTGCGTGTTGTTAAACCAATTTATGACATTCAATGAGTCCCCAAAGATTTGTGTCGAGGTGATTTCCATGTGAAGAAGCTAGCATAACAAGAGTTTTAAGGTTACTAGCTCTACAAAATTGTTTTTACCTGCTCCAAGACCCACAGAGGTTGCATAAGAAATATTTGAGTTTTTGTGAATGACCATGCTAGCCCCACAAAGCCCTTGAGAAACAACTCCATAAAAATAGGCCCAAGGAATATCATGATTAATGACTTCATTCAGCACCCGCCTGGGACGAATAGTTATAGAAGGTGATGATGAAGCCTTATAAATGGGATCACATTCACCAGCCACCAGAGTCAGGGAAGAAATGGAGTCTCTGAACACACATTTTTTCCTTGAAAGCCAAATTTCCCAAGAGATAATCAGTTTTAAACACCTGTGTTCTAGTTATTTGCATTTCTCCCACCAGGACTTCCATGCTTCGTTGCAATTATTTCCCACCCAGAAAAAATACACATCACAACGTGTAAAGGTATATTCCTAGACATTCCTGGAGAAAGGGAATGAGATGAATAAATTATCAATAGATTAATCTGCCTTATTACAAAGACTGGAACACCCATGACCATTGAGAAAACGTTTTTGTAGGGAATCCCAAGTCAACACTTTCTGGTAGAGAATGTTACAGAAGAAAATCTTGGATTTTTCAAGGCATCCGAGTTCCAAAAGAGCCTTATAGAACCATTTTTTTATCCCTCCCTCCATGTAGGCCATAATATAAACATATCTTGCCTTGGGGGAGTATAACCCTGATTTTGAGTGAACCCAGACAGGACTATCAGGAGACTCTTTTAAGTGCACTTGGGTATTTTCCAATTCCTTAATGTAGACATACTATTAATGAACCCACTGAATTTCTATTCCAATATCCTCCACCTTTTTCCAAGTTTGAGCCCAAATGGTGGTCTGACCAGGAGCGTTAATCTGAGCAAGAGTACTAAATTATTTCTGGTGCAGGGAATCCCTAAGGCCCACTAAGAGAGAGATTAATTTTCATTGCACCCAGCTAAAGGGTCCAGACCAATTCTGGATCATTCCTAATTACCAATATTCCAAAAAACTCCTAGACCCACCATATCAGAAACAAGAATGTTAGATTTCCATATGTTTGAGGCTCTCTTTATTTCTTTGAACGGTGTCCTAATCCAGTCGTCCAGAGGTGTAGGATCAATATATTTTTTTCTGACCACAGTGGTCCATAAATTGTTTTCAGAAAGAATCCTCCAAATATATTTAGCAACCGGTGCTGAAGTGAAATGATTTATTTTCTTGATACACCATCCCCCCCATTCCTTAGGTTTAGACATCCTATCCCAAGCCACCCAAGGTAAAGTATTCTTGTCTTCCTTACCTAAATAAAGGAATTTTCTTCATATGCATCTGATTTTATTAATAATACTAATAGGAACCCATGCCATGCTGATCCAATAGACTGGAATGGCTAATAAAAAATATTTTATTATGACCAATCTCCCCACTCTGAAGATCCACTTATGACTCCAAGAATTAATCCTTTTTCAATTTTTGAGACCAGCCAATACCAATCTTATTTTCTACACCCATCTGGCTTTAGCAAAAATCCTAAGTATTTTATCCATGTTCCCAAATGTGCCTGAAGAAAAGGAAGGAGACAATAAGTCCACAAGAGATTAGCTCCGGGAATGCCCTCGTGGGAGAGGGAGGACTTCTGATTATTGAAAGTTAGGCCTGTATACTTCATGAAAATATTTAAAATTTCTTTTAAAATTTTGACTTAGTGTCTATTACCATTGTTGAATAACATAATGTCATCCGCAAATAGGATATGTTTGATAATAAGATTTGAAGCCACTTCGATGCCCCCAAGGGTCCCATATATTATGGCCTGGTGAATGAGTTGACTAAGTCCTTCAACCACCAATAGGAAGAGTAAAGGAGACAAAGGACATCCCTATCTCAACCCTCTTTGATTTGAAAATAATTGCCAGCCTGATCCATTAATAATAAAAACAAAACAAATATTAGTAATACAACTCATAACCCAATTAATAAAATCAATATGGAACCCAAGATGGGTCAATAGAAGTCTAAGATAGAGACAATTTATTCGATCACATGCCTTAGAAAAGTCAATCTTGATAACCATGCATATTTTGTGGGATAATTTAATACTGTGGAGAGTCTCCTGTGCCACCCCGATGGCTTCATGAATTTGTCTACCATCTAGGAAACCAATTTTTTCTTTTGAGATGGAGATTGAGAGGAGAGGCTTTAATCGATTGACAATCATTTTATAACTAAACTTATAGATGCAAGTACAAAGTGAGATAGGATGGAAATCATCGAAAGAGGACGGAGCATCACTTTTTGGAACGAGGGCTAAGAGAGTATATTTGATGACATCATCGATGTGGCCTAGTGATCGATATTCCTCCACCAAATTTGTAATGGAATCCCCAATTAGGTCAAAAAAATGTTGAAATAATTCCACAGTCCAACCATCAGGCCTCAGGATTTTTCAGCTTGCATAGCTTTTAAAATTTGTTCAATCTCCTTTTCTTCCACAGGTGCCAAGAGTAAATTATTGCTTCCCTAATCAACATAGCGAGGAAATAGCTAAGAAACTTGAATGACTTCCCAGATACTTACCCATTCTTGAGCAGAATAAATACTTTTGAAGTGAATTATCCCCATGGATGAAAGATATTTGAATGTCTTCACCTTAATCCTTGCTGATTTTTCCATTTCCCAAATGGTATTTGAGTTTTTACACCCCTTCGCATAATTGTGAAAAAATTTAGTATTCTCATCTCCCGCTACAAGCCATATGGCCTGGCTTCTTAAGCGCCACAACTCTTCTCTATCATCGAGAATTTTCTTCCTTCTAGTTTCCAGCTCTTTAATATTCTTTCGTGCCTCCTGATCCACAAATCCCCTGTCCTCGACACTATACAAGGAGCCTAGGGACTCGTTGATAATTTTAATAGATTCCATATCTTTTTTGAACTTTTCTTTTTCCTAGAGAATGGTGGATTTCTTAATATTTTTCATGTTATCAATGAAATCCTAAGCATGGGAATAACCCTCTTCTACCGAGGGGTAGCTCAAATGAACAACCACCAATTGGTGGTAATCTGCCTCCTTGAGCCAGCCGATGTTAAACTTGAGAGGAGTAGGAGGCTTCTTGAAAGGACCCATCAGCTCCAAAAGAACAGGGGAATGGTTATATATCCCACTAATACAAACTTGTTGTCGAAATGCAATAGCACTGTTGGAGAAAGAATTGCTTAAACGGAACCGGTCCAATCTTTTGGCGATGCGGGCCTCACTCACTCTATTTTTCCTCCAAGTGGGAGTTAGTTTAGTAAGAGAGGGGTTGAAACGGGACTCTTCCTGCATCATTTTCAGGAAATAATCACCTGAAGGGTCAATCCAAGCACATAGGCCCTAGGCTTCAGAGTGACCCAAGGAAAAATTGAAATCCCCCCCCCCCAACAATCAAATTTGGGCAATTCATAAAGGATTTTCCCCTCAAATTATTCCAAAAAGAGACTCTCTCCAGACAGGGACCATAAATGCTAAGCACCGGAAAATTAGTTCCAAATTCCATAAGGTAAGCCTTAACACCAATAAAATATTTCAATGTCCAACAACTGATTAAATTTACTGAATTATTCTTTAGACTGGTCATGAGACCCCCAAAGAAGCCCCTTACATCAGAAGAAACGAAGGTCCAATTTGGAAGAAAAGAATACATAAAATGAGAGATCTGTGCCCCAGTACCCAAGGTTTCCTGGAGCAAGATGATGTCTGGATGGTGCAAATGAACAAGTTTTTTAAAGGCTAATTTTTTGGGCTCACTAGCTAAACCAATACAATTAAAGGAAAACACAATCATTTGGTAACAAGGTTTGGAGAAGTCACTGCTCTAAGTGCCCATTTGAGGGATAATTGTCTGTCATCAACTATGTCAACAATGGCCTTGACCTGAGCTTTAGAAAGGTATGACTTCCTACCCCTAATTTTTTTGACTTTCTCAATATTGGGCAATTTCCCCAATCCCCCAAAAATTTCCTTCTCTAGTAGTTTCTTTTCTATGGGTCTCAAAATATAAAGGACAGTGTTAATGGATAGATTGGGAATAGTAGTAATGATACTATCCATAGCCATATATAAGTCACTAACACATAGAGAGGGGGTGGATATAAGCTTGGAGGGACCATTCTTAGCTGAATTACAGAACAAAAGATCAAAAGAGTTTAAAATAGGAGAGGAGGGGAAAGGATGTCTACTTGCTAAATCTGATGCTGGATTAGTAGGGGGGGAATCAGCTGCTTTGACACCATGTCCACCTCCTCCATCTAGGCCACCACATCTTTTCCTGCTATGTTATCAACGATCTGAAATTCGACCACCGAATACTATTTAGCCCCTTGCAGCCTGATTTCTGCCTCTGTGAGATCCTTCGAGACCGGAACCTCCTGTCTGTATCTATCATTGTAGAAGGAGCCCCTTTTTTGCTTGATTTTTTTTTAAATCTGAGAGGATAGTGTCTGGCTAGGTGTTCAAATGTGTGGAATCTATGAAAATGCAAAGGAAGGTGTTCATAATCAATCACTTGCTGAAAAGCGTGGCCTTCTGTGTTCAATTTTTTTTTCCCAATCAGTCCTTCCCTTGGGGCCAACTTCAAAAGAATTCTCACAGTGTTCCTAAATCTTGGTTCCAAGAAAGACATATTCACTTCCAAGAAAGTCCCCAAGCTAGTCCCAATATCCCTTAAAATATCCATGATCCGGAAGTGAGGCAGAAGAGCCAAAATATGAACCCAAATCGGGATCTCATCCACCCTCTCTTTGTTAGCATCAAAGAGTGAAGTCCACTGTTTGAAGAGAATAGAAGCAATATTGAATCCCCATTGACAAGCGAGGACCCATCCCAGTGTTTCTACTTTTTTTAAAGTCACCGTAAACCAACCTTTGAAGAGCATAATGACCTCAACATCCCTATCAGGGGCTACTGACCAGCTATTTTGAATCCATTCCGTAATATAATCCGCAGAGAAGAATTTTTCTCTGGCCCTTCCCACCAAAATCTATTTAGAGGCTTCCATCACATTGTGGAAATGTAGGTCAACCCCAAAAATCAAATTCGAGCATTCATAGCTCTCCTTAATCATTTTTCCTTTCCTTCTTTTGCCACCGTTCTGGCCATCGGATTTCATATAAAATTTGGATGACTGTGCGCCACCTCCGGAAGATCCCCCCTTTGTTTAGGTGACATCATTTCCCGATTGACCCAACTCGACCCCCAACACTTCCCTGTCATGACTGTTTTTTGAGCCAACCTGAGATGGGCCTTCGCTAAACCCCGTCCATATTCCTGGATTACCATTCCAAAGTAAATATGCCTCCTTCTCACTGAAAACACCTGGAATACCTTGAAAAGCACCACTCAGGGCACCTAGTGAGAAGATACCAAACCCAACACTAGATCCCCACTCTAGCCTTATAAGGTCTTCCATCCCATGGACAGCCGAAACCCCATGCACCACATGAGGGTCCGAGCCCAGGTGACAAGCGACCAGATGACCATCCACAACATGTTCCTTCGGATTATTCACACATGGGGTCAAGGTTTTGTTACCACAGATAGAGCCAAAAGTTAATTTTCCTTCCACCCTCGCCCTGATGAGTATTTCCTCCAAACCCCCCGAGAATATGTGTTCACGAGGAAAAACAATAATGAGAGGACCATAGGGTGCAACCAAAGGCGTACCTATAGAGATATGGATTTCCATGGACCCAGAGGCTTGTGTGGAGAGACAAAACCAATGCACTCCACCAGCTGATGATGAGAAAGTGACAGATCAATGTTTTTATGGGAGGCAAACCCTACCTTAGGCTTCCACTTAACTTTCTCCTCCTAACTATTTGCTTCATATGACCGAGAGGGAAGGGATACTTTCACCAGGTTAGGGATCATAGAGTCGAAACCCTAGACTAACACGATTTCTTCAGCTTCTGGTTCCATATCCACACATTCCATATCGTTACCCATAGTGGCTAAAAACAACAAGAAACTGACCCCCTAACCCCCAACCAAAGCACCTGAAAAGAAATAACTGACCGAGGGTCATTGTGGAAGAACTGAAGGATAATGAAAATAGCAACAAGAGATAGGAAATGGAAAAATGTCTTAGGAGAGAGATTTTAAGAGAAAATGGCCAGCCATAATGCCTAAAAACTGGTCCCGAAAAGACCCAGTAGACTGACTGAGTGCAGCAACACTGTTATAATAGAAAACGTGAAAAATAAACTTGAGGTAAACAGAAAAATGATGTATTAGCTTACTTCCACTGGGTGCAAGGCTGTTCTAACCGAGAGAAACAATAGAAGTCATGCCAAAACCCCAACTTCCGAGAAAAGAAGAATACACGCCTTTTCAGGGAGAAATGGGTAAGTTACAAAAACTATCGAAAGAGTAGGTCATAGAAGGAACCTTCTCAGCCAGGTAACCGTAGGAGAAAAACGAAACTCCAGAGCCTAAAAAATAGAGAAAAAACCCATGTCATGGGAACATCAGAGTTAATAAACTAAAGAAAATAAAATGAAAATGCGCCAAGTGGAGGTCTTCATCGGTGAAGGAGTGTCCCCCCCACCCCGCCCCCGACACTGCTGGCTCGCATGTCAGCCCCACAAATGTCCAACATGCTCAGCGCCTAAGGTTAAACAATCTGTGAGTCGTCCATGACACCAATCGCGAAGAGGAACGCAGCTAGGTTTAGAGTTCCTCCATTTTCGCCCCATTCCAAGGCTCCTCCTGACCTTGGGTATACATTTTACTTACGCTAGTTATTGTTCAAAATTTACAATTAATTTACAAATTTAAAAATCTACAAATTTTAATAAGATTGAATGATGACAATACATACAATTACAATTACAATTACAATTTTACAAATATTTTACATAAAGTTATAATAAAAAATAGAAATAGAATTAGAATTAGAATTTTACAATTTTACATACAATTACAATTATAATTATAATTTTACAATTTACATACAATTGAAATTAAAATTACAATTACAATAATTTCACAATACAATTACAATTACAATTTTACAAATATTTTACATACAATTACAATTAAAATTAGAATTAGAATTACAATTAGAATACAATTACAATTAGAATTAAAATTTTACAATTTTACATACAATCACAATTACAATCATGATGCATACAATTACAATTACATTTTTAGAATTTTACAAATTTACAAATTTTATAATTTTAATAAAATTGAGTCATGACATGAATACATACAATTACAATTAAAACTTTACAATTTCACAATAAAATCTCATACAATTACAATTAAAATTCTACAATTTCACAATACGATTACGTACAATTACAATTACAATTTTACAAATATTTTACATACAATTAAAATTACAATTACAATTTTACAGTTTTACATACAATTAAAATAAAAATTTCAATAACAATCACGACATAGTATTTAATAAATATCATGGTTTAATATTAAAAATAAACATCACGATCATGATAACTATCATAAAAACATCATATTCTAAAATACACATTCAAATTCGCTAACATCATCTAATCATCGTCATCATGATCATCTAACAAAACACAAGAATTGTATAACATTATCACAACACAAACAACAAATATACATCTCATGTCAAATAACTGTTATCACATACACATCTATTTTCAAGCACATAAAATGAACATATCTAACATGAACTAACAATATACACATCATGATGAACACCAACATGTAAATTAAGTACACCCACATGAACATAAAATACATGAACTATATTGTATAATGTAAAAAACATACAACTCTAATATAAATAGATATAAATGTGAAATATGTCGTTGTACATCAATACTAGTACTAGTCGAGGCCTACTCATTGATGGTGCAGCCTCATGCTTAGATAGATGATCACATGCCTACTCCGGAGGTGTTTGCTGATCAGTCGATGGTGCAGTCTGCTCAGGAACTACCTGTTGATGACTCGTCGATGGTACAACTTGCTCAGTGGATGGTGTGGCCTACTCAGATGGACCTTCCTGCTCAGGCTCTAGTGCCTGCTCAAGACTATGTATCTGTTGACATGGTGCAGACTGCTTAGAAGATGATTGTTGATCAGGATTGGATGGTAGCTGCTCATGATCTTTGGCGTGAGGTGGAGGAAGAGGTGGAGTACTATAATAATGATCAATCCCCTCATTATCATGATCATAAAATGAGTTTCTTTGTCGTGCATCTCCATGATGCCCACCCCTCCTAGCTCGCACCAGTGCTCTAGAAGCTCCAACGATATAACGCATGAGGGTCATCATATCGCAAGGCATGCCTCTCCAAAGCTGGGTGAGCCTAAGATCAACCTGTTCTCTCTAATCGTAGCCAAGCATACTCCCTCATTAACTATGAGTCGACACAGTTGTTCACCCAACTCCATCTTGAATTGGGTGTTTTGCCTATGCCACATCCCCGTGGGTATCTGCACTCGATCATGATCAAGTTTTTGACCCTGATCCTCTGCCTCTACCATATTCTCTTCAACATCTACACCTGGATCATTCGGTGGGGGAGGAATCATCTCCCCAACGAATGTTCCAATATATAAAAAATATATAGTACACAACAATAATTAGACAATTTGATTAAACAAGTTAATAAAACTAGTTAAATAACGTGTTAGAATAAATTTGATAATTCTAATTAATTAATTTAGACAATAAAATGAACCTATATTAATTTAAAGAAAACATTAATATTACCTCTTGCATCTGGTGGCTCATCCTGTGTGAAGAGTATGTTGGTGCACCCTCGCGAATCCAAACCAACATAAGGACATGGCACTAGAATGAAAGAGTGATCATCAACACTAGCTAGTAACTCTAGTGCATCAAGAGATATCTTGGCAGGAAAGTTAGATTGGTCCCTCTTGGGCATAATCTGGCCCCACATCTACGTCCATACATGCAACATCAGCCTATGATGTTGCCAAACAAAATATGGCATTGTCTCTAGAAACCTCTGAAAAAATATACAAAATAAATCTGAAGCAAAAGGGAAGGTAAAACTCCCACGTTCCTGAGAACAATATCTATCTAATGCTATACAAAACTGGCACAAAAAAGTTGCAGACCATCTCACAAGTTGTGGTGCCTGGAATAAAAAATCAACATAAAATAAAAGCTAGAAACTAATGCATTTCACGTCACTAGTATAGCATGCAATGGTCGTCAACAGTAGTGAGAGGCACTGCACCTCCTCTGCAGCATATGAAGTAATATGTAACTAACCACCAGACACTTGAAAATATGTCGGAGAAACTATATCATCCCTGATGTATCTATGGGAGTACACCACTGACTCCCTACTACATAGCCAATGGGGACAACTGGGAACGGTGGCAAATTTTGCCCTCTCCTATATAAACCAGTAATAAAATATATGTCCTCCTTAGTGGGTGTGAACCATTGGCCAAGACCAACCCGGAAAGATTTTCGGTGGGCATCCCACTAGAAGATCAACTGTTGCAATAACCCACTATGGCACTTCAAGGATGTAGCCTCCTCGTAGAACTTCAGGAGGCCTACCTCCCTTACACTAGTACATATGGTCATTTTTCCAACACTTTAGTTCTGACAGTTTTGACGTCTTGTCAAAAAGTTCCCCAATTTTTCTCAATTTTTTTAATCCTACTGACAAGTGTTGCTCTAGTGACGTTTAGGGCTTATCATCGGAATTGTTAAGTTTATGGTTATCGTTAGAATAGTGATTTTTCAGGAGTATCGTCGGAATCACGATGTTTATTTCAGAATCATCGAAATAGCGATGTTTTAGTTTTCCATTAGAGTTGCGACATTTTAGGATGCGATCATAAGTGCGACATTTATGAACGAAGTGTTAGGATATCAACAGTTTGGGATGATATCGGAAGTGCGAGGTTTTTGGATGTCATCGAAAGTGCGGTGTGTATGAATGCATTGTCATAATTGTGATGTTTGCATGTGATGGAACCCAAGTAAACGCATTTGGTTCGGGTCCAGTGGTGCCATGTGAGGATGCACAAGGAAACGAGTCATTTGGGTGGGTCAGGTCAGGTTAGGTTGTGTGAGGGTGCCCAAGGAATGCGTTCGGGTGAGGTCATGTCGAGTTGTGTGAGGGCACCCAAGGAATGCATCCAGGTTGTGTCGTGTGATCAGGCCGTGTGAGGGAACTTGAGGAAATGCGTTCAGGCATCTCGATTTGGTTCTGGTCTGGTTCTGCCATGTGAGGTTGCCCAAGGAAACGCGTTCATGTGGGTTGATTCGAGTTGTGTGATGGCACCCAAGGAAACGCGTTCAGGTCAAGTTAGGTTGGGTCGTGCCATACTATGACGATACCCAAGGAAACACGTTTGGGTGGGTCATGTGAGGGCGCCCAAGGAACGCGTCTGGGTTAGGTCCTGTTCTATCATGTGAGGGTGCCCAAGGAAACGCATTTGGGTGGGTCGGGTTGGGCCCGATCGGGTCGTGCTATGTCAGGCCGCCCAAGGAAACACATTTGAGCGGGTCAGGTCAAGTCGAGTTTGTTTATGTGAGGGTGGCCATATCAAAAATGCTATGTTGTGGCCACCTGTGTTGCTTTTTTACATTTGTGCGATCTATTTTCCGTTTTCTCCCTCATGCGCCCTTTGTTTGGGCCGGTCACCCTTCGTTTGGGTGGGTTGCCCTTTGTTTGAGTGGGTCACCCTTCATTTGGACGGGTCAGGTCATGTCATGTGAGGGTGCCACAAGAAATGTGTTTGGGAAGGATCATATGAGGGAGGTTGTATAAAAAATTCTAAGTTGTGACTACTCGTGAGAATGCTACATGTTCATGCAACCCATTTTCCATTTTCATATGGGTTGGGTTGGGTCGGGTCGTGTGATGGTGCACAAGGAAATGTGTTCGGTTGGGTTGGATCATGTGAGGGTGCCCAAGGAATGCATCTAGGTTGGGTCATGTCAGGTCGTGTGAGGGCACACAAGAAACACGTTCGGGCTTGTCGGGTTAGGTCAAGTCAGGTCATGCCGTGTGAGGCCACCCAAGGAAATTCATTTGGGCAGGTCAGGTCGGGTCGAGTCGGGTCATGTGAGGGTGGTCATATAAAAAATTCTAATTTGTGGCCGCCCGTGTTGCTTGTGCATGTTTGTGCGATCTATTTTCCATTTTCTTCCTTATGCATGCTTCATTCGGGTAGGTTGGGTTGTGTCGTGTGATGGCGCCACAGGAAACGCGTTTAGGTCGGATCATGTGAGGGAGGTCATATAAGAAATGATTAGTTGTGACAACCATTGTGCCTTGTGCACGTTCATGCGACCTGTTTTCCATTTTCTCTGTTGTGCCTTCGACGTTCGGGCTTGTCGGGTTGGGTCAGGTTGTGTGATGGTGCCCAAGGAAAAGCATTTATGTCGGGTCGGGTCGGGTCATGTAGTACTATGAGGGCACCCAAGGAAACGTGTTTAGGCAGGTCGGGTTGGGTCAGCTCATGTTAGGGCATCCAAGGAATGCGTCTGGGTCGGGTTGTGTGAGGGTGCCCAACGAAACATGTTCTAGCTGGTCGGGTCGGGTTTGGTCAGCTCATGTTATGTGAGTTTGCCCAAATAAATGCAATCAGGCGAGTTAGGTCGAGTCATGTTGTGTGAGGGTGCCAAAGGAAATGCGTTCAGGTGAGTCAAATTAGGTCGAGTCGTGTTGTGTGAGGCTTCCTAGGAAAACTTGTTCGGGCAGGTCGGTTCCGGTCGGGCCGGGTTGTTTCATGTGAGGGTGCCCGAGGAAATGCATTTGGGTGGGTTGGGCTAGGTTAGGTTGTGTGAGGGTGCCCAAGGAAACGCGTTCAGGTGGGCCATGTCAGTTCGGGTTGTGTGAGGGCAGCCAAGGAAACATGTTCATGTGGGTCAGGTCGGGTCATG
Source organism: Pinus albicaulis (assembly GCA_034641835.2). Classification (NCBI taxonomy): domain Eukaryota; kingdom Viridiplantae; phylum Streptophyta; class Pinopsida; order Pinales; family Pinaceae; genus Pinus; species Pinus albicaulis. The sequence goes on from CM076583.1 coordinate 993,913,524, forward strand.
TGAGGGAAACTAAGGAAACACATTCGAGCGGGTCAGGCGGGGTTGTGTCGTTTGAGGGCATCCAAGGAAACACGTTTGGGCAGGTCTAGGGGGGTCAATTCGGGTTGTGTGAGAGTGCTGAGGGATGTGTTGAATTTTCATGTGAGGGCAGGTCGGGTTGTGTGAGCATTACCTAACATCTCGAAGAGGGATGTGTTGGATTTTAAGCACAATCACAAGATCCAAATGTGAACAAATACACAACTAGATACTTTAAAAACAAGAAATAAAGGAGAAATTGATGATAAATTGAGTAATAAACCAAGGATACTCTCTAGGATGCCAACTAATTCAAATTGGGTTGGGATTCCATGTGCATGGACTTGGTATATATGAAAGCACTTTCCCTAGTTTGTAAATAATTCAAATTAGATTGGGAGACCCAAAATTAGAAAAATATTCTAAAATAGAGTGAGCTAGAAGTAAGTGGAGTTAGAAATAAATTAGAACTAATTAATGATTCTCGCATGTAAAATAATAACTAGTTAAACTTAGTTGAACTCCAAAATAGGAATAAAAGTCAACTTAACAAGGAGAGGAGAGAGAAAAATGACGGCTAACTACTGCAATGTAGGGAGGAGGTGCATACTGACTCTAGGAAGGTCTCTAAATTAGGTATTATGAATCAATGGAGTGGAATTATCCATTTAATGTTCCTCCTAGAGTCTAGTTAGTGCCACATATCATCCTAGGTGGAACCCCCTATTAAAGCAGAAAACCACAAAAATAGAGAATTTGAAAAATTATAGTGAATACCCAATAGTGAATGAAAAGTGGTCATATGTGCCCCTAATAATGTCTATTGGAAGAGGATATAATGATGGCTAAAGTGTGTGCCTTAATGAACTAATGAGTGTAATGTACCCCAACACCACCCCACAACCCAACTAGGGAGCATGTTATTGAACTAATCCTAGCAGTTCTCAACCATGTTAAGTACTCATCTATAACAAAAAACAATCAATGAGTCGCAATAATTTGTGGCCATGTCAAGTACACATGAAATAAATTATACAATACACAATATCAGAAGAGTGAGGTAAAGAGGGAAAACCTAGTGGGAAGAAAACCCCCCCTCAAAATAAAATGCATACTATGTCAACTATGTAGTTGCTATGTAGAAGGATGGTGTTGCGACACATTTGCCATTTTCTCCTTTGTGCCTTTAACGTTCGGGCAGGTCAGGTCCGGTCGAGTCATGTGATGGTGTTGAAGGAAACATGTTCGGGTCGGGTCAATTTGGGTCGGGTCAGGTCGGGTCAGGTCGTGTCATGTGAGGGCACCCATGGAAACATGTTCAAGTGGGTCGGGTCGGGTCTGGTCGTGTGAGGGTGCCAAAGGAATGCATTCAGGTAGGGTCATGTCAGGTCATGTGAGGGCGCCCATGCAAACGTGTTCGGGCAGGTCAGATCTAGTCATGTCATGTGAAGACGCCCAAGGAAAGACGTTCAGGTGGGTTGAGCTGGGTCGGGTCATGTCGTATCCAAGCGCCTTTTATGCTTGGGGTTATCCTTAGTTGCTCCATAGGATCTGAATTGGGTCATCATCCTTTCCTAATGGGGATCTTGATGCCCTAGGATATTTTTCTCTTTTTGGAGTTGGCTCTAGTACAAGGTTGTGAATTATCCAATTGTGAAATTCTAGTACATAAGTGTGTGATTTTAAATTTATCAAGCATGCACAGGCCTGTAAAATTAAGGTATGGTAGACATTTTGGCTGGTGGACAGAATTAGAGTTTGGTTGGATTTTACTTGATTACAAGCAATGGTAAACAAAGTACATCAATGTTGCTTTCCATTATGAAATAGCCAACATCAATGCCTTCCAAAAACAACTCAAAACAGAAGCAAACAAGTCTCCATTCTTATCAAGTCATGTTGGGGCCATGGGGGCTTCACTCAATAAACCTATGACCTATCACGTGCATTCATGGCATATTAAACAATACCATTAATTTGACTGCATATTGAAAAATACCCTTAAAAATCATAGTATTTAACCCCCTACCAATACAAACCCAATACACCTTACAAATTTGAAAAACCCCTACTTCCACTATATATTGTAGGTATCCACTTTTTCAATAACATTTTTTATACCCCTTTATTTTTTTCATTTATTTTTAGCTCCATTTTTTATGCTTGCCAATATAAAAACCCTTTACCCCCTATATATACCCCAATATATTATGTCATTTTTTCCTCAATATATATCCCCCAATATGAACCCACGTGGTATGGAATTTATCCCCTAGTGACATCCTCGTGGTTGGGGCACTAGGTAGCTGAACATAATCTATAAAATAAAATGCCTCCAACATTACAGAATGAAGTATGAACAAAATGAACCATTACTTTGACTTCATTGTAAGCCAAAAAACCAAATTTATCAATGCAAGGATCTAGAATCCTAGTTTTGTGCAGTCTACTGCATCTAAAATTATAAGCATACTAGCCATTTACAAATGGAGTATGTTGAGATAAATTGAGGATTCCTTGATGTGAGTTCATGATATGGAAATTTAGTACAACAAAAATGGGAATATGACAGACTCAAGGTCAGCGTTGTAATGACAGATTTTATTTTCTTTCCTGATCTATAGATGGAAAACTTTTGTGGTGCATTAGTTGTTTTTTTTCTTTTAAATAAAATTTTCCTAATTGGTATCTCGTGGACTCCTCTAGAACTGCTCTGTATATTGGTGGGTAGCAGGCCCTGGGATTATTATTATATTTGATTTGTAAATGATAAGCACTCTTGTGTGGGATAGCTTCTTATGGGCACCTCATAGCCCTCTCACTTTGCGGAACCGGAATTTTCATGGGTCAACTATATTTGAGCCTCCATATTGTTCTAAGGCTCCATTTCATAGCCATAATTTGTTTTTCCCTCTATCCCCAAATATTCGTTTTGAGATTTTTCCACAATTAGTTTTAATTTTTAATCAATAGTTTTTTGCCTTCCACTTTGTGTTCAGTTCTCTCCACCTTTCAAGGTGAACTACTTGCTACAAATAAAACTTTGTAATCCTATATCTAATGGGGCTTTTCTATTGGGAAAGGTATTTTATAAAATTATTCCAAACCATTAAGTTTTTTAATGACTTTATATTTTTCCATAGAGCTTGAATCCTTAGCCACAATTACCAATCCCTAACCTATTTAACCCCCTAAACCTCTAAATATGTAACCCATTTAACCCCTAAACATTAAACCTCTAAACCCTTAAACCCTAACCCATAAACCCATAATACATAATCCATTTAAACCCCTAAACCCCTAATACCCTAATCGATTTAATCCCCTAAACGCTAACCTGATTAACCCCTAAACCCTAACCCCTCAAAGGAACAAGGGAGAAAATGGATAATGGGTTGTATGAACGTGCACAAGGTATAGGGGTGGTCACAACTTAAAATTTTTGATACATAATCCCTCACATGACCCAACTCGACTCGACATGAACACATTTCCTTAGGTGCCCTCACACAACCCGATCCGACCTGCCTGAACGAAGGCACAAGGGAGAAAACGACAAACAGGTCACACAAACTTGCAAAATGCACACGAGCAGTCAAAACTTAGAATTTTTTATACGAATGTCCTCACATGAACCAACCCGACCCAATCCAAACGCATTTCCTTAGGCACCCTCACATGACCCGAACACATTTTCTTGGGTGCCTGTTTGGTCTAAAATGCGGATGCAAATTAGAGTTTCATTTACTATCAATCCAAGTAAGTAAACTTCGAGGATCATCCAAAATATATGGACATAGAGACAAACCAAACTAAGCTCGATGAAGAAATACCAAAGCTCCCTTACAGGAGGTTATTCATTAGGATCTCCAACACCTATTTAGTTATTTAATCAAAATGAAATATATCATTTTAATCAAAAAACTATTTAAACTAATGAAATTAAAGCACCTAATTCTGATTGATTGCATGAAATGTTAAAGCTCTCTTGCAAGAGACTATTCATTTATATCTCAAGCATATAAATCAGAAAGTTAAACTAATGAAATCAAATATTAAATAACAAATCATATTTATTGAAGGAAACATTAACACTTTCTTATGAAAGTTCAATCATTAATATTCCAAACATATGAACCTAATAATTTAATCTAATGAAATTCACAAATAACATAAAACAAAATCTTACTAAAAGTGTACTTTCTAGGCAATGGGGACCCTTCCAAGGATTCACAAGCACACAAAAAGAAAATTCAAATGTAGAGGATCAAAGAAGCTTCATCTTATTCATCATCAATTGCAAATTGCAATTGCAACCATTACATTGATTCTCCAATCTAACTTCTCACTACGAGCCTATAAGATACTAAGATTACAAAAATCAAGAATACAAATGAAGGAGATAACACTCCTATTTATAAAAAAGCTATGATAACAAACTCATAAATGTGAATCCACTATTCCCTCCTTTGACCCACATATTTATGAACCAATGGTGACACATAACCCTATCCCCCATGATCTCCTCCATGAGGTCCATGATCTCCTCAAACTCGAATTTGATCATAGAGTGCCACATAAAGATGTCTAGAAAGCTTCCTTTGTACCTACACATGGCAACAAACTCATTCTAATTGTTAGGTATAATTATAAGCATATTATTTTCTAAAGTTTAACCACAAATCCACTTAAAAATGTTAAGAATTAATAAACTTTGGAAAAACATAGTTATAACCCAATGATGAGGTAAATGTAATGATGTAGAGGTGGAATGAAGGTGACATGAAGGTAATATGGAAGTAATTGTGAAGGTATTTGGTGAATAATGGAGTGAGAATAGGGATTATTTTGAGGCTGAACATACCCCCAAACTAAAGGTATTGCATGTCCTCGTGTAATCTATTACATTACTTTTTGATACTTGAGCTTTGGCTTAAACTCTGCATGATATCATTTACTTAACTTTTGCAAAGTGTTTTTGATGAAATGCAACCTGGTTGGTTCTTGTGTTTCAACCATATTTTGTTTGTTGCATGAAATTTTGCAAATTTCTTTTGATGAACTGTAACTTGGTTGGTTCTTGTGTTTCAACCATATTTTGTTTGTTGAATGAACTTTTGCAAAGTATTTTGATGAACTACAACTTGGTTGGTTCTTGTTTTGCAATCATATTTTGTTTGTTGCATTCAATTTTAATGTATGATCTTTGCATATTGATAATGTGATTTTTATTGTAGATTATTTTTGTTGGAATGCATCATGGTTAGGTCTTGTGTAACAACCATGATTGTGTTGGCATCCACTTAACTTTTAAATACTTTTTACAAAGCCATTTATATGCTCATGATGATGTAATAGTAAATATATTTGGAAAGTATGTGGGTTTTGAATGTGATTTTGAATGTTATATGAATGTGGCAACATACGAATGTGAATGTATTCCCCCCCCTCAACTGATGGTTTTGGAAATTTGAAAAAATGACGAAAGGAAGTGAAGTTTTTCCAAAAATTATCATTCCAACTTTTCAGGGAATTAAATGGTTAGAAGTTAGAAAATATCATACCTTAAATTACCCTTTCAAAGATGGATGAGAGTTGTGCATGCGTGGTTGTAAAATTATGTTCATAGTCTTCTTTACTTCGTTGTGAAAATGGTGGATGAAATCGAAAAAGTGAATCATTTATTGTTGCTGCATCTGCTGCTAAATCTACTATTGGATCTTCTACTGAATGTTTGGAATCTGCTACTGAATCTTCTATTGAATGTTTGGACTCTGCTGCTAAATGTGGCTGAAAATGTGTAAGGCTTGGAAGGTATACAAAACTCAAAATTTATACTTTCCTCCCAACCTTATTTATTGACTTGTCCTCAATTCATTTACATCCAAAAAAAAAAAAAAATAATGAAAGGAAATCTGCTTCATTTATTACAAAATATGGGTCTTCATGTCTTCAATGATTTATGGCACAAATCTTACTATGTGAATAAATGTTCTGGTGTCGAACATAGCAAGACATTGTTAACATAGTGGCCATTAATGAATGCCACTAGCCAACACGAGAGCTCCCACCATTGATTCCAATGGGATTCAAGATTCCTAACACATCTTTGTAGGTATGAATAAATTTGTTGTGGTAGAGTCCCCTACAAGGTCCATTGAACAAGGAATAATAATGTACTTCCATTGTTTATTGGCAAGAGTACTTGCCATTAAGGCATGCAAGTCTCTAGGTGTTTTTTTTTAAAGATTATTAGACTCTAGGACTTTGACTCAATGATATATAGAAGCAGGGTTTTATAGGTGGAAATTGAAAAATGCTAGGAAAAAAGAACTGGAAATGAAAAATGGCAAGAATTTTGTAAGTAAACTTCTTTGCTTTTATTGGTGGGTTACAAATGGAGAAAATGTAATGAAGTGTATGTGGTAATGGAAAATGGATAATGACTCTTGTTGGAAATGAAAATGAATTATGGCATGAAAACTTTCAAATATAGCAAATGTTCTCCTTAATTCTGGACTGCTTATTAAAATAGATGAGTTTGACCAGCATTGACCAGCCACCTGTAGATGTCGAATTCAAGTGTGGATAGGTATTTAACCGTTCTTGTAAATTTAGGAACAAACCTCATGTCTTTGAATTTTGCTATCTGTCATTCAACATGTCAAATCATTAAGCTATTACAAGAAGTTGCAAGAACTTGTAATTTTCTAGAAATTTTATTTATAATCATGGATTGGTTCTTTAAAATTTCTCTTGGTCTTGGAAGACCAATTGTTGTCACAATGTATTCTCCTTACTGATCACTTGATTACGCTGTAACCTGCGAAAAAAACTTGGCAGAAAGAAAACATAAGTGTGTTCAAGAAGAAATGTCTATTTCCTTCATGTTTCTTACGCAAAAAATTCATACCAAATAAAATAAATTAAGGGCAATCAAAGTGTTGAAATTGAGTCAATCATGATATTAATATCAACCCATTCTTAAATAAATAACCATCAAAAGTAAATTTACTCCCTGTCTGTGTCAGATAACACATGTGCATGGCAAGGAGCTCGGCATTATAGGTTTTTGTGTCCTGCAGATTAGTATGTTATAAAGCATACAACAATATGAAGTTGCCATGCAAATTACCATCCAGCTGAATAAATTTCATTTGTGCTATGTTTTGTCTTAATTTTTGCACATGTACAAACTCTTGCAGTCTTAATCAATTCATGTAACTCTCATCATTCTCTCAATTTGCATACCACCAAAGTTTTGTTTTATAAAATACCAATATCCTTCACATGCCAATATTCACCCTTTAAATCCTTCAAAACAATAATTGTCACAAAACACATAACAAATTTTTTTATTTTCATTATATATATATATATTTTAAAAACGATAACAATCATAACATAACAATAGCAATCATATCTAACAATATAAAACAATATATTAATACAATCTAACAAACATAACAACAAATTACAATTAACAAACATAATAACAATTACATACAACAAATTACAATGAAATATAGCAAATAACAAATTACGACTATAACAATTATAACAACATATTAATATATTAATATAACAAGCATTAAATAATGATTAAATAACATAAAAAACATTAAAAAACAATTAAAACAAATTACAATTAAAAACAAATAATAACAAATTATAACATATTAATATATTAATAGAATTATAACAACAAACATTAACTATAATAAGAAATTATAACTAAATACAAATAAAATTAAATAAAAACTCAAAACAAATGCAACGGTATATTGTTATTGGCTGATTTGAAGGGCTTAACCGACGGAATGTAATGAGGGGATTGTGAATGGTTACGCGCAGAGAATCGCTAAAGGAATTGCGTCTATTAGAGAGTAATGGCAAGGCCACCATTAGAGCATTCCATTCTTTCTCTTGCCTTCAACGATCATGATGCCCACTGAACCATCCTCCACCGTGATCATGAAATTATCGATTTAGTTTGAGAAATCCCACACGTCAAGTGTAACAACAGCAATAAAATATAGTGAATGAAGGTGCAAGGCTGGGAACGTGTGAATATGGTGGTCTCTCTTAAAGCCCGCGTGATATTATCATGTGCATGCTTCACATAAATTTGCTCACTGAATATTAAGCAGAGTATGCTTTTTCCAGACTTATTCTTTTATTTGTGCACTGTTGGAGGGTTAACGAAATTGATGGATTCATCAATAGTCATTTCGCACACATGAATAGTAGACTTATAGGTAGCGGCAAACAGAAAAAAACCCATGAGAAGGAGAAACATGTCCATCGAATGTCATCATATCCATTTGAGGGGCAAATTCGTTTATAACTAAAGAACAACAACCATCAAAACGGTGTTGCAGTGCGTTTTTTATTCTCTCGGCCTTTTTGATATGACGCAATTTGTTATTTTAATATTAGTTTGGTTTGTTTTTTTGTTTTATGTTTTAATGGTTTGGTGCCATTAGCTGGCTTTTATTTTTTGTTTTGTTTATTTTATAATTTTTTTTATTTGTGTTTTTATTTTGTTTCGAAGTTTTATGATTTTGTTTTGTTTTTCATTTTGTTGTGTCGTTTAAATATTTTGTTTGGCTATGTTATGTTATTTTTTATTGTTTTTATTATATATATATTTTAATTGTTTTGGTTTTTGAATGATTTTTTTTGTTTTTAATGTATGGTTTCTATTTCATTTTATTCATTTATTTATTAATGTTTTGTTTTATTGTGATTTTTTTTTTTTAATTTAAATGAGTTTGTTGGTTTTTATTTATTTATTTATTTATTTATTTAAATCTAAAAAAAATGAAATTGAACCTATCTCAAAAAGAATGGTTAGTTTTCAAAAAGTTTTTTTATTTTTGTTTTTAATAATAATATATATATATGATATAGATTATTAATATTATGTGGGAATTTTTTTATTTTTATTTTATTTTTATTATTTTTTAAACTAAAATTAAAAAAAAACTAAATTTTATCTAAAATTCTTTAAGGAGATCTTTTGCTCACTCAAAATTCTTTTATTGTCATATCGCAGATCAATTTTCTAGTGAGAGTATTTTTATTTAAAATAAATTGATAGATTTTCTGATCTTCATGATCGCATGAAGAGAGCATACTAATCTCTTGATTTGTTTTTATTTATGAAGATTAGCATGGATGGGACACAATCAAGATTTTCCACAAAACTTCACATTGTCTATACTCTTTCTGCAATTTCATGGGGGCGTTTAGACTCTCAGAGGATAAAGCCTTCCGATAATCAAGCTCCTAGAATAGCCGTGATACAGAAACAAGATATAGAAATTCAATGATGAAACAACTCTTATTGTGCCACTAAATCTATTCATTTATTCATGACGATTTTTTTATTTTTTATTTATTTTCGAAAATGAGACTAAAAACTTCTAATGATAACGACTTCTAACAACTTCTGAGGACTTCTAATGACTTCTAATGAGATCCTATTTTTATTTTTCTAATCTATTCTACCTAACTTGCTTGAAAGATTTTTTATTTATTTCCTAGGTAAAATAATGCTTTCAGTGAAGCCATCTACGGACTAAGAATTTGAAAATGCTCACATCAATATTTAAAATTTGTACCCGATTGTTTACAAGGATGTGAGTAACCTGTTTGATATTTGGAGTTTGCACAAGGTTCTTTTGAAACCAGTATTTAATATTATCCTTTCTCTCCAAGAATTACCTATTTAACATCTTCAAATTTCTCATCCGTAGATGAATTAGTAAGAAATGGGGGTTTTTAAATTTGAAAATAAATAAGTATGAAAATAAAAATATAAAAAAATTAACTTAAACTCCTTTAAGAAGATCCCGCTATCACCAGGTTTCACAAGTTAGTCCATAAAAAGAAATTGCAATAAAAAAATGACTTCCTAAGTCTATCTCTAAATCATCCTCCCCGACAATGGCACCAAAATGTTTGGTCTAAAATGCAGATGCAAATTAGAGTTTCATTTACTATCAATTCAGATAAGTAAACTTCGAGGATCATCCAAAATATATGGAATTAGAGACAAACTAAACTAAGCTAGGTGAAGAAATATCAAAGCTCCCTTACAGGAGGTTACTCATTAGGATCTCCAACACCTATTTAGTTATTTAATGAAAATGAAATCTATCATCTTAATCAACAAACTATTTAAACTAATGAAATTAAAGCACCTAATTCTGATTGATTGCATGAAATGTTAAAGCTCTCTTACAAGAGACTATTCATTTATATCTAACGAATATAAATCAGAAACATAAAGTAATGAAATCAAACATTAAATAACAAATCAGATTCATTGAAGGAAACATTAATACTTTTTTACGAAAGTTCATTCATTAATATTCCAAACATATGAACCTAATAATATAATCTAATGAAATTCACAAACAACATAAAACAAAATCTTACTAAAATTGTACTTGCTAGGCAATGGGGATCCTTCCAAGGATTCACAAGCACAAAAAACGAAAAGTCAAATGTGGAGGATCAAAGAAGCTTCGTATTATTCATCATCAATTGCAAATTGCAATTGCAACCATTACATTAATTCTCCAATCTAACTTCTCACTACCAGCCTATAAGATACTAAGATTTCAAATCAAGATTACAAAAATGAAGAATACAAATGAAGGAGATAACACTCTTATTTATACAAAAGCTATGATAACAAACTCATAAATGTGAATGCACTATTCTCTCCTTTGACCCACATATTTCTCAACCAATGGTGACAGATAACCCTATCCTCCATGATCTCCTCCATGAGGTCCATGATCTCCTCAAATTCGAATTTGATCATAGAGTGCCACATAAAGATGTCTAGAAAGCTTCCTTTGTACCTAAACATGGCAAAAAACTCATTCTAATTGTTAGGTATAAGTATAAGCATATTATTTTCTAAAGTTTAACCACAAATCCACTTAAAAATGTTAATAATTAATATACTTTGGAAAAGCATAGTTATAACCCAATGATGAGGTAAATGTAATGATGTAGAGGTTGAATAAAGGTGACATGAAGGTAATATTGAAGTAATTATGAAGGTATTTGGTGAATAATGAAGCAAGAATAGGGATTATTTTGAGACTAAACAGTGCCCTCACATGACCCAACCCGACTCGAACCACCTAATCGAAGGCACAAGGGAGAAAATTGTAAACGGGTTGCATGAATGTCCATAAGGTACACAGGTGGTCATAACATAGCATTTTTTATACGAACTCCCTCACACAATATGACCCGACCTGACTCGACCTGAACGCGTTTCCTTAGGTGCCCTCACATGACCCGACTCAAATGTGCTTCCTTGGGAGCCCTCACACAACAAGAGTCGACCCGACCCAACCCATCTGAACTCGTTTAATTCATATGAACTTTAATCCTAAGCCTAATTCCTCTAAAACTTATAAGACCCAATCCTTATAAATCCTGCCACATTTAATACCTAAATATTACAACCCTTATCCTCTAAAATAATTTACCTCTCTAACATCTAATACATAGAATCATTGACACTTGACTGTTATACTCCTTAACGCATATAAACCATAACCATAATATTATAACCACTATATCTCTTAAAATTTTACCATCATAAACCCTAAAATTTATAACCTTTAATTCTTATCTCTTTTTAAACCATAAACCCCTAATATAACCTTATAACCCATATTTCAAATAATCCATAATATTTACAACCTTAGTGCTTATAATCCTTGCATTAAAACCCCTAACCTTATTATCCATATTTCCAAAAAGCCTTAGTGGCCTTCACAACCCTTACAATGCTTAGCCTAATTACAGCCTTTTTCTTTTTAATTTTGGCAGGCCACAATTTCTTCAAGCAGACCGTGAGCTTGACTAGCAATTTTTAACTAGACTGTGAGTTCGACTAGCGATTTTTAACCAGACCGTGAGCTCATATAGTGTTTTTTTTTGTCAGATTCGGGCTGGATCATGAAGCCACAACCTCTGCCAGTTCATGAGAGGTATTTATCCCGTGCTTGTATCTTTTTGTGGAACCCTAAAATTGATATCGTAAATGCAAGTAGTGGAACACTAAAATCAATTCGGAACTCAACTTTCATGGTATTTCTTTTATTGCAATTCAATTTCGATCTGAAACTCTCCGTGCATGTAGAAAAATACTTTTTATTCAAATAAGGAGCTTTGTATCTCCTACAGGACTACACAATGATCAAATTTTATGGTTTCCAAGGGAAGCCATAGTGATTTCCAGGATTCCTCACTCTTAGAAAATTCACACTTGAACTTATCAAAGAGATGTTTATCAATGAGTGGTTACATTTTAGATATAGGTAGGAATCAATCACATTTCATCTACCATGTGAAATTGGTTCTTTCATAGCCAAAACTAGGAAAACCCAAGAGAAAGTGTAGAAGATGCTAGAAGAATTAAATTTTTCATAAGGATAATAATGGATATATAATACATTATATCTTATTTACATTCATATAAAATACAAAGATAGAGAGGCACACACACACTATTCAAAGCATATCCTAGAGCAAGAAACCAATAAAATAACTTTTGAAGAAGTTAAGGAAATACTCCTTCCAGCATACTCTGAGATTTCTAAGTCATCTGGCACCAAAAGAACCAAGAACGATGACATGGATATAAAACAAGAGGGAGATTCTCACTCTAAGATGCCCATAATAGAAGAAATATAAGAAGAGGATGATGAAGAATAATTGTTGGATAAAGATCCAAAATTAATTGGACTCACTATGGTAGGCTCTTCAAGCAATACCATGATATCAAAAGGTCCACCAATCCTACTACAACACAAATAACCAACCTTGATAGCTTCAGAGGCCATGGAAAAATATGATATCTAGAGTAGTAGGGAACCATCATCCATCATTTTAGAATTTAAAGATACAAAAAAATTTCCAAGTTGGCGATGAATTGAGAGCTTCATCTTACAGAGATGGGAAAGATGGCTGACACTTTATTGCTAAATCTCCTACATAATAAGGGAAATAAATTGAGCTTCACAGTCTTGATGAGAAGAAAAAGTAAATCAAACTCATCGAAAGGCAGGGAAATGGGAGGCATGTCCATTGCAATTAATGGAGCTAACATAAGTATACAAATAGAGGGGAAATATGTTCAAGAATTTTTATAGGGTCATCCAATTGGCCCAAGCCCAACAATACAAATACTATGTTCTATAACTTAGGTCATAAGTGGCTAATTTGAAAGAAAAAAGTAGAGAGGAAATTGTCATCATACAATCTTCAAAAAAAATCTAGCCCCGATAGTAGAAAATATGTCAATTAATGACATAATGAATAGGAAAAGGACATTTTCCCCTAAAAGGGATGAGTAGTTGGATAAGAGGCAGAAGGAAATCAAATAATTAAACAAAGGGGTCGAGGAGCGAGAGGAATCATATAATCAAGTCCAACGAGAGTTGGATACTACCCAAAATAAAACATGCTTCCAGGGCTATTATAAAGGTAAATTTACACACCATATAGGATAATATCATTCAGTATATATTGAATGAGGAAATCTAGGAACAAATTTAGTTTTTACAAGAAAAATGAACATTTTTTCTAGAGGCCAAAAATATGAAAAAGGCTTAAAGGTGCACCTAGAAGAAAATTCTAAACAATGTAAGTTATTAATACAATTTATAAAAATGAGAACCAGGAAGGCTTTGCCACTTTGGGACATATATTTTTCTTTTATATAAATGCAACACCGTCTTTTAAAAGGTGAGGCTCATAAAATTAATTTATATCAAGGAAAAGGAAATGTCAAGTGCACTAATGAAGATCTTGATATATTTTGAGCCTTTATTTAGGAGGGGCTTACCGAGATTTATTGTCATAAGGGCGGGTCGGGTCGAGTATTATTCCATTTACATAGATATTGTAGCATTAGATTCAACCATGTCACACTCATAAAAAATTGTAAAATAATGATAACTTATCTTTGTACTCAAAGATAGAATCTCTACCATATCATTCTTGTTGTTTAAAACATAGTTAATTACCCTTCTTAGCTCATTTGATAAAACAAGGAACTCGGGATGCTAACTTGAGTTATAAATATCATTAATGAGATTTTCAAGATAAATCCTCATTCTTTGGTTTCCATAAGAAAAATATTATCATTTTTGTTGTAAATAAAAGTCATATATAATAATATAGTTGTTAAAAAAGTGTACACAACAATAACCAAGTTTGCGTTTATGACCCCTACAAACTTGGATATGGGGTCCAATATTCATTTTTTCACATCTTTAATTGAATTTTAGTGTTTAGAAACATGATCAATTAATTCCAAGTTAAAACATGACTATTTGAAACTTGTTGTATATGTGCCAACAAAGGTTGTGTCTCCTTATTGGATTAGACCTTGAACATTTGTGAGTTTATAATTTTTCTCCTTCTTGTTCATGGTTTCATCCATCACAACATGAAACCATATTTTGGTGAAAAAAAATTGTGAGTTCCACTCATAAGCCATTTCCTAAACTCAATACTTGCTAAAAAAACCTTAAAAGGAAACATTAATGTAAAAATTGAGATTCTTCCAACAGAAGATGTTGAAAAGGGGGAGGATTTTTGGTAATCATTAGATATCAATTTACCTCCATGCATGTCACTTCAAAAGTTGCAGACATGTAAAAGATTAAGAAAAAGGTTTATGGATGCAAGAAAATATTCATGTCAAAGATCTCAATAATGGAAATAGTTGAAGTGGCGACTGCAAGAGGACTTTGTTGACACATACGCATGAAGCTAGTTACTAATTTTCATTATTTGTTTCCTTTCTAGTGGGTTGTAAAATAAATCATGCTTCTCCATTTTTACTATTATTCAAGGTTGCGGTGTTACTCAATTGAGTCATTTTCCTATTTTTTGATTGCTATTGTTTTGAACCATTGACTTCCCTCTATCCCTTTATATTGAATCTTGAGGAAAGAAGAGTTTTGAATATTTGTTGCTTTCAGCTTCAAATAGATCTTTCCAAGAGGAACAAATTCACTAAGTAGTTGGATTTGAGATTACCAACAATCATAGAAATGTATAATAACACTCATCCTTTGCTTGATTTAATAAGATTCTTATTTTCGATCTAAGACTTTTGTGATCTATAATTTAGATAAAAATGTCTTTCGGATTAATCACATCATTAGGATTTGGTCGGAATTTCGAACCAGCTAATTCGTTTCATCCTCAGGACAAGGTGGAGAAACAAATCAATCTTGATGAATAAATAGTGGAGATGGATCATTGCCCGGAAATAGCCGTTAAGAACTAGCCCTGAGAAAGTTAGTCAAGAATTAAAAATTTAATAATAAATTAATTAATTAAATAAACAATTTTATTAAAAAGGGTTAAGAATTTTTTATTAAAAAGGGGGTTGAGAAATTTTCTAATATAATAAGGAATAGGGAGGGGTAAATTTTTTTAATTTAATAAAAATAAAATCTACTCAGGTGGATGCAATTTCCAAGGTCCATCTCCCATCTATCTAGAGGACGACAAACAAAATTTCCCATGTCCTTAGAATAAATAATGTCTCTTCTTCTTTCAAGCCTCTCTGCACTATTAGAAATTCTCTTCTGTGTGTTAATGACCCTATCAACCCTAAGGACATGAAAGTGGTTTATTTGATTCCTTGTTCATGTGGAACTCCCTATATTGGAGAAACAGATTGATCCATTAGGCATAGAATCCGGGAGCATGCTGCGGATATTAGGCACAATCGGTCCTGTAACTCAACTCTTGCTAAGCACGTGGAAAAATATTATCACCATGTCTGTATTTAAGATTCCAAATTCATTGCGAAAGTAGAGCACTTCCACCATCATAAATTAAGGGAAGCAATCGAAATTGAATGACATGCCAAGAAACTCAACCAGGATCATGGTTGGAAATTAAGGAAGAGTTGGATCCCATCTCTCGCTAGGTAATTTGTTTAGTTTTGTATTTTGGTACACACACACACACACACACACACACATATACTCAATTTACTAATTTAGTAATTAATTAATTTATTTTTATTTATATTTAATTTAATTAACTAATTATTAATTTATTTCATTTTTCTTCATTTCACTTATGTATTTACTTTACTCTATTTTTATTTATTCTCCTCATTTTATCTTTATTTATTAAATTAAAATAATTTTTTACCCCTCCCTATTTATTTATATAATTCTCTTAACCTTTTTAATTTATTAAACTAAATAATTTATCATTAAAATTTTAATTCCTAACTATCTAACGGCTAGGTCTTTTATTAAATTAAAAAAAAAAAATTACCCCTCCCTTCTCCTTATTATATTTTAAAATTTCTCTACATGTCTTATTTATTTATTTGATTATTTTATCATTAAAAATTTAATTCTTAACTAACTAAAGACTAGTTCTTTTATTTATTTTTATTAAATTAAATGTTTTTACCCCTTCCTATTCCTTATTATATTAGAAAATTTCTTAACCCCCTTTTTAATAAAAAATTCTTAACCCTTTTTAATAAAATCATTTATTTCATTAATTAATTTATTATTAAATTTTTAATTCTTAACTAAATTTCTAATGGCTAGTTCTTAACAGCTATTTCCAGGGAAATGATTCATCTCCATTATTTATTCATCAAGATCATTTTGTTTCTCCACCTTGTCATGAGGATGAACCACATTAGCTGGTTCGAAACATCGATCGAATCCTAATGATGTGTTTAATCCGAAAGTCATTTTTATCAAGATTCTTGTTATTTCCTTTCCTAATGCCATTTCCCACATGGATGTATATTTCGTCCTTGACATTGGGTAATTTTGGTTTTTTTTAATGTACTTTTAGTATTTCATTACTTGCATATCCTAACCTCTCTAGAGAAAGAGCATGTTTGTTTGTGTGAAAGACTTGAAGTGAGCTTGCACCATTGATTGTTGCTACTCTTGTTGAAACTCAAGAAAACACTATAAGGCGATAAATGTTTTCTAGAATTGCTTCATCCATCAGATCATTTCTATGTTTTTTATATCTTGGCTCTTTATATGGGTCCAACAATTGAATAACTCGATTTCCGTTGATTTGAATGTCATTTTTTCCATTTTTAGGTCAATATGAGAGATCAGAGGACCAAGTTACCATGGAGGAGACACAAGCTAAAGAGAAAGTTGAAAAATATTTGAGGAAGTAGATATAACTAACAAATGGTGGTTGAACTATATTTGAGAAAATGAGGAAGGTAATGAGGAGTTGTGAAAGGACAATAGCCAGGAAAGGATTAGTGAAGTGAGGATGAGAGAGTTGGAGAATTTCAATGGGAAAGTTGAGTTAGTTAGAAAATGGTTGTGAAATAAAGGGTTGTTGATAAAATATAGCTCAGTAAGGACTATTAGAAAAGGCACTTCAATGAGGTATGATCAACACACTATATTGGGGTTACGAGAGATATGTGATTACAAAGTGACAGGTTTGATGTAATGTAGAATGATATTGTAGATGAGAAATAATCAAATGAAATAATGAGAAGCCATATCCTAAAGCCAACAGATGTGTTTGAACTATTTAGGGAGTATTAGAACTTCGTGTACCTCAGAGCACCTCAGAGCACACACAAGATGTCTAAATTTGGATCAAATTCTCGATTTAATCAGACTTCTAAGGTAGAAAAAATCCCTCTGAATATTGGAAAAGAAGCCTTACCCAAAATGTATTCATCAAGCTATCTCCATCATGTAATTACTTCAAATATTTTATAGTTCTCACTAAAGCCTTGCTTTAGATGATTTGCATAGCTTCCATGAGGCATCTACAACAATAAACTTTTAAGACAAGTCAAAGAGAAAAAAATTTGCATCTGAAACATCCTCCATCAGTGTCTTATCAGCTTATCATGCTTTACAAGACTATCATATACTTTCATCAAGACACCTTTGTTTATATATACAAGGAACTATTCCAAAGTTTTATGCTCTTCTTCTCCTAGATGATCTTCAATAATGTAGGCTTTAAGTGAGCTGCACCTCTTATCAAAGATGTAGTAATTATTTAATTGAAAGTTCCATGTAGCTTCTCCCAAGTGGATGATCTTTCAAAGATATCGGCTTACAATATTATAACATATCTCCATTGCTACTAGACTTGAAGCAATATCACACATGGTGCTGAGTTGTAAATTTTGAGATGTAATACATAGGGAAATGCCACACATAGTAGGCTTAATGCCTCATATAACTAGGGGTATTTACTGCATAGATAGTTATAGGTCTTCATAATTTCAGGAAGACCCTGTGAGGCAAGATCTATTCTTGATCTGAATGATATATCCTCTTAAAAGGCTACATCAATAGAATGCAGATGATGTGTATCAATGATATAACCTAAGGAAAAAAGGGAAACCTTTACTGCTCATCAATACAGGTGATCATATTGCCATGACAAATCTGAATTTTTGTCACCGATTAACTGTTGCCACTGATATGCTTTCAAACTGTCTTTCTATTCAACAATCTTATACCTCTGCCTTTTTACTTCATTTCAACCTATGCTTTGAATGATGTCATATTTCAAGGGGGTCAAACAGATCTGAAAACCAAGATTCACACTGCCATAGTATGATAATGATACTCATAACAAGATTGAAGAAAGGGTTAGGGTATGTTTGACAAGGCATCAATTAGATGGTGAAAAACTGATGAAACCTAATGGATTGCCTAATAGATCGAATCTTAGTGATAGCCCAAAAAACACTTTCATATCATATGGATATAAATTATAAGGTAGGAAAATGTCACTTATCCAAGGTTTGAAGAGTGCTTTAAGATTCAAAATAATGATCTAAGATATTATCACTTGAATAACTCTAATAGGTTTGAAATTTCTCAAGTCTTCAATCATAAAGGAGTCCTCAAAGTAAATGTTTCTTGAGTTATATCAACATTAGAGTTTAAGTATCTTAAGTGCTTACAAATACTTTTCACAAAGGTCAACTCTAGACTGTAACAGATGTATGTGTAGTTTAGTATGAATATATATATCCCCTAAATATTGTTGCAAGAGATAGTGCGATTCGATACAAAATTTAAATTACACCGAAATATGGTTGTCCATTCTGAGAGATTGTAAAAACAAATGCTGCAAAGGTTAATTAAATCCATCCTCTACTATAGCTCAATTCAACAACAATTTCTAGAAGAGAGAGAGGTATAAAGAATTAAATTAAAAATTCATTAGCAACCTACCGAAACTTCAAGTTTTCAATGAGTTTTTCAACACGATGCCACAAGTTGAATCTTACAGTGAAAAGATCACATCACAGGCATTGAAAATATACACACTTTCTCTGGCTTAGATTTTTCGTAGAGGGTAAGTCACCAAGTCTGCATAGAAGTCACACTTGCACGCAAATTTTCATACTTGAATCTACCTTATAATTTCAAATATTTTATTGTATATAATCAATCTCCAAAGAAGGTCGATAGCCTATACTCAGCATAGTATGAATTTGGCCACATGTAAACAATTTGAATTCAGACTTCTAAGATTAATGACATCACTGATATCATCACACACTAGATTTATGATAGCATCAATGCTTTCGATCTCTCACAATATCTGGGTAAATAATACTTCAAACATTTTATTATGAAAATTACTCCCTTTAATTGTGTCACCATGTTATCGTATATTGATATGCAGATCAGATTAAAAGATCCAGAGTAGATTCAATTCGATATAAAAATTTGAGTTGCCTCTCATTGCTAGACTCTTTATGCAAGATCATGCCATTATGAAACCTTAAGGTTTACTAAAAAAATTCCATAGAAAAAAATCTCTCCTTTACTATTGCTAATGAGTCATAACTTCAAAGCAGAATGTCTCATATTCGCTTCTTACTTGAGATTGTCCTCACCTGAGCTTTGATTCCTTGAAAATTTTAACATTTTATTTGAATAGAAAGTTAGATCCATATGATCCCAACTATTTATCCATCATATTTACAATTATAAGTGAATAAATAACATGAAACATATTTTTAGAACACAAGCCAAGACAATAGAAAACAAGGATTTGCACAAGCTAGGGAAAAACCCCAATATTGGGAAAACCCTTAATAAATTATTCTTATTATTCAATTGTTCAACAAAAGGAGGGAGAGATGAGTTCATCAATCAAATTCAAGCTTGAATTGATAAACTTCAGACTTTAAGGAAGAGGATGGCCCGCAATAATGTATACTAAAGTTGTTGTCATGAACTGCTAGAGATAAAATTAGGGCATCACAGTGAAGTTTACACATATCCAAGACATAACCTTTTAATGTAGCTTGAAAATATATCCTAACTGGTAAGGTAGTTCAACCCTACAATTCTGCCTCAACCTAATAGTGTATTCCATTCCTACAATGCTTCCCTGAAAGAGTGACCTTCCAGTCCTGCCTTCTCCGGATCGCATGCATAGATTACCTTTCTACCCTTTGATAAAATTCGGTTAGCTGAGGGTTGAATGTGGCTACGATGAATGATAAAAAAATAAGGCAGTTCACTCATATTGACACATGGCTGTGATGCTAGAGTACCCCTGACCTATGGTCCATAGATATAAGATGATA
This sequence comes from Pinus albicaulis, assembly GCA_034641835.2. Lineage (NCBI taxonomy): Eukaryota > Viridiplantae > Streptophyta > Pinopsida > Pinales > Pinaceae > Pinus > Pinus albicaulis. The sequence continues at coordinate 993,934,192 of CM076583.1, forward strand.
TTCTATGAAACGTATATCCAACTTACCTCTGATGCAGCATCCTAAAGTGGCCAAAGATCCACAACCCTTTTCATCATAAAACAGTCTTGAAACTCCTCAATGCTAGCTTAGGTATATGTTGCCTAGACCTATGCATTCTTCTCCTACATCCTATGCTGGAAGCCTTCATGCCCTTGCCATAGATCCGCAGCCCTATCTCAAATATGAGAAGTTGATGTGTGAGAATGGGCCGAAGAGTGTTCCTTATATACAATTTAGAAGATGAATACAACCTTTACTTTTGGAGGAAAAATTTAAAATCCAAAATTCAAATTTCAATTTCCCTCCGAAACAACATCATTAATTAAGGAATTTATTTTGAATAATAAAATATTTTCTTAGCCAAAGTTGACTGTCTTCAGATTGATTTTCGTCCTCTCGAAAAGAGGAATCCAATGGAGATATATTCTCTATCAATTTAATAGGCCAAAGTGGAGTTTGGTGCTAGTTTCCAAATTTAACACTAATATCATAGACAATTTTAAATGTTATTTATATTGGAGTTCATAGTAAATTAAGTTTCATTTATCTAAGGAATATTGTAGAGGCATCAGAGTTGTAAAGTAGACGAACTTTAATATAATTTCCAAAACAAAATTTGAAAGGGAGCTATACTATGAATACTTTGTGGTTATTTATTTGGGAATTTGTATATAGGGTGTTTGTGACTTGTTGGACCATGAAGAAGAAGAGATTAAAACTTCAAATATACTTAGAAATCAAAATTCAAAGCCATGACCTAAAATCCCTTAAGAAATATAGTGAAGAACACATCCATAGAGGACTTGAGTCTAAATATATGGGTTTTGAATTGACAGACACATTATCTTCCTCATGTTCAAATAAAAATTAAATACACCCTAAATAAATTCTGGTAACTTCTTGAAATCATACAATTTATGCCCTTAGTGATGCAAGCCCTATGCCTTAGGAGAATATCAAGTGTTGTCATTTATTACATTCATGTTCTCTTGTTTTCATTCTATACATTCTCATGTGGGGTGTTTTTGGTTTCATCCAAGTTGAATATATGTTCATCTCTCTTTTGAGATAGATGTTTTTGGTTTCTTTGTAAATCGGGGAGTTAATGAATATCTGAAATCCTAGTTTGTCTAGGGTAATATAGCACATTATGATAATGTGGTTTGTTTCTCTCTTGTTCTTGGAGGTTGTAATGTTATAAACTATCATATTTCAGAAGAAAGAGTTTGATCCAATTTTATTTTTCTGGTCTCTTTTTTTCTCATCTACCTGTGTTGTTTTCTAAGATTTAGTAGTCATATCAATTCACATATTTAATTAGATTTATGCTCATTTATTTTAATCCAATTATGTTGATGTATTTGATACACTATTTTTCTTTTACAGGCTTTGATTTTGAAATCCCCTAGTTGAGCATTAGAACAACACTGAAAATGGTAACATTGGGCATGATTTGTGCAGAAAATTGTTGATTTGGTATAAAATTTGTGGTTTGATATAGGTGTCCCTTATTGGGGTTGCTTCTAATCTGTTGATAAGATATATGACATGATGAAGTCACATACCTTTTCATAATTCTTCGTTAATCAATTTAAGAGAGAGGGTGAGAATGCTCAGAGTTCTTTTAGTGAATCTTTTAAATTTCAAAAGTTTATATGTATACAAATAAAATCCATATTTTTTCGAAACACATCTTACATATCATAACAAAAAAATAAAATTGTACTTCAAGAATCATACATCATGGAGCCAAGGGGTGGCCATATTGGTTTCCCCTCCTTATAAATGCACCTCTAACTTGTTGTGTTGTATGCTAATCTGAAAACTTAGAAAATACTTTGCCTTAATATTACTGATTTATTGTTTATTCTCTTTAAACTCGAATGTAATTTGGTGGTAAAGTTGTACTCTTTAATGCACAAATTTTGTATTATAAGGGTAAATTTATAAATTATTTAAATTTTCATTTTGTGTTTTCAAATTTTCACATTTCTAATTTTATTGCAATGTGGAAAATTGATCATGATCATGGCACAGGAACAACCTCAGAAAAAGTAAACAAATAAAAAATTTTCTTTTAGTTTAGTTTAGTTTATATATATATATATATATATATATATATATATATATATATATATATATATATATATATATATATATATATATATATATATATATATATATATATATATATTATGGTTCTTATTAAACATATTTGTCATGGCGAGTTGATCACTATTTAAAGTGTGAAGAACATGTAAAGTGCCAAAATTTCTCTATCTTAAGGTATTTTAATTGTTTACATAATTGAAATAATGTTAATTGTAATCAAATATGCAGACGCCTAGGCATGGTTCGGATCATGGTTCCCTCAATGAGGAAAATTTGTATTCATCCCCAAGTCCATTTATTTTGCTGCGAAAAAAGATTCAAAAAAAAAACAAGGAACTTGAGCATTTGGTAGACATTGTGTGTCAAACACCTGAAATAGAACAAAGGATATTAAAAGTTATGACCTAGATTTAGACATATGACGAAATAAAATAAAATAAAAAAAGGATATTTTTATTGTTATGCATAACATAAATTGTGATAGCTTGATTTATAACTTTTACATTAACTAAACTAACAAAAATATTTTTTCGTATAGCATTTTCTGAAACCTGTTGTCCCCGGTGTTGGTGGTAGTGTGACAAAAAGGCAAGAGATTCCTAAGGAACCCCTTCATACACCTCATATGCCTTTAGGCATTAGGCAAGAAATGCACCCCCAAGAAGACACACAACCAACCGCTGAACTTGGTGGCAATGATGAGGGTGATATGGACAACTTTAATTTCTAAGAGCTACAAGTGTCACCTCCACAGGGACCATTCCAGGCATGTTTTTGGTGAAAAATGAAAGTGTTCCTATAGAGCAAGTACAAATCCCAAGTAAGTTTTAATATTTTAAATGTTTCATGTACTCTATCTAAAACATATTTTATCATGATTATTGTTTTTAAAGTAATGATAATATCTTTTTCTATGTATGAAGAAATGATTTCTATAGGGTCTTGAAGAGAAAGGCATTGGTAATTTTTTTCCCAACCATATGCACAAGGTGGAATTTCAAGAATTCCAACCTGAAAAATGAATTTTTAGATTACTAGAGGACGTTTTTGGGGTGGGCACATTTGATAGAACAACGGTCGCCCTAGCAGTTGGCAAAAATCTGAAATATACGCGGGATACCTATAGGAAATACTTTCAAAATAACTCTAGATACAATCATACTCTCATAATTCCAAAGAGGCAGTGGAGAGCACTCATCAAGGACAGAAAAGAGAAAAATACCAAGAAAGAAGGAAAAATGCTAACTAGACCCGCAAGGTAAATTACAACTTTAATTCAATAGCTTTAATTTTCTTTATGTATAAAATAAAAGTTTGCTACAGGACTGACTTCAAGATTATGATGATAGGTTGCTTGACACCTCAAATTCCACCAACACTAGGATTGACAAACAAGGCCAGCACAAGCCAGGCTAGGGTGGCTACTTGAAATTAGCCACAAGAATTCTAAGTAGCTAAACATATTATTAATTGTATGAACTTCCAACATTTTTATAATCCCATTAAATAACATTAAAAATAAAAAATCATATGAAATATAGGGTGAACATTTTGGAATAGAAACCACAAATGAAGAGAGAGAGAGATCTCTTTCCATTCCGCCTATCACGCTGTAGTTGAATGTCGTAAAAGCTTAAGACAAGCCCGAAGATCCATAATGCCTGATAAGGTAAAACATTAAACTTTCAATATGCTTGTTTTCATCCATAAATTTAATGTCTAACATATTTTTTTAAATTAGGGGAGCAACACTTTAAACGAGCCAAATAACCCAGTTTTAGAGCAGTGCATTGAGAGTGAAATATTGCCAGAACATGGTCCTCCTGTGCAACTTGATCATTCTAGTGGGGACTAGGCTAACAGTGCTGCTGTCAGTGAGGCCCATGATGATAATTAATTTCTAATTATACACGGAGGGTTGTGTCCTTATACTGTTTTTTGTTTAAATGATAGAGAATGTTGTACTTGAGCATCCTGCCATCGAAGAAGAACACGGGGCAATGGTTTCAATGGTGACAACTAATGCACTAGGTAAATAATGTCATTGATTTTTTTATTTTTTTAATTAATATTACTGAACTACTTCAATGATAGTTAAAAGCTATGAATTTAATATTATTTGTTTTTGTCGACGATGCACCGTCACTGCATGAGACCAAACATCCTGAGTACTAAACTAGGTCAGCTATGCGGGAAAGGCATGAAAGAGACGTAGAGAGCAATGGTGTTGATGGTGTAGTTAGGAGCTTTAGAAATATGATGAAGAAAAATAAAATTTTATTATGTAAAATATTGTATTATTATAAGATAGATGATGAATGATGTACCATACATAGAAATTATTTTTGCGTTATATAAAAAATCATTTATCATATTATTTTTATGGCATACAATTTCAATGTTTTCTTGCATACTTTTTGTTGCATTTATTTTTAATTAGTTATTAATTTTTTTTATTTTTTTATTTTTTTTTGTGCTCATGTCCGTAAAAAATGAAATATAGATTGGGTATTGGGGAATTGAGAGTGATGCGAGGGAGGGAAGGGCCATAAGAGCTTCCAACTTCACGTGGTTTTCCTTGTTTAGTAGAGAATAATTTATTGGAACCATTTAATCTTGGAGAAAACCTCCCTTGATCCAACATAGTAGCAAAAAATTCACTATTGACTTAGTTTTTACTCTTTTAGATCGTGGGAGGCTTGTTCAAAGTTGAGGCTACTCCAATAAATTTTTCTGGAAACAAAGAGGAGCTTATTCAGGTATGTTTTGACATTATCAACATATGTTCTAACATTATCAAAAGAATGCATCTTAGAGTAAAAAATACTATAAATATTACTTGTATTTATTGGATAGATAATTGTGGATTTTGAATGACTTAGCAGCGCAGGTACAAATCCTCTTGCATCATGATCAATACAACTTGTCAACCAGGGTCATTTCTAGGATATTTTTTCTTGTGTGCTTGACAAGGTTGGTAGAGTCAAATTTCTTTACTTCCTTTACACTTCATAATTCAAGATGAATCTTGTTCATGATTATGATATGGTTTCTTGTATGTGTTTTTTCCTCTATTTGATTGTAAGTTTGAACATGCTTTTAAACATTGAAACAATTTTTATTTTTATAATATTAATATATTTAAATATACCACAGTTCATGAATTGAAGTTTCATGTGAATAAATAACATATTGTTACAATCATAATTTAATATTTTAGAGCATGTAAGGTTTTAGCACCATCTTGGTGGTTTACATCATATTTTGACTTGGCAGCATGCATTCTTCCTATTTTGACTATGTGTAGGAAGAATGATGCTAGAATCATGTCCTAATCAATTGCCAGTTTGGGACTAAGAAAATAATCTGGTCACATCATGGCATCATGGTATGGTGTCCCTGTAATAGGAGACCGAGTTGGTGACATGCCAAAGTATAAACCTTCCATATAGCTAGGTAGCTGGAGTGAAATTTCCTATTACGACATCTTGTCATTGAAATACAAGGTAGAATTACTGGTACCAATAGGAGTAAATTGGCCTAGCTTGATGTCTTCTATAACACAGCTGAGAGGGTCTTCTTCGGAAAATACAGCATCGAAAAGGATATCCACAATCTCCTCAAATGAACATCTCATCACTGGTCCTGTGTCATTACGATTGATACCATGTCGTGTAATAGCCACCAAATGACCTCCACATTTCATTGTGTCACATAGAATGGCTACATGCCTATAGTTCACATATGACCCATCAAAATATATCACAACTCGAAGCTCATCTAGAAGAGTCTTCTTCACAGCCTCAATTCCAAGCACTTCAAAAACGTCAATCAAGTGATTAATAGCTGTCCTAGTAGCATCCATGTCTTCATGGCACATCACAACTAACATACTAATAGCTTATGTGTCCAGCATCCATTCTGTCTCAGTCTACAATCCATATTCTCATAAAACTTGTTGATTTTTTAAGACTTTATAAAATTTTTATTGATATATGTAATTCCCCTTAGAGCCATTTCTGTAAGCATGTTACTTTCTATTTTTTTCAAAATCACATCATCTTCATAAATTTCATTTTATAACTCTTCTTTAGGACCTTCTTCTTTCATAATATGTAAACGTAGAATACGTTTTTCTGCATTATCAACATTAAAAATGCATCTCAAATCATCATCAAACTCAAGGTTAATATTTTTCGGAATTTTTTCCATGCTCAGTTTTTTATAAACCATCATCTCTTTTGGCTTGAGGGATCCTGACCCAGGTTCAGAGGTTAAGGTTTGCCAACAAACCCCTATACTACTGGCCCTTTCGGCAGTGAATTTCTTGCGTAGGCCAAAGTCTCACTCGAAGTAGTATGGGAGGGTGCTAGAACTAGGTTTCCGCACCATGGGAGAGGGAGGGTAAGTTAGGCAGAGCTGCATTAGACTTCACAAATATCAGATCAATAATACAGAATCCAGATCTATCAGTTGCTTCGCATCCACGTGTGCAATACCATGTATAATCACAGAATAACAGATATAGGATAACAAAGCAACTATCGCGGTTATTCTTGCATAAAGTTCAATAAACAGATTTACATCAATTGTCAATGCAGCCTAAGTACTTAACAAAGTTACTTGCAAAGCTCAATATACAATTATGCATACCATAATAGATCTAGATCACAGTATAAACCAGTAACACAAGTACTTTCGGAGCTTAAATCAAGAACACAATGCATACATAATCAGATATCACATATTCAATAGATTTGGAGATTTCAACAGCCTTCCGCATTAATTAATCCTTTAGATCCTTTTACAAAACCCAAAACCCAACCTGTGCACACAGTAGCAGGGTCTACACATAGCAAGACTAAGGATGTCTGTGCACACATCCAATAGGATTCCTTTCCCAAAAACCCATAATAGATCTACTAATTCACAATTCGAACCAATATTAGTTCAATTCTTTCTGATAACTCAAAAATGTTTAACTACTTATACTACTTTAGCCTATGCATCCAATGTTCCATAAACTGTGATTTGTGAACTCTTAGTCTACCCTTGCCCTGCTTACAATGAAATAGGGGCTTTGACCCACCCCAAAACCCCTGCGTTAGACTAAATATAATAAAAAATATACAAAAATGGATCAGATTCGTAGCTCTTGTAGGAGACCTTGTTCCAACAGTCCCTCAACACAATCTTGTGACTCATCCCGAGTCACTGTGGTGGTTTAGTCTCCACTTGCGCCTATATGGCTACTCCTTCCATAGAGTCATTTGATCCGATATGGTTTGATTCAGCTACCATTAATGTAGCCAGGGAGCATATCTCCGCGCAGGGTAGCAAGCCTAACCACTCTGCCATCCGTGAACTCCTTAACTGTGTGGGGACCAAGCCAATGCTGCTGAAACTTCCTAGGATTCTTTGCAAAGTGGCTATTTTACGAGAGGACTGATTGGCCTTCTGTGAAAGTCTCTCGGAAAATGTGTTAGTCATGCCAAGCTTTATCATGAGCCTTCTGGACTTGCTGATGGAAATTCGCAATAAACCAATCTTTCTCCAAAGCCAAAAGCCGCATCAATCGCTCCTCCATGATGTCTGGTTCTGCCATGTTTGTAAATTCTATGATACACGTACTAGGAACAATATAATCCATGGGCATAATGGCTTCTTTAATGTAGACCATCAAGAATGGGGTTTTTCCTGTTACCTTGTTACGGATTGTTCGATAGGCCCAGAGGACCGTAGGGATGCGCATGTCCCAATCGCTGCAATCCACATCTCATACCTTGGTCAATGCTTTCTCCAAGATTTTATTAAAAGCTTCAACTGTGTCATTGGCCTGGGGGTGATATGGTGCTCTCTTCGCATGATGGATCTGGAATTCCTCGGTCAAAGCTCAGATTGTTTAATTAACAAAGTGTGTACCTCTGTCACTTATGAGAATGTTCAGACATCCAAATCTAGTTAGGATTTGTTCAAAGATGAAATGCATAGCGACATCCACAGTACAATCCTTTACTGCTTGCGCTTACGCCCACCTGGTTACATAATCAGTGGCTTTAATAATGTAGTGTGTGCCTGTCTTTTCTCCCGGGGGGGTTGATAGGCTTGATGAAGTCGATAGCCCACTTATCAAATGCTTGTAGGGCCAGTTTTGGTTGAAGGGGAATTTCATCTCTATGGTATGGCCTCCCTATTTGTTGGCACATATCGCAGGCTTTACAATAGTCATGGGCGTTGGTATGCAGGGTTGGCCACCATAACCCAACCCTCAAGATCTTCTTCGCCATTGCTTTCACTGCGTAGTGACCTCCTGGTACTCCGTCATGAGCGTTAATCAATATAGCCTGCCTTTCGTTTTCCAAAACATATTGCTACAATACTTCATCTGCCCCCATATTACATAAGTGTCCTGGTGATGATAGTAAAGTCTGCTTCCTGGGTGACTAACTCTTTTTTCTATTGTACAGAGTACTCTTGGGGTGTCGTCCCGGTAGTCAAGAACTGAACAATAGCAGCGAAGTGTGATTCTAATACCTTGATAGAAAATAGTTGCGCATCAGGAAATTTGGCTTCCAGGTTGGTTGGCTCCTCTCCACTCTTTATTCGAGACAAGTGGTCTAGCCCAGAATTCAACTTTCCTGGCTTGACTATGATTTCAAAGTCATACTCCTGAAATAGCAGTAGCCATCAGCATATTTTCCACCCTAACACAGACTTATTAACCAGGTAATTTAAAGATGAATGGTCTGTGAACATTTTGAAGTTCTCTCCTAACAAGTAAAGCCGATATTTCTACAAAACATAAACCATGGCCAATCCATCCCACTCTCTGGTGGACTATTTGCATTCCGCTCCAGAGAGCTTCCTACTTGCAAAGGAAACCGGTTGGTCAATATCTCCCTCCCCTAGTTGCGTAAGGACAACCCCGAGAGTAATGCCCAATGCATCAACGAGAACATGAAATACCTTCTCCCAATCCAAAAATATGATAATAGGTGTCAAGACCATATTTTCCTTTAGTAGCTCGAAGCTCTTTTGACATTTGTCATTCCAGAAGAAGGCAACATCATTCTTGAGCAATTTTCCATATGGGCAATAATCAGCGCATAGTCTTGAATGAATTTCCTGTAGTAGCCTGTGTGTCCAAGGATAGAGCGCAACTATTTCTCCGTGGTTGGTAGTGGAAAATTGATGATAACAGTGATTTTGGTAGGATCTACCATTAGTCCTTGTCGATAACTATGTGGCTGAGAAAGATTTTGAAAGGTACATAGAAGATACACTTCTGATATTTAGGGAAATCTGGTGTTTCTGGTAGGCATCCAAAATCATGCGCAGGTTTGAGATGTGTGCCTTCACTAAGCTGAAGATGGTCCAGTCATCAAAATACACCTCAAGGAACTTGTGAATGAATTCTTTGAACATTGCGACAATGACCCTTGAGAAGATAGCAGGGGCATTTTTTAGTCCAAATGGCATGACAATATACTGAAACGATCCCCACTCAGTGGTGAATGTGGTTTTGCTGCAGTCCTCAGGTGCGATTCTTATCTGACGGTATCCTGAGAACCCGTCCATGAAAGAGTATGCTTCCTATCCTCCCACGTTGTCTAATATTTCATCTGAGAATGGCATTGGGAATGGATCACGAATGCACACATCGTTTAACTTGTGTAGGTCCACACAGATTTGAATCTCTTCCTTAGTATTTTTCTCCTGAACCACCATTGGACTGACCCAGTCTGACTGTTCAATAGGTTCGATGATACCTGTAGCAAGCATTTTATCGAGCTCATCCTTGATCTTTCGCTTATATTTGGGGTTCACCCTATAAGGTTTCTTATTTATGGGCTACGCATCGGGTTTAAGAGCGATATACATGACCCCTAAGTCCCCCGTGATCCCCTTTAGCTTAGAAAACTTTGTAGGGAAGAAGTCCTGATATTCTATAAGTAATTCGACCAATTTACTTACTATATTCTCATCCCAGTAGTCCCTAATATTAGCCAACTAAGGTGCTCTTTCATCCCAATGTTTACTTTTCGCAGCTTGAGAGGCTTAGTGACATCTTCTTCCTTCAGTGGGGGTCCTTCAACTACATGCTCCCCTTTCGACTCTGGGATAGATACAGACTACAAATCATCTTCACCTTCCTCTCTTGCTAAGCTACGACAGTTGAAAATATCCTACATCTACATTTCCCATGTCGGCGTCCCAAATACTACAGAAGAGTTGGTATTTCCAAATACAAATGTGTCTATGTCCTACAGAGCTTCTTCAAGCACCTCAGAACCCCCTATCAATCCGAATGTTCCGATAAATTCATTCTTCAAAGTTTCCCAGTGGCAAGTACGCTAATGTATATCTGTATCCAAGTACCAGGTAATGGGGATTGGACCCAATGCATGAGTAAGTAAGTGAACCCACTCTTCTGTAGTTTGGTCACCCCATGCCTCCATCCATGCAATCACGTGTTCATGAAGATCCCTTGGGCCAAGGAATAGCTTGACCCGTACCTCTGTCGGAGTCTCAAATCGTAGGAGCATCATGCCATGAAAATCCTCCCTCTCCGGGAATGCTTCCTTATGCGTCTACCACCACCGAGCAGGGTTTGCACACATAGCTAGGCTAAGGGCACATAACCTTCATTCCCTGGGAACCTCGGCTTCAAATTCTTGCAAAAAATCCCTAAAGTTACCAGAACCATCAAAATAAGGTAGATCTCTTAACTCTGAGGAGATGCAGTGGAAGTTCCTTGTGATCCGAAGACATCACAATGCAGAGACATCAAGTAACTGGTTTTTGCAATTCTCTATCTCCCCATCAAAGTCAGAGAAAAATTCACTGTCGTTTTCCCAGCATAGTACCCCCTCCACCATGGGGTTGATCTAATATTCATCTCACGTAGTCGACTTATAGATATGATCCACATCCTCTTCGTCACGCACTGATTCTGTGTATCGTTCACCTTCTGCCAGATCTAATGGTACTATTACTCTTGTATCGTTATTCTCAAATACCATGCTTCATTTTTTTAGGTTAATGATGCCTCCCATATCGATGGCCCAATCCAAGCCTAGGAGCGTAGGGTAGGGGTCCACATCTTCGACAATCTGAATTACTTCAAAGTTAGCCTGGACCTTAACCCCTGTGATATCCACCGTAATATTGGATAATATTCCCAATGGAATGATCTTTTGTTGATTGGTCATATGCAGCTGGATAGTAGACCATGCTAACTTAGGATTCCCCATTCATTTCCAAGTCTGTTTAGGTAATACATTCACATCTGACCCTAGGTCCAAAATAACCTGATCCATCTCGTAATCACCGATCTGTGTAGTCAACCCCATATCCCTACCAGTGCGCTTCTTATACCTATAGATTTTGTGTATGTCCTTAACCTCCAGAGGGAGGATGGGTCATTTTGTGCAACTATCTATTAATGCTTGAAGATTTTCCATAGCCTTTGGGTTGCACAACAATTTCATACATGCCTATAAAAAGGGTTTGACCTCCTCATCTGCCTTGGGGTCCTCAGGCTGCTGTGAGGTAGATGCTTTTACCTCAACAAATTCTTTATGATCTGCGAGAAATGTTTCTTTCTCCTTTTTTAGATCCAAACCTTCCTATTTGCTAACTGTTAGTCAGATTAGAGGCTCAATTGCAGTTTTCTCCATAGGCCCTCCGGTGGCCATGTCACTACGTGTTACGACATTCACTCTTGGATATTTTTCTCGTAGCTCGGCCTTAACCCTCTGCACATTCTGCGTAGGTGTCAACTGCTTTAACTGCATATTTTCTATCAATACTGGACAATCTTTAATCGCATGGTCCAGCTGACTGCAATACCGGCAGGATTGTCTTGTAGGGTTTGGAAAGTCCCTAGAAAAGTGCCCTACCTCTCCATAGTTATAACATATGATTTTCCCTTGTCCCCAACCTACGCTCGCACCTCTTCGACCTCCCATGCCCCTTGCTGGGGATCCCCCTACGCTCGAGAGGGATCTTGGTGAGGATGGATCCGACTGCACCCTGTAGATATTTCCTCAATTGATCATCAAATGATAAATCCAACAGTTATGTTCATAATGTCGTACCGACCTACAAAACCTACATCATTGCTGTTTTACTTATGGGATGTAAGCAGCAAGGCGAGGATAGTGTTTTGTGTCATGTAGCCCTGTAATGTGACAATCATCGCACCATAGTTCCAGCCCACTTGGTCCTACAACTTCCCTAGGGAAAAATGGACTAGGTCCCCCAGCTTGCATGTAGTCTGTTAGCAGACGACAATTATCCTTGGTGTGACCATTCATCCTGCATCGTATGCACCACTTTTCAGGGCTAGCCTCCCTCTCTCGTTCCTTTCGCAGGTTCTATATCTCCATGTGCATTGCTTCCAGTTTCCCTTGGATCTACTGGACACCTAGCTGGGTATCATCTCTGGGTGCAACTTCTAACTTCATAGCTGACCCATAGGTACGCGCAGGCGAGGTAGCAACATAGCAATGAACCATTCCGTGTGCTGTCTGTCATCGTACTGGAATCCTCCTTCCCTGATCACCTTCTTCAGCCATTGATCGGCCTCCCACATAGACTAAGAAGGCCATTTCTTGAAATCCTTTAGATGGACCACTATTTCAGAATAAGACTTGGGATTCTGGAACTGTTGTTTCAAGGAATTCTTGATCTCTTCAATGGTTGAGTTTGCATGCTATCCAATGTATCTCATCTACCAATCCAAAGCTCTTCCTTCAAAGGCAAGGGAAAATTTTTCTCTCTTCACCACATCACTAGCTACGTTCTGTGTAGTCCATACCGACTCTACGACAAACCAGAATTGATCCATGTCTTCATCCCCCACACCCTTAAAGGTAGGAAACTTCATGTGCATAACCATGTCGTCTTCTGGCGGTGGAGGTGTAGGTGAGTTCTTACCCCTACACCGGTTCAAAATTGGTGTGGCTGGAGGACTCTGTGCAACTACTTCTCTTACCGAGTTGTAGACAGATCTACCTCATTCTAGGTTGGTCTGATAGTATTTGTCACAGCGCGTTGCACTCTTGTCCAGATCAGAGGTCATTCATTCGGTGTGGCTACACATAATACTTTTTTCGCACAGTAATATCCTAATAAAAAATGGTAAAGTCTTCAAAAACTTACCCCTAAATCCTTTGAATAATCATTTCTCTGTATCAGAGTAGGAGACGAATTGATCGATGGAAAATTTTGTTAGGAATCCTCCTAGCACGCTGCCCACCCAGTGGTCTACGGTGCAAGTGATGGTGTTATAAGCCTTCTCTAACTGTTGGATTAATTCTGGGGTCCAGTGTGTAACCTGCTTGTCCTTCAACACTTCTGAAATTCGACCAACCTTGAGAGCCACTCCTGGAGCTCGATCACAATGGTTATGAATAAGATCTCATAGATCTCTATGAAAATATACTTATTCTTCCACTTTTCGATGGTCAATCTCTTACTGCGGTTTTCTTTCATCGTGAATTCCTGAACTTGTCATTCGAACCATTCATCAATTTCTTTTCTTTCAGGTTTCCAGTACGACCTTGCATTACCCGATCCCTCTCTCAAACTACTCCTGGTCCTGGCAACAGAACCATTTGTTGGCTTGAGGGGTCCTAACCTAGGTTCAAAGGTTAAGGTTTTCTAACAAACCCCTATACTATTGGCCCTTTTGGTAGTGTCCTGCTTGCGCAGGCCAAAGTCTCACTCGAAGTAGTAGGAGGGTGCTAGAACTAGGTTTCTACACCCTGGGAGAGGGCAGGTAAGTTAGTCAGAGCTGTTTTCGACTTTAAAAATATCATATCGCATAATACAGAACCTAGATCTATCAATTTCTTCGCATCCACATGCACAACACCATGTATAATTGCATGAATAATAGATATAGGATAACAAATAAAATATCGCATATATTCTTGCATAAAGTTCAATAAACAGATTCAGATCAATTGTCAATGCAACCTAAGTACTTAACACAGTTACTTGTGAAGCTCAATATAGAATTATGCATACCATAATAGATCTAGATCACAGTATAAACCAGTAACACAAGTACTTTCGTAGATTAAATCAATAACACAATGCATACATAATCAGATATCACAGATTCAGTAGATTCAGATATTTCAACAGCCTTTCACATTCATTAATCCTTCAGATCCTTTTACAAAACCCAAAACCCAACCTACACACACAACAACAGGTTCTGCACATATCAGGACTAAGGATGTCTGCGCACAAAACCAGTAGGAGTCCTTTCCCAAAAATGCAGAATAGATCTACTAATTCGCAATTCGCACCAATCTTAGTTCAACTCTGTCTTATAACTAAAAAAGGTTCAACTACTTATACTACTTTAGCCTACGCATCCAATGGTCCACAAACCATGGTTTATGGACTCTTGGTCAATCCTTGACCCGCTTACAATGAAATAGGGGCTTTGACCCACCCCAAAACCCTTGCGTTAGACTAAATATAATAAAAAATATACAAAAATGGACCAGATTCACATCTCTTGTAGGATACCCTGTTCCAACAATCTCTATATTCAATTCTATATGGAGCAACCATGGAGATATTTTTTATGGTGCAATATCCTCATTTGGAATTTCATAATAGGATTTGACAAAGTCAACATCCTCCTCAATGATAGTACTCATTGGATCTGGATCATACCACACTTCAGTAGCCTTTGTAATACTTCTCAAGGTTGTGTACTCTAAAGCACACTACACATTTTTGGCCCTTTCCTTTGTCATGTTAACCTTAGGTTTTAAACACATACAGTGATGGTGTTTTAATGTTATTCTCGACTTTGTGATTTCCCTTAGCCTGGAAACATTGAGAGTAACATTTTTTGCACTTACACCATCATAATGGAAAGTATTCAGTGTCATCTGTGTAGCCGGTTCACTAATGGATTGCGCTACAACACGACCAATCATCTCCCCTTGAGCAACTAAGGACTGCAGAAAATGATATTCTATCTCACCAATTACCCATTCAAATGCTTCCCTTGTAAGGTGGCACTCCTTCAACACACGCTTACTACAAAATGTACTTCAAAGCAGAATGTTGAAAAACAAAGTGGCATTCTTCTGTGTTGCAATACTCATGGGGTCATCACTAGGAACAACTGAAGTCTTTCCTGAAGCCTATCAATTGCTTCTACAATATCCATGGGATGCATATATTGAGGTTTTCTCATATCAATTTTGAATGTATTTTGGGTATTCTAGATGAACCTCTTAATATTTACAGGCAAATGCCATGCATTATCTCCAGTGGTTACAATATACGTACCTAGTTTTCATCTATCTTAGTCCAGTTTTTACATTTCCACATGAAAAACGTTCTAGAACTCTCAAATTGTTTTCAAATATTCGACATCTTCTGGTAACATATAACTAGGATTACAATTTTCGTGATCAAGTTCATATTTATAAGAATTTTGAAAATCCTTCTTTTTCATCTTCAGAGAATCAAGGTTCTGTGACTCAATCAAAACAAAATTCATACCATATTCACCATATATAAATTGAATAACATCACCAAGTGAGTTCCTAATAGTCTCGTCATACTTAACCATGATATCCTACACAGCTCTTACAAGATGCCTCTATATGTACCCTGTTTCTGAAGTCTCTAGAGCAATATCTATCAAACCTTTTCTGCCTCGCATAGTGTGGAAAAAGAACTCCCATGGAGTTAGGCCACATAGATAAGACTTCTCAACAAACCCACGACTTTCTAGACCTTTATCATCCCTTAAAAAATGGATCCTATTTATGACACTAAATACGAGCATGAACCTAATAGGGGAATTCAAGTAAAAAAAATTGAGAGGTGTGAGTAAAGTATGAATGGACTTCCCTTATTGGATTCTAATAAAATGAGTGGCATAAATGTTAGCATAGAATACTTATTTTTTTCCCATGAATAATGGGAATTTATTCAGTTTTACTCATGTTGTCATTATGAGAGTCTTTTTAGACTCCATATCATGCATGAATATTGAAGTATATCCTCTAAACATCCAAAAATTGGAGCCACCATAGAAGAATCCTGATTATATTGGTTTCGGGCCCTTATTCCTCTATTGTAGTTTTGGTTCTAAATTTATTTTTACTCCTAAGAAGCCTCATTCAATGGGTACAATAGCTAAGTGATTTTACTATATGGGGTTGATGTGCTCCAAGTTCTCAAAATTTTCTTTTTTTATAAATAAATAAGTCATTTTTTAATTAACTTAGTTGACCAGTCATCTTGAATTTCATATGCATTCTACTCATTGTATGTTTCGTGTGCATATTTTGATTGATACATTGTTGGCTAGTTGATTGCCTTTTTGGAGTTGTGAGCATTTTAATTTTTCAAAGTAGGTTTTATTGGAATGGCAGAGTGCCACCACTAATTCTCTCTTTGAGTTAGATGTGTGTAGGTCACAAGTTTACTAAGATTATATAGTTCACATACACTCTTTCATATAAATACATGTCCCCAATTAGGGGCCACAATGTTACCCCGCAAGTGCTAACTACATGAAAAGTCACCTCGAAGGGTGTGTGATGTTGACTTGATTCTTATTGCTCAAAATTGAACTTCATTCATATAGATAGGGATAATCATTTTCTCCTTAAAACTCGATAGGGATACTCATTTTGACCTTGTTGGATCAACCGTGAAGTGCCAAAACAATTCATCAAACTTAGATTGTTGCAGTAATGAGATTATCACGATCAACTGTTGCACACTTATTTAATTGAAGTTTGTTTGATCTTGAGTGATTGATCACAATGGTGTTTACCAAGGTAGAACTTACCATACTTCATAGTCACTCCAATTTGTTTTTTATTTGTTTAAGACCATCTAGGACATGGTTTGTTCTTTGAAAAGTGTCATCTATTATGGTCATGTTATGCTACTATGTGACATGTTTAGGCACTATCCCATATGCCTCTCATATAGTAAAATTTTCCACCCACTTCTTATGCCTCCAAACCATTTACAAAAAAGGAGCTACCCCGCTTCATGCTTAATTTCCCAACAATCATCTTTAAATGGTCTATGCAAACACGAAATCATTGGAAATCCTAAATAAATTAATTTCCCATGTTTGTCTATAGAAAATCTAAAGGGTTAAATAAGTGAAGAGTAGATACTAAATAAAAAAGGCTCGAGTCAACCTTATTATATTTCTCTCTTTCAGTTCTTGGATTGTCTAAATACGATCTAAACTAAAGTGAATTTTTCAATAAAGTGAACCAAATACTAGGACCATTTCGAGTGTAGTGAAGTGTGGATAAGACTGAGCACACCAATGGTTTTGATAACATATTGAAAAATTAGATAACCTATGCATATAATTCAGGACTTGCACCCAACTAAAGGGCTACTCTGCCACTGAGCCACATACCCTCTTTTTGATGTCACCCTCTGTTAATTGAGAAAAATCATTTAGACCTAGGGATAGGGTATTCCTAGCTACAAACATGGCTTCAATAACATATTGGAAAGCATAAGAGCTTAGGAATCAAACCTAGGAGTTTCCCCTTGCTGATGTTTTTCTCTGATATTAAGAAATATGCCCATTTGGCAATGGATATCATACAAGTTTAGGTGTGCATTAACACTCCAACATTCCCCTTCAATCCACATTGAAATTTCAAACCTTGGTATAAGGAAATCCTAGCCACAACCATTACTTAGATGATGCGTGGAGAAAATAAATAGGTTAGGAATAAAAAAATTAGATAGGCTAGGAGTTGAACCCAATACCTACTCTTGACCATTGTATTTCTCTAACCACTGAGCTACACAACATTTTGATGACACGAATACCCATGTTCAGGCTTATACATAGACTTTAATTATGATACCCACTCTGCTGCAATGTAAGCCATTCAGATCTAGGGATACAAAATTCCTAGGTACAACAATAAATTTGATACCTTGTTGAAATGCTAAAAAAGGACTCAAAGGAAAAACCTGCCCCTGGCTGGTAGGCTACTCTACCATTGAACTAGATGCCCACTTGATGACAGGTAAGATCTACATACATTAGTGGATTTACACTCCAATAATTATATCATTTATACATCTCTATGTACATAGTGAATTCCTAGGCACGACCATAGATGCAATATCATGTGAAAAAATTAACAAGAAAGGAATCAAAGGCATGACTTGCCCATGGCTAGCAAGAAGCTCTACCATTGAGCTAGATGCCCCTTAGATGAAAGACAAGGTCTACCTTTAGAAGTGGATTGACACTCCAAGGAGTATATCATTTATATATATTCCTATATACACAACTATTAGTAGGGTTATCCTATGCCCCCATGCTGACTTTGATTTTTGGTTTTGGGTTGGAAATTCATGGCTATGTTGGGCGAGGCAATTTTCATGCCAAAATATTTGGCCCGATGATGTAAGTTGTATGGTGTGATCTATCTTTTCCATGAATGAAATAATTATTACATTAATTCTGGTCATTTTGTTTTGTTGGATTTTCAAGGGTGGGATGAGTTTTCATTTGTATGGATTTATAATGTGCATTATGGAAACTGATGTGAGAGCGTTCAAGTCTATGCTTCAGGGGCTTTTGCATTCTTCAGAAGTGTATATTGTTAAAGTCTCGTCTAGTTTTTTTAATTCTATATGCAACCCTTTTGTTCAGTCATTTTTATTGAGTTATTTTTATTAAATACCAGTAATTAAATAGTAAAATTTAAGATTCCCACTGTGTTTTACTGTATTATATGTATTTACAATGGTGTTGCATTTGGAAACAACAGGATTTCCCTAAAATGGGTTGATATTCGAGGAAATTTGGAGTGTTATGTTTCTCCTTGATAATGATGTAGACTTTGATGAAATTTTTTTTGTATGATTGAAAGAGATATTGTAATTTACTGTAAATTGTATTTCCCATGGAAAACATTTGGTCCATTTTCAAGGAATCTAAAATGTTTTTCTACTGATCAATTGAAAATGTAAGAGAAATGCACAGTCAAGTTGGCTTTGGCTAAATATGGTTGTTTCGACTGGAATAACTACTTGAAGTAATAGTTGAGTGCTTGAAACCTTTTTATTTGAGAAATATTGTGAGTATAACTGAAATGAGGCTATTGAGAGTAGATGTCAATTAGAACTAGAACTAGAACTAGAATGCTATAAGTGAAGCTAAAATCAGGATGGATCATGTGTCTATCAAATTTTCATCGTATTACATACAGTATGAAAAATACACACCACCTATTGAGAACTATGAGAAACTTAAGTTATCTTTATAAGTTTATAGAGTGCACAATGAAGTTCAAGTACTACCAATGGGCCATTTCATAATATTTACTACTAATAAATAATTAATGTAAAAACATGATTTTGATCAAAATACATATTTATGTAACACAACATTAAGAATTTTAAAAGTGAATATAGAAATATGTGATAAACCATTACCTCAAAGATGATCCTGAAGTAGTTGACATGTCTGATATTATGACACTTCAAAGAATTACAATAAATTACATTCTAAACTTCAAACGAATGATATTGAAATTTTTTTTATTGATGATTGTAAATGCTATGGAGAATTTGAAGTCTATCAACCTTATTCTTTATATGGATCCCATTGCAGTAGTACTTCCACTACCTACAACATTGCTAATGGAACCTAGTGTGCTTGGGATAACTATCACACTTGCAAGGGAGGATGTGGAAATCATATACTCTCTTCTTTTCATTTTGGCCTTAACATATTTTTTCAATTTGACAAATTTTTTGGTTACTAAGCACACTATCCCTTTACCTTTGCAGGTATGTTGCCTCATTTCATCTAAAATTTTTCTTTTCTTATGCTTTAAAGTTAGTAATGATGTGGTCTCTTGTTTGATGCTCTAAATGGAAATGTAAGTGATTATATATGATGGAATTAACAATCACTTTCCTATTTATAGATTTTATTATGTGGCTTTAGATTTATACTGTATGATCCTTGTTAGAATGGTTTCATTAAAAAATTTTAAGAGTATATATTTTTTAAAATATCAAAATATCCCATAACATCTCTTGCTTGACCTGCAAAAATAGGTTGTCCTTCTAATAACACCATGATTATGTCAAACATATGAAAATCCTGCTACTTGGCTGATTTATTTTCGTCGAACATATTGAAAAGCCTGCTACTTGGCTAATGTATTGTAGTAATTAGCTTGTTAGACAATTGTTCAAATTTAAGTATTACCATAGTTGTTATATTAAATTTTGGTGAAAAATACGAATATTAGATTATACTTTTATGACCTCACTTCCTCTTCATAAACTGAAGCATGATAATCTATTTGTGCCCTATAACATTGAGGATGCAGATTTAAGAAAAGGTTTTCGGGATACTCTTCCGCATTGCAAAAATATTCGTAATCATACATAGAAGGGTTACCAAATATGCAATGTAAGAACTGATTTTTGACTTGTACATTGATGTTTTCCTCACTGGAAGGATCACAAGGGTCAGCTTTTAATTTCCTAGCTTCGGAATACCCTTTGAAATTGTCAAACTCAGCTTCTAAGATATCAAAGAAAAAATGACATCTGTCTCTGTTTGTTGATTGAAATCTTAGCATAAAAAAATTTGGTGCTATTTCATGTGGATGTGGGCATATGTTCTTCAACTTACAAGTTACATATTGAGGATGGCCAGACCTACATTACACTCTTCATTAATGGATGTGTTGGTATGCCCTTCGTTTTCAAAGGAGTTAGGAACATAGTTCTTATCCTCCAAGCCTGTGAAATTTTCATGTAAAACAATGGGGTCTACATCACCACGAGAAACCATATATGTGTCATATTATTCATATGTAAAATGATAGACATATATATCATTATATACCATGTTTTTTACATCAAAAATTGTTGTTTTTGGGCTAAACATAGCCATGGGCTGCTTACAAAACATTTTGTCTATGCCAATGTTTCAATTTGAATCCATAAACTTATCCACTTCAACAAATGGTTTGTTTTCTTCTACATTTCCCCATTCCTCTGCTATGTCATGCTCCAACAACTCCCTGGTTAAAATGATTGCCTCGTCACTATTCAGGGGGTTTTGATGAGGGATCATTTTCATTCTCTTATTACAATACTATTTTTTCACAGCATTTATTGCCTCATATTTTTCAATGCACTATAGATCAACTGCATAGTATGTTCATTATTTGGCTCATCCCCCACCACAGGGAAAAGTGTCAACATCCATAGCTTTTGAACATGAAAAAATAGACAACACAAATGACAACGTTAATAATGGAACACTAATGGTGTTCCCTTGGGTCCAAAACCTAGTTGTCCAATGCCTTTATTGACATCTAGTGGTGGATATGGCAGGGGTATTTTTAATACAAAACATGACGATATTGTGAGTGTTTATTCTTGGCTAGATGGGCTAGTAGTTTTAGATAGTATATATAGGCCTTCCACAAGTAATCCATTGCCATCAGTGGTTTCACGAACTACATCCCTTGGTCCACTTGGGAAAAATATCTAGCCTTAATCTCCTGTAACGATATGCTACTCAATGTTTCTATCATTTTTTCCTTTTGTTTTGGTATATTTAGGATTATTTCAAGTGTAAGATTCTTCATGAATAGAATTTTTCATCTAAGAGACTCTATTATCACAAGAGTACATCCGTTATATAAGTCCTATTTTAGGGAACATGGGCTTGAATCGAGAGAAAATGAACATAATTGGAATGTTTTTGCCAAAGGTAGACCAAGAGGACGAGTTAATGATGCAATGGTCAACAATAATGAAAATATTGATGTCCTAAATGAGAAAAATTGAATACCAAGAGTTGCAAGGTTTAGGAATCAATGGGTTACTCTAGAGGCCAAATGGAAACCTTATAGTGAATATGACATTAAAAAAAGTATAAAATATAGTGTATTCATTTTATATTATTTTTGGATATGATAGCTTCTAGAATCAAAATCCTCATAAGAACATTTTCAACGAGATTAGTTTCTTACTGAACGTGGTCATTTGAGAAGTCACACCTTCGCTCTCTATTGTGGATGAAATTTTATTTTAGAGAGTTCTATAACTTCACAAAGGTTTGCCCTTTTCTTCTTCTTTGAAAGATTTTGGCCATTTTTTGATTATTTTCTCTTCCTCATGGATGCCACTCCAAGAGAAATTCCATACCACAAAATTCCTACCGAGGCATGAAATCCTATTTTATAGCAAGAATTCCTAGAGAAAGTTTTTTTTTATTCCCTTGAGACCATTCTTCTTTTCGAAGGAGTCCTTGTCGAAAAATTCCCAATGTTATAGGTTTTTGTGATGTATTTTTGGTATCGAAGGAAGCAGTCGATTGATTTATCTCTCCTTTTAAGAATGTTGGATAACTCTTTTATTGTCGCAACATATTGCTAGTCATTCTATGTCTTATTCTTAAAGTGTTGTGCATATCCCTCCTTCGCTTCACTCTTTAAAAATAATTGGCATGACCCAACCATTTGAAAATATTGTGCTGAATGTGGGTCTTCCATCTTACTCTCTAAAAAATTTGATCCAACCTTGTTACGAGTCACCAAATCATTTAATCAAGTCACCTTATTTTCATAGTATTCTACAAAGTGTTCTCCTCAACATAGACAACATTTAATGGAATCACCAAATTTCCTCAACTAGAAAAGGTTGTTCCAAGATGACAAGGCTATTAACTTGGCTATCTCCTGTCTCGATCATGTCTAAGGCTGAAATTTGGTAGGCTTCAGTGTCAACAATAAAATATCTTAGCCAACTCCCCCATGACATATATCATGCGGTGATATCAACAATCCTTTTTAGACTTCCGTACACTACTTCTATATATAATTTTCATTCTCTATCATCAATATGATGATAAATTCTTGCTAGACTCATATCTCCTATAAAATTTCCATCAGTTGTCTCATATATATCCGAATATCGCACATATATATGTGAATTTTCCACAAGTTTGAATATTGCAATGTTCCATATGGAATAGGCCAATCATGTCACATCACAATACTCATCCACATGTTAAGTCAAACTGGCCTAGCATCTATGTGGTCAAAATTGGTGAGTTTTCTTGTGCAACCTCCCATTGATATCATGTTAAGACATGCATATGATTTCAAATTGATGCTAACCTATGTGTCACTTGCTCAATTGCAATACCACCCAATAAAACTATCATACATAGTTATAGTGAAGGGTATATGATATTTTTTTCTAAAGTAAGAATGGAAAGTATATGATAATGTTCATAGGTGGGAGCACAAACAAAGACAGAGTTGAAGGAAAACAAGTTAAGAGTGGAAGATGCGTTGAATGAAACAAAGGTATGCATGCATAACAATGTCTATAATCAATTATGGAATCTAATGTTAATCTGAAAAAACATGTTGTGATTTGAAAAAAAGGTGAATAATGATTCTTTATAGAATCCTGTCATGCATGGAGCTGCTATAATACCATCGAGGGGGTATAAAAGGCACATAATAAATTGATCATTGAATTGTATCTATTTGACAGGGCACTTCAAAATAATATGTTGTTTGTAATCTTGGAGTTGAACTTCTACATATAGCTTCATATTTGTTATTGTGCTTAAATTATGGAGGAAGTTTCAAGTTAATTTATAGCCATTACTATATACAGGTGACTGTTGAGGAACACATTGTTTTTGGTGGTGGGTGTAGTCCCTTGAGACTTGCTTCAAAGGTTGACGCAATAAGAGATACACATGAAAATGATGAGCAAAACGTGGGATATTTGTCTTTGTCATTAAAGAGTGAATAGAATGGGTCTGGCCCATTGCTATGTCATATAGTAGAATGACACATTCTTTGAAAAAAAATATGTGTACACAGATTTCCTGCTTCTATCTTCTACCACTTGTTATTACATGGCCTTTAAATTGTGTTGGCTTTTTTGTTGCTTTCAGATTGGTGCAGGCATTGTTAAATGGGCTTTGAGCTACCCATTGAAATTGATTGCAAAGAATGTTGGAGTGAATGGAAGTGTTGTGGCTGAAAAGGTTAGGAAAAAAACATGTCATGTTTTCCAATTACTTTTAAAGTATATTTTATTTGTCCTTTTAAATCTTACTTTTAAAGCTTATTTGATTACCTTTATTGAGAGGCATCTTAATTACAGATTGTATTATATTTTTTTATTGGATTCAATTTTTAATGTACGCTGGATTTAAATTATATGTTGGATTTCTTGGATTTTTTGGGTTCTTTCCATTGATAATCCCAAATATGGTTACAATGTTGCTATGGGAAAATATGAATATTTGATGCCTACAGGAATCATTGATCCAACTAAGGTATGGTGTTGGTTCCTTATTGTTTCTAATATATGGATTTGTACTAGCATTTACATAATTATATTTGTCAGGATTCCTAGGTTGCAGTTGGATTGAAGAATATTATGAAGCTCATTCAACCTTTTTTATTTCATCATCAAGTTTCAGTAGTTACTTGGGTTGTTGGTTCGCTTCTTTTAAAAAATAGGAAGGATTGGGGTGGTTTCCTAGCACTATCTTAACTCTAGGTCATGGGATGAAATGTGAGGCATTATGATTATGTAAGCACTGTATATACAAGGTGAGCCTCAGAGCTATATGAGTTATCACAAAAACCTAGGATCAAATTTATGTTAAAATACTATTTTCAGACTTTAGGCAGTCTTCATAAATGTAGTTATTCCTACTTCCACATATATGAATGATTCAAAAATTTATCACCACAAACAACAAGAGATAATTTGAGCCACTATGAATAATATGTGAGTCATTCAAGAAATGTGAGACATTGAGGAGGATAAATCAGCCACAATGGATTATAGTGAGCCATGTTGACATCAAATGCAAGTTATTAAACGATTCACTATAATTGAAATCGATATGTGGAGAATAGCGAGCCACCATATAATCGAGCTATAGGGAAATATGATGTGAGACATAGTAATAAATTCCAAGCCATAGAAAAAAATGCGTGAAACATGTGCAATATGAGTCAAAAGATATGAGCAATCCTTAGACAAAATAACAATCCATAAAAGATGATCAAGCCTCAAAATAATAGACATGTGTGTCACTATATAAAATTCAATTCCATGGAGGTTTTAATGATGCCATTGTGATGTCATTATATATAATTTGATGCCACAATAGTATATTGTATAAAATTCGATACCACAGGAGTTGTAGTGATGCCATTGTGATTCCACTATATATAATTTGATGCCAATGAGTATATTAATACAAACTTAACAGAGATGTGATGTGATATAGGGACTATGGAAGAAGATACAATGTGATCCAAAAATAGAAGTGTGTCACTTCTAATTTTTCATGCTTATTTCTTTAACTTGCATGTGATAGTACATCATGTTCTACATGTATATTTTTATTACATAAAAATATTTCCATGGGTCCTTATGCAAAGAAACTTGCATCATAGGAGCTCGAATCATGTAGAAAATAACATTGATATTGTTTTTAGGTAGCCTTAAAAACTTTGGATAGTGTAATAACTCATGGAGATAATCTCCAAATGATTAGAAACAAGGAAAATCATTCTTCTGTCATAATTTTTACTTTCAGACCTTCCATCTAAGGTTTCCACTGAGTTTTTTCACATCATTTATTTTTTAGAGTTGTTTCCTCTTCTCCATACTAGACTAACTGTGAGAATACTCAAAGTGAGAGTATACTACAATGAGTACATCTATAATATTTTTCTTAAGCTCGTATCTTGAATAGACAGAGTATATGTTTCAACCCCTTTTGATGTTGCAATCTTTAAACATGATGATGATCTCCTAATTATTTCAAGGGAGGCATTGGGGCAGTCACAACTTAGCATTATACCTCGATGCAAGAATTGGCATTGAATAGAAAGGAACTTCATTGTTAATCAATAAATATTTTCAAGCAGAATGAAGAATGACATTGGCTCTGGTTTCTCTCTCTATTTACGATTCTACCAAAGGAAAACACACTAGATTTTTGTGCCATATAATCTCAGCTTGGATTTGTACATGTGTCCTAGAATGATCATGTCTATCATGTGGGATACAGACACAAAGGCCCTGGGGGTTCTATTCTATTACATAGATGATTACTCATCAGTTCCTTTAACACTTCTTTGCACTTGCTAATGATACATTTCTTATGAGACAACAGAGGTTACCATGCCCCAATTCCAATTGTATGCTTTATGTCCATGCCTCTTTAGGTGTTAATGTTTGTCATTACCTTAGTGGATTCCTTTAAAATTCTTCCCACATTGGCTTTGAACAATGGATCTAAACTCAAATTCCTTGAGAGTATGTCTGTCTTATACTTTCCAAAATACACCTAAATTTTTATTGAAAAAATCGTCAACAAAATATCATAAAATAGTTTGCAACTGTTAATGAGAGAGTTCTTGTGGGAAAATAAAGGTTACCATGCACCAAATAAAACTTCATGCTTGTCCTCCATCTAATGTTTCTGACAGCCTTAGTGGATATTCTAATTAGGTTTAGTACTATATATATAGCTTCATGTTTGAAGTTTGAGAATTTTTTTCCTAAAGCATGCTCATCTTCTTCTTCAAAATGACCCCATTTTTCCTCTCCACAAAACCAATTTGTTGTAGAAAAGTAATTTTCTATGATATTACAAATTGAAATACTTTGTATGATTCCATATGATAAACTCTCAAAGCTATAACTTCCCCAATGAATAAAGTGCATATATTAAAAACTTCTCTAGCCTAGCCAAAATATAAATTAGAATATTTGGAATGAGCCAACAAACATTGGAGGATTTCCTCCTAGATTCAATGTTAGGGATGCGAAAAAACCCGATAGAGGAGAAAATATATAGCACCATATCACTGGAACTCCCATGCAATTCAAGGCTCAAGAAGAAAGTTGGTTCATCCAAAATAAATTTTCTACATGGAAACCATAATGGTGAAGGATGCAAGAGATGAGTAGGAATCTTCCATAATGACATATTGTGGAAAAAAAAATTACAAACATCACATGGTTTGATATATTCTAGTGTTCACCCTCTAGGATAATTTTCCACACGAAATCAAGGATGTGATATTCATCTTTTTTTATTAGGATCTATAGTTGTTTCTTATCTCTACCAATTTTTTGGGTAAGCTCCTCCAAGATCATCATATAAATATAGAGGAAGTCATTCCACTAGTGGTAATAATGATATGCTAGTCTTGACATCCTTAACCAGTTTTCATTTGAAGTTGTAGTTGAAGGGGCCATATCGTGGCCCTATGGAGGTGGTTGGAATTGTGGGGTGGGTTTCCTTGCAATGTCCCTTCTTTGGCTTAGTCCCTCTGAAATTCTAATTTTTTTAGAAAGAGAAAATTCCATGAAGCAGTCAAAGACATAGGGGACAAAGAGGATAAGGAAGGAAAGCCCTCTCTCATTCCCAAGGATAAGAAGAGCAAGAAGAGTGTTTTTGGTCTAGTTGTCTTTAGTGTCAGAATAGTGACGCTCTACATCGTCAAAATTGGGATGCTATGAAGCGTCAGTTGCGGTATTATTTACCATTGGAATTATGATGCTATGAAGCGTCGGTTGTGGTGCTATGCATCATCAGAATTGCGACCTATGCATCATCATAATTTCGATGCTATGAAGCATCGATTGTGGTGCTATGCATCGTTAGAATTGTGATGCTATGAAGCATTTGTTCAAAAACTTCGGAAACATCTGAACAACAACGCTGAAGTGGAAACATCAAAATAGCGATTCCCAAGTGGAAAAGTTGGAAGACCGACTCTCAAGTGGAAACGTCGAAAGAGTGATGCCCAAGTGGAAACGTCAGAAAATTGACACTCAAGTGGAAACATCAGAATAGCGATGCCCAAGTGGAAACGTCGAAAGAGCGACGAAGTTGGAAACATTAGAAGAGCGACGACCACTTGAAAATGTTAGAAGAGCGAAAAAAAATTGGAAACATCGGAATTGCGACGCTACCAAAAATATGTCAGAATTAGTGTCACTATTTTGACATTTATTATAAGTGTTGGAATTGCAAAAAAATAGGAAACGACATTTTTCCCCACCAAAAAGTGTCGCTCTTGGGACACATATGTGTCGCAAGAGCGACATTTTGGCCCCAAATGTGCTAGTGCTAGGAGAAACTGGCTGGCTGCCGTAATAGGGTGAGGGTACAAAAGTATCTCCCTCTCTCATGCCTACCACTACTGAATCACATTATACTGGTCCTCCATATGTTCTTGTTGTTCCATTTGTTCTCTCCATTGATGTCACTGAATGATTCACGTAATAAATATTTTTTTTTATTAGATGAGAAATGTATTTAATACACACACACACACACACACACACACACATATACAATAATAATAATAATAATAATAATAATAATAGTCATTTCACCCAAAAAAAATAGTCAGGCACAGGTACCGATGTGTACTTTTTTATCGCGTATCGCGCTTGGTGCGTAAGGAAAATGTTTGCACACTGCCAAAGATTGGAATATTTTTTGCAGTGCATTGATGAAAATATCTGCCCCCAGGTGGATATTTTGGTCAATGCACTGCCAAAAAAGAGTACATGGACAACAGTGCAGTTGTTTAAACCACTGCACCATTGATCATGTACTATTTTTGGGTGGGTGGTGCACTAACCTAACTATTAGTCCCAAGGTAGATTGTTTAGTGAATGCACCACCAAACATCTCTACATTGTGAACAGTGCAGTTCTGTAAATGACCACACCATTGACTATGTAATTCTATCAGGCAGCCGATTCACTGACCTAAGTATCTGCCCTGGGCGGTTATTTTGGTCAACACACCACCCTCCCGACACTATTACATAGTCAACGGTGTAGTGGTTTAAATGACCACACCACCTTGTTGTTTTCTAAATTAGTTATGGTGCATGTTTTTTCAGTACCGCACCGGCACTTGGTGCGGCATCTGTTAACACCATTCATGGTGCAACTTGTAAATTTACAGGAAGCACCCCAAACGGTGTGAGCCAAACGACTCGAACGCATTGCGTAATTTTTTTTTTTGTAAATGGTTAATTTTAAGTTATTTTTCAAATATAATCTACTAAAATGTTTAATTATTGAGAAAAAAATAGATTACCTGTACGTTTTCTTGTCGAGGAGGCATATTTGCTGAGGAATTGAAGAAACCAAATTTTCCCACCATTTTCAAAAATTCGAACTCCACAAGTACAGCAATGGACGACAGCAGTGTGTATGATGGGAGCATTGATGGCAGGGTCCCTCACACAAGACAAATCTAGACCGATGCTTGAGAGGTTTGGATCACTGAAGAAGTAAAAATGATGTTTTTACGGTCGGTATTTTTTTTATCTAACTCTGTTTTAGTGTGTGGGTTTTTGAGATGCACTAGGAAGTATTGTCGATGGCGCCCCACACGTTGTTATGATGCGATGCATTATGGAGATCCATCAGACATTTTTATAGGTAGAGCACTGGAGCACTAGAGTACTTAGACACACTCGGCAGTTTTGTACAGAGAGAATGGTGTCTCAGTGTGCCAATTTTTAGTATGCACCAGAGTGTTTCGCGTAAAATTCATCGATGCGATTTATGATGAGAAACACACCGAAAAAAAAACTTCCACAAAAAACTCCCCCTACAACTTCCTCTACAGACCTCCACTACAAACGGATATCTGGGCTATTTTTATAAGGGGTTCCTTAAAAACATCGGCTAGAGGGTATTTTCGTTTTAATGTTTGACTACATGCGACTGCCATTTTCTAGATCTCCTGTTTCTGCCCATTTTCAGGCTAGGAAAATTGCTCTATTGTGTCTAGAGCCTCTGTTACAATGAGGAACTCCTTTATTTTCTTACCAAAATATTTCTAGTTGCCCAAGTTATGTCATTTTAGATATGGAGGTATAAACTGTTTTTTTTGTAGTTATATTTCTTTATACCTCTGTTTATTTGAGTTTATAGTATTTTTCTTTATTACTGTATCTATACCCCCTTCTCTGCATATTCTCTTTGCTCTACGTTGTGTGCGATCTAGAAAATTAGAAACATAAAGAAGATATTTTTCTACTACGTATGATCTTTCCCCACAACTTTGTGCAATCTCGAGAAATCATAAATAGCAAGAAAAATATATAGTTTTCAAACAGACCAACCAAAAATCTAACATTCTTCCATAAGGATTTCATTTTATTTTTTTTTCTTTGCGTGGCTATGTTTTTGCAGGAAAAAGGCACGCAACCTGAAGAGAAAAATAAAGAAATAAATAAATCAATCAATAAATAATAAATCCCTTTCAAACAATTACAAAATCCTTTTACAACTCAGTTGGTGTAAAGTTACTATATGATAATAGAGGTCTTGGGTTCAAGTCTCTTTTTCAAGCTTCTTTTTCTAAAAGAATTTTTGTCAAATTACTTTTTCTTAAAAAGGTTTTTGGCAAGTTACATTTTCTTAAAAAAAGTGTTTTATTTAAAAAGCACATGTAACTTATGTTCCAAAGTTACTTTATGTAATAGCGTTTCTCACCCATTATAAAAATTGATTCACATAAAGTAGTATTTAAAAAAAAGAGTGAGGCTATTATATTAAGTTTGGAAAAGAAGGGGATTTTTTTTTAAGTACAACTTCATCATCAACTTTCAACCTATCACATGACTACTCGGCATCTACTCCAAATTTTTCTTCAAATGCACAAATTCTTCATCCGGAAGCCATTTTTAGAACCGTTTTTTTTAACTGTCCTAATTTTTCAAGATATTTCCACTAAAGAAGTTAGTTTCAACCTTTTCAACTTTAGTTTTTTAAAATGGAAAGTGCATACCTGATTATCCTTAACAACACCATTTATCTCCAATGGTTATCCTACATGGTAGAATTACTTACAAGTAAAGTGATTATATAATAGCCTTAGGACAAGAATCTAAACCTATCGATGCAGATCAAATGAATAAATGGGAAAATAAACAATATTAAGCACGAGGGTTGATAAGAATGTCCATTTCTCAAGATCTTAGATTTCACATCCAAGAATTTGATTCCCCTGTTGAAGCTATGGAAAATATAAATAATGTTTTTGGAATTTAAAATAAAATCTGAGCCCACGAACTTGAAAACGAGTTGCTTACTTTGGAACCCACTAATTTCTCCTCTACTGAACATTTTTTGTCCAAATTCAAGACCCTTAGACTTATTTTAGAAGTTTGTAAGGTCAAAAAGGAATATTGTAGCCTTATCTATTCCATTATTTCTAAGCTAGGCCCTGCACACTCTGCTTTTGTTTCCACCTTCCATTCCACTAGAGAAGCCCTCACTTCTCAAGGAATGCCCTTAAATTCCCCCTCTTTTGATGCCTTTTCTGATTCTTTGATAAGAGAACAAGAAAAAATATTACACCTTGGTATTATTAATACTGGAAACTCTTCTAAGAAAGCCTTGGTAGTCCAATAAGAACCATATCCAAAGAATCCTAAGAATCAAAATCATAAAAAGAATGGTCCTAAACCAAACAAGGGCCTTAAGAAATTTCAGCTGCAAACTGAAAAAGTAACTCAAAAAAATGATAAGTAAAATATAAAAAAGGGAAGAAGGCAGATAAACATTGCAACTTTTTTAATCTTGATGGCCACGTAGATTCAAAATGTTTTAAGAAGATGGAAGTCTTGGAAGCAACAATGAATAAGCACATGACATCCATTTGGGGAACTTTTCAACGTCATCTTTGGGAATGGAACTTTTTGCATGTTATTGCCAAGAATCAAATTCTTGTTATCCTTTGAAGGTATCTTCTTCTTCTCATTCTCATGAGTGGCTCATTGATTATGGAGCCTCTTACCTCATGGACAAAAATGAAGCAATGTTTTCTTATTTAAATGATTGTAACAAAAAAAATATTTATGTTGGTGATGATAGATATCTTAGTGTTGTAGGCTTTGGAACTATTCATCTAGATAAAGACTATTTTAATGATGTATTATGGGTTCGTACCTTGTCCTGCAACCTTCTATATATTTATCATATAACTCATTTTGTTGAAGGGAAAACCGTAGAATTCTCATCTCATGATGTTGTAATTAAGGACCTAAGATATCGTAGACATATTTTAGGTACTGAAATTGTTGATGATTCCACAACGTTGTATAAGTTTGAAAATTTTGGGTCATCATGTATTCCCTCCATTTTTGTTTTATCATATTGATGAAGTGAGAAAATTTTGGCATGATCGATTTGGTCACTCAAACTATCCCTCTCTTCGAAATATATGTAGAGAAAATATGGTGACATCTCTTCCTATGGTTCCTTGTCGAGATGGTGTTTGATCTAGTTGTGTACTCAAAAAACATCATCGGGATATTTTTCAAAAAATGTGCCCCTTGGCACGCTTTAGCCCCTTTGTAGTTTGTGCACAATTATTTATGTCGTCCACTTCCACTTGTTTCTTTCTCTGGCTACCAGTAATTTTTAAATTTAATTGATGATTTTTCTAGATGCACTTGGCTATACTTCTTAAAGCTCAAGAGTGAATTTTTAACATGATCTTGGCCTTTAACGCCTTTGTTGAGAAAAAATATGGACATCGAATTCCTAAGTTAATATCTGACAATGGAGGAGAATATGTTAACAACAAATTTATCAACTTTTGCATTGATCATGGAATTCAATTGTAGCATATTGTTCCATATAATCCACAACAAAAATATAACCAGGCCTATTCATCAAGTGTCCACGCCTCAAGTTCGACGACATTCCATGATTGGTAACTTCCAGCATGAGTCCATGGAGTTCAAGACACTTACCTGAATGAGAGCCCTATGGTCTCCATATCCGAGAAAATTTTATGACATATTATCCAAATAAGGATAAGACCTAGCTGGGAAACCTAGCTTGCACACTTGTAGCTGAAAGAAAGAATCACACTCTAAAAGAAATGGCTAATTGTATGCTTCAATATAAAGGACTTAGTCTTAATTTTTTGGTAGAAGCCATTGCTTGTGTAAAGTAAATGTTAAATCACACTCCTACTAAGGTTTTATGGAATATCACTCCAAAAGAAGCATGGAACTTAATCAAACCATATGTCAGTCACTTTCGTGTTTTTGGAAGTGTAGCTTGGGCCCATATCACATGAGAAACATAAATCCTTAGAACCTAAGAGTGAAAAATGAATTTTGGTTGGATATTATGAAGATGTCAAAGGATATATAATTGTTCAACCCAAATCCAAAAATGTAATCATTAGAAGAGATGTAAAATTTGTGAAAATATATCGTCCTATGAGCCGAGTTTGGTGGGTGTGCCACCTTATTCCTACAAGCCTGATTCGACATATATGCCACCTCTCTCTATCTTTTCTACCTCTGACAACACTCCTTCTATTTCAGATGATGACAACGAGTATAAAAATCCTCCTCCACCTCCTCAGTATATTCCTTCAACTCCATATATTCCAAAATGGGTCTACTCTACTTGGGATGAAACAGGTTCTCTTAAAGGCGACCCTACAGATCATCCTCGTACACATTCTCAGTTCAATACAACCTCTTCCTTATTGGATCAAGTTCCAAAAATCTTGATCCAGACACCTTTGAAGAAGCTTCAGGTCATCCAGATTGGGATGCTACTATGAATGAAGAATATCATTCCTTATTGGCAAAAGATACTTGGCATCTTGTTCCTCTTCCAAAGCGAAGAGAAATTGTCAGATGCAAATGGGTTTACAGAACAATGTTTGGACCAAATGGAAGAGTGGATAAACATAAATATCGTATTGTTGCTAAAGTATTTTCACAAGTTTAAGGCATTGAGTATACTGAAACCTTATCCCATTTTTCCAATTGAGTTCTATCTACCTTGTTCTTTCCCTTGCTGCCTCCTTTAAATGGGAATTCCATCAAATGGATGTTAGATCTACCTTCTTACATGGGGACCTACATGAATAAATATACATGGAAGAACCCCCTGGATTTATGCAAAACGTATCTATCCTTGTTTTTCATATTAGGAAGTCTCTCTATGGTCTGAAACAAGCCCCTCAGGCTTGGTATGCCAAAATGGATAGCTTTCTCTTAGATAATGGTTTTTCTAGATGTCATTCCGATAACACAAATCTACACAAAGAAAGTGGGTAAGTTCTTAATAATCCTTGTTCTTTATGTTGATTACCTTATCCTTACTGGTATTGATACCAACGATATAAAACATGTGAAGTCTAGCCTCAAAAATAAGTTTGAAATGAAAAAATTAGGATGCTTGCATTATTTCCTTGGTTTTCAAGTCTTGCAATCCAAAGAAGGTATTACCCTTTCTCAATCCAAGTATGCCCATGATATTCTATGCCACTTTCACATGGAAGACTATAAGCCAACCCCTTCTCACTTTTAGTCTGGATTCAATATTTTAGTCACTTTTAATTCCCTTGAAGTTGATGCTACCTTATACATCAAATTGTTGGAAAAAATCTCTATCTAACACATACACGTCCTGGCTTTTCCTTTGTTATTGGTCTTGTTTCTCAGTTTATACACAAACCTCATGAAGTCATTGGAAAATAGATAAAAGAATAATTTGATATATTCAAGGTACAATTCAATTTAGGATTCATTACAATGAAGGAGCATCTCAATTGTTGATTGCTTTCACTGATTTGGATTAGGCTGGCGACCCTGATGATCGAAATTCTACTGCATGTTATGTATTCACTCTTGGTTTAGGACCTATTACATGGTATTATAAGAAACAAAGTGCCATCTCTATTTCTTCGACAAAACTAGAGTATCGTGGTGTTGTTGAAGCCAACAAGGAAGCCGTATGGCTTCGTCAGATCCTGTCTGAATTTGGTCGTCATCAACAACATCCAACTAAACTTTGGTATGATAATCAGAGTGCCATTCAACTATGCAAAGATCCAGTTCATCATCAACGCATGAAACACATTGAGCTACACATATACTTCATCAGAAAGTTTATTCATGATCGTGTTATTGAATTGCACTATTGTTCAACCAATGATCAAGTTGTTGATATCTTTACAAAGGCTCTCACAGAAGCAAAGTTTACCAAAGTTTGATCTATGCTTGGAGTTCAGGAAAGTTATCATTAAAGGGGCATAGGTTCTAATGCCTTCTTCCTTCTCCTATTGTGTCACCTTTGTAAATACTTCAATCCTATGCCAAGTTTTTCTTAAAGGGGGATGTTAGGATATTCCAACACTTAAGAAATAGTTAAGTATAACTTGGTCTAGTGTAGAGTTAGGTAAAATGTGTTTCTTTACTATGTACATTTCTAACTTATAATCCAACTATTACGATATTAAGTGATATGACGGTTCATTCTCTCATTGGTATTACTGACACTTGATCTATGGCTTAGCACTCGATTAGTCCATAATCTCTATTTAAAGAGCATGGAGGGTCATTTTTCTAGTGACTTTTTATTAGAGAACCTTATGTAAATTTTCTTTCTTTATATTAATAAAATGCCTGAAGTGGCCATGTTGGCTTGGGATTTGGAATGTTTAACTCTTTGATGGTTTTAATCACATCAAATATTGGTGTACTGATCTATGATCTATTTGTGAGTGGTGACCTTTGGTATTTTATCTAAGTAACTTACCCTGTAAATTCCTACAATCTTGAAATATAGGAAAATATAAGGAGAAAAACATGAGAGATAAGGGTTATGAGTGAAAAGATAACATGAAATAAAGGATTTTAGATAAAAATGAAAGGATTAAATGGGTAATATAGTTACAATATCCATGAGTAACACCAAGTTGTATTTTTGTTGAAATCCACCAGAGAAAGGAATCAAAACCTTGGTCTTCTACTAGAAAACCCTGCAAGGAAAAAAAAAAGAAACATAAATTGTGAAAAAATAGTAAATGATTGATAATTAGGTGCAACATGGGACTATAAAGGTAAAGTGTAGAGGGAAAATCAAGAACCTGTAAATGAAATATATCAATTTGAAAACTAGAGGTAATAGTGAACTTGAAACAATGATGCGTTGTACATGTGCAACCACCATAGTGAGAACATGAATATTTTTGTACCATTTAACCCTCATATTGTTATATACATCAAAAAAATTCCATAAAATGTAACCAAATACAATTATGTTACCTGAACTCACAATGGATTTCCAGATGTGAGTGAATTTGTACCATATCGACACCTCAAGGACACTAGATGTCATTGAAACACATAACTCTATAGGATGTGAAAGACATAGTTATGGAGGGCCATCAGGAGCAGAGGAATGACAAAAAATGTGGTGTAATGGCCATGGACCATGGAGTAAGCATGTTAGGGTTTGAGTGGATTGATCCCCACCCTCGAACCAATTACCCTCATCCTAGTCGTCAAACAATACCCAAGGATATTTGCAACCCATTTGAATAAGGAGACGTGGCTTGAATGAACTAGATCGGCCTATCCCCAAGGTATGGTCGCACATGGAGCATTAATTACAAATATACAAACTGTTGATTGGAAGTACCAATACAGAGACACTTCATAAATTATAAAGGGTAGGAAATTAATACATATTAAAGAACTAATAAATCACAAGGTTAAAGTAACACAAAGTTTCATAGGTATAAGGAATATAACATAAAGTGGGAGAAAGGTTAATGGTTAGTTGCACTTCAGAAATAGTTGAATCAACTAAATTTAATAATTCAAACTAAATAATGATAGTTCTACATACCGTTAGGGGGGGTTATGTTAGAGCTAAATTTCATGAAAAAAATACAAAATTGATCTGAACATACGCATGAATGAAAAAAAATACAAATATAACCATAAATTCAGAGATGCATCAGAAATAACACTTCACTTGATTAATATCAAAGAACTGAAATATGCTTACAGACATAATGGAAATAAACTAGCTCAGGCGATAGTAGCTTATCTCTAAGAAGAGATGTGGTGGCTATAGGCATCTGAACTATGTTACAATGAGGCTCAAAATCATATTTAATATTGAGAAACAATGGAAAACCCTAAACATCCAAAAACCTAACCCTAGGAGATGAAGCACCGAAAATATGGGTCCTATTTGGGTAAATTGTTACATCAACTTCCCGGTGTCGTAACTTCGGCATACGATCTTCGTTTGATGCTCACAATACTTGGTTAAAAATATATATATATATAAGGAATACACCTTTTGAGTGGAAAACATGATTCAAAGACTCATTTTTTCCTCGTTTTTCCCAAAAAATGTTGTTTAGGGCCTCAAAACGGCTCCAGAATTTCAGGACTCAAAAAAATACCAAAAATATTAAAATGTGCTACAATTAAGGAAACTAAAAAACTAAAAGAAACAATGGTAGGGTTCCAAGTGGAATAGGCATGTGGCCACCAATATCCACCTCAATCAATCATGCCCCCTTAGGAACCATTTAGTGCCTCCATGAGATAGGGAAACTTATATTAAACTTGGTCCATAATGAGCCACTTGCCTTGGTGCAGGAGTTGGCCAAATTTGACAACCCAATATAGTTGGATATTCTGCTAACAGGTGTTCTTGATCTATTTTTCCATAATCCAATCAATGGTGGTATGTCCCATGTAGTCTGGCTTTAACTCCGTTGGTGTGAGTTGTTCTACAATGTTGGATGTGTCTAGTAATGGTGGAAAGTATGGTCGAAGTTATTGCACATTGGACACTTGATGTGGGCCAAGGAATGATGGAATTTTTAGCTCAAAATAATGGCCCCCTACAGCCTTGGTGATGGTTTATGGCCCATATCGGAGTAGTTCAAGATTACGGTGGGGCCTAATGAGGCGCTCCTTATGAAAATGTAGCCAAAATTTTGTCACCCACCTGGAACTTGTGTGTAACCCTATGCTGATCATCTCACTTCTTTTACTTAGCATTGGATTCATCCAATATTTCATACAAGGAAAATTTTAAGGATGGAAGTTTACCTTAAAGTTTAGAAACCTTGGCAAATCTTACTAGTCCCTAATATGAAAATTGTGAAATGCTTGTTAATATTCTTATAAAATATTTGTATTTATAATGATTTTATAATAGTATATATAAAAAATTTTCTATTTTTGAGGTAAAATAATTCTATAATATAAAATTTGGGCGAATCAGTAAAAAAAAAATCAAAATTGGTGAAGCGTTATTTTGGAAAAAACATGGAAAATTAGCCGAATTGCGAATATTAGCCCCTAAAATTTTCCCTAATGTCATAGACCTAGTAGTGAATGTGCTAGATTCGATCAATGTAGCTATTAGCCCTGTCAGTTTCAGACTGGATATGGGCCGAAGTTGTCTGAGTGGCTACAAATGGTATGGCCACATCGATGGGACATAGTGGATGGAATCTCAACCACACCTGAAAGGGGTTGTGGCCAGTTGAGCTATAGAGAGCTTTGTTGTAGTTATGCTAGACATAAGGGAGGTTTTCGTCCCACGTTCAAGGATGCTTCAAGTAGTACATGCACAAGATGTGTACGATTATCCTACTGACGACCTCCATTTGGCCATCATTTTGGGGGTGGAAAGAGTGGACTTAGTGAGCTTGGTATATAGCATCAAATAGAGACTTGAATAAAATATTCTTCAGAAAATTCTATCTAGATATGAGACAATGGACTGTGGGATCCAAAATTTTACCCACACTCTTTCAACGAATTTCTTAGCAGTGGTTTCTTTTGTGATACTCTTCTTGTAGGCTACCATGATGACCATACTAGAGAATCTGTCGATGACCAAGAAAACATAGTCATTCCCATGTTTAGTCAAAGGGAGGTCCAACATGTAATCCATGAAGATGGATTACCAAGGTCAACTAGGAGTAGGTATAGGAGTATATAGTTCTTACTTCTTCATGGTTGGTTTGGCAATGGTGCAAGCAGTGCAAGATCTGATGTACTTCCCAACATCTTGTTGAATGTTCGACCAATAAAGATAGTTATGTAGCACGACCACTATTTTCTCTACTATCAAGTGTCTAGTGATGAAAATGTAGTGTCCCTCCTAAATCATCTTGGAACACTTGCTTGGAGGAACATAGAGGTGTCCTAGATGACATAACAATGTATCCTAGAGGTGAAAATTTTGGAACTTGCTTACCTTACAAGAGTTTCTGGTATGTGTTGGATCACTCATTTATAGATGCGACCACTCTGATGTCTCTTTCCCACAAGATTCAAGAACAGTGGTCAATTCCATTACTGGTGGTCAGCTAACGTTGTCTACAACATTATTGGTGTTGCCCTTATTGTAATTAATGTTCAAGTGGAACTGTTGTATGTATGTGGACCATTGCTTATGGCGAGAGTTCTACAACTTCCCTTGTGTCTGTATAAACTAAAGGGGTTGGTGGTATATGTGGATGGTCATTTCCTTCCCCATAATGTAATGCTTCCATTTTTGGTAGGAGTACACAAGGAAATATATCTTTTTTTCATAGGTGGGATAATTTCAGACTGTGTCTGAAAGTGTTTCACTATGATATGCCACTAGATGCCCTCGCTGAGTGAGAACTGCACCAAGTTGAAAGCATCTATCTCGATCTCAAATGGTTGTTGTAGGTATAGTAAGGTTAGAACTAGGGGAGAGTAGAGATGACGCTTCAATTTCGAAAACACCTTCTGTTTGGATTTAGACCAAAATAAATTTTATTTTTCTCTGCCCTTGGTGAGTTGTCTCAAAGGAAAAGTGACATGAAAGAACCACAACATGAGCCTGTTGTAGAAATTAGCAAGACCTAGAAAGTTGTGGAGCTCTATTAGAGGGGTTGAGGTTGGACAATCCCAAATGAATTGTATCTTTTTTGGTTCTCCACACACACCATTCTCATCCATGATGTACCCAATATATTGAACCTAGGTCATACCAAACGTGCATTTATCCAAATTGGCACACAGCTTTTGTTTCTGCAGAGTTTGGAGGACTTGTTGAATATGGTAG
Organism: Pinus albicaulis; assembly: GCA_034641835.2. NCBI lineage: Eukaryota > Viridiplantae > Streptophyta > Pinopsida > Pinales > Pinaceae > Pinus > Pinus albicaulis. The sequence continues at coordinate 993,974,344 of CM076583.1, forward strand.
AGGTGCTCTTCCAAAATTTGAATAAATATCAGGATATCATCGAAATACACGACCATGAATGAGTAGGTGAAGGGTCATAATATGTCATCCATAACCCTCATGAAGGTTGCAGGGGAATTCGTCAACCCAAAAGGCATGACAAACCATTTGAAAAGGCCCTCCTTGGATTTGAAGGAAATTTTCCACAGATGAGAGGGTTCTATGGGTATCTAGTGATACTCAGACTTCAACTTGATATTGCTGAAATATTTGGCCTCCTTGAGGTCATCCAAAAGGTCATAAATCCATTGGATTGGATACCTATTCCAAACAGTGATCTTGTTCATTGCCCGATAGTCAATACAGAGTCTCCAGATCCCATCCTTATTCTGCACCAACATGATCAGGCTCCCACAGGTTGATGAAATTTTCTTTGATGTTCCCTTTCTAGAACAAATCCTAAATTTGTCTCTTGATTTTGATCATTCTATAGAACATAGCGTCAATAGATAGGTCCATTGGGTAGCGACGCACCTGGGGTCAAATCAATGGGGTGCTTGAATTGATAGTGTAGAGGTACCCCTATGGCTGAGGTGAATATGCCCCTGTACTCCTCCATGACCTTGTGTATCTGTTATTTCCATGTGGAGGAGGTCTGTCTGGAGGCCGTGGCCACAATATTCTTATTTCCCTGAGGGAAATTCATAAGGAAAAATAATTTCCCGATCTCGGAAATGAGCTTAGTGCATTGCTTCGTAGTGATCAAAGAGATAACGGTCTAAAGTGCTACCTCAAGTATCCTATACAACTTATTTCCCAAGGTAATAATAATAGTGTGAGGCCTAGACTCATACAAAACATGTCACTTCCACAAGTATGGTTGGCCTAATAATACATCACAAACTTCAAGTGGAGAAACATCACATAATACCTCATCTGTGAAGGGCTTGATGTTGTAGGGAAGGTGACAATATTGGTTGAATGAAAGATATCGTCCTTGGTGAAGCCACTCGATGGTGTATGGTTATAGGTATGTTGTGGTTGATAGGCCTAGCCTCTTCACCAACTCTACTAAAATGATGTTATTTTTTCTTCTGCTATTGACAATGAGCTCCAGCGGAGAACCCTTCACCCACATATGGGAGTGGAAGTGACACCCCCCCCGCCCCCTTTGGATCTTCAAGCTCATCCTTCTAGATCTTGGTGGTGGAAACAATGGCACTGGGCTCTGCATCAATAATATGATTTCCTTTTTCATTCCCCTTATCGAGTTCTTACTCAGAGTCAGAGCATGTATCTGATTCAGAAACAATTAGCTCGCCCACTAGTGATTTCTTGGCTCGATACTCACTTGTGTTGTGAGTGGAGTTCTTATAGAAATCACACCACTTTCTCATGTCCTTATTTGTCTTCGTGGTGTTGTTCTTTGCTTGCAGCTTTGGAGGATTGTCCTGGGTCACCTTGACTCGGAATTATCATTTTTTTGACAATTTGGGGGTGCCTTTCTCTTGCCTTAGATTCATAGATCAAAAGTATCGATTCTTCTATTTAAAATTGTGCTCGATCTTAGAAGCATATCTCTATACCGCACCAAGTGAGGAGATGTCGAGGAACTCCATTTAATATTGAATTTATCTATGAAAACAACTGTGGTACTTAAGCACCATATTTTTCTCCGAGTCTTTGATACCCAGCTCTGTATGCAGGGTATGGAATAGATTCGCCAGTTCATGCACATCTTGATCCCTTTTTCATTGGAGCTTAGTCCACTATATGCACTTGTCCTCATAACTCCCCACAGGGTAATATTATTCCTTGATGGGATCTAAAAAATAATTCCAAGTGGTTTCTGCTAAAGACAGTGACAATTCTCTCTCGTCCCTCTGTTCGTAGTAGGTTTCCCACCAATATTTTAGATTTGTGGCAATTTTGAGGAGAGAAAAAGTAATATTTTCCCTATTGGAAAAATCATGAATTGAAAAATATCCTTCCAACAAATTTTACAATATATCTACCACATCTGCATGTATTTGGCCTTCAAATACAACAATTTCAAATTTGACTTGTACCTTGAAGGGAGTGGCGCCTCTATAGTGACCTCCAGACAAAGATGTGTCACCTGTGGGTATCTGTCGAAGGATATAGGAAAATTTGTCTATCATCATGTTCCTATGTCGCTTGAGGGATTCCTTGAGAAATATTTTGAAAGGATCTAAAACTCCCTCATCTTTATTCTCTTTTGCCATGGGAGGTTGTTAAGGTTTACGAGGCTGGTCGTGCAAAGGTTCAACCAGTTTGATCCCTAACTTCATATAACCTGACCTCATTAGGGACACGCAAAGAAAATCAAAAAAAGAGAACACTGCTCTTATACACTGATACGAACTTAGGAAGGGATGAAAAAAAATACAAATATAACCATAAATACAAAGACATAGTATAAATAACACTTCATTACATTAATATAAAAGAACTGGAATATCCTTACAGCGAGAATGGAAATAAACTAGCTCGAGTAATGGTATCTTATCTCTGAGAAGAGATGTAGAAACTACATGCCTTTGACCACATTACAGTGAGGGTAACAGGCTTATATATTATTGAGAAACAAATGAAAACCCTAAACATCCAAAAACATAACCCTAGGAGATGAAGTGCCAAAACTATGTGCCCCGTTTGGGTAAATTGGTACATCAACTTCCTGGGGTCATAACTTTGGGATACGATCTTTCTTTGATGCAAATAATACCTCATTAGAAATATCTCTCTTAGGACCAAAAATTTCAAGTCGACACATTTTTTCCTTGGTTCTCACAAAAAATTTGTTTAGGGCCTCAAAATTGCTCCGAAAGTTCAAAACCCAAAAGCTACCAAAAATAGTAAATTATGCTAGAATTAAGGAAACTTAAAAATTCAAAGAAAAATGGTGGGGGTCCAAGTGCAATAGGCAGGTGGCCACAAATATTTACTTGGATAAAAAAATTTCTCACATGTAAATCCAATAATGACATAATCCAAATGGAATTTATGATGATAAGTGTATGGTGATAATGTATAACATTTTGATTTAATTCTATAGTATTGTTTTTTAAACTCATGTGGTGATCATTTTTTAAAGAGCTTTCTTGATTATCCATAGTGCTAGAGAACAAGTGTCGACATTTCGAATCCCAACGGGGATCCATCATTAGGATTCGAAACATCGACACTTGTTCTCTAGCACTGTGGATAATCCAGAAATCTCTTTAAAAAATTCTATAGTATACCAGTAAATTGAGTATATAAGTATTTAACCAGAAATATATATATATATAGAAGCGGGTAAATAACAAGGGGATGCCAATTATTTATAGCTCATGTAGAAGCGGGTAAATAACAAGGGGAGGAAGAAAATTTAGATACTTTGTCAATTATTAAGGAATTTAATGATGTATTCCTAGAGGAAATTCCCAATATACCACCTCATAGAGATATTGATTTATCCATTGCTCTGGTACCCAGTGTAGCCCCAGTGTCTAGAGAACCTGACCGAATGAGCCCACCTGAACTACTCGAGATGAAAATGCAGCTCCAAGACTATTACACAAAGGCTATATCTGGCCTAGTGTGTCACCATGGGGGGATCCCATGTTGTTTTTCAAGAAAAAATAGGGTACATTTAGGATGTATATTTACTATCGTCAGTTAAACAAGTTAACTATAAAAAAAATTATCCCTTGTCCCGTATTGATGACTTGCTTGACCAAGTGAGATGGGAAACCACTTTTTCCAAAAATTGACTTAAGGAATGTATATCACCATCTAAGGATCAAAATTCAAGATGTTTACTAAACAACCTTCAGGACCGGATATGGTCACTATGAGTTTGTAGTGCTACCATTTGGCCTCACTAATGCCCCAACAACCTTTATGTTTTTGATGCACAATATACTCAACAAATATTTAGGTAAATTTGTGCTAGTATTCATTGAAGACATTATGGTATATTCTAGAAATGAAGAAGAACATAAGGAACACTTAATTTGGTGTTGTAATCTTTAAGCTAAAATCAAATGTATGCCAAATACAACAAATTTGAATTCTACAAAACCATAATACAATATTTGGGCCATGTTATTTCTAGGGAAGGATTAGAAGTTAATCCTAAAAAGGTTAAAAACATGGTAAATTGTCCTATACCAAAGGATGTGATTGTTGTTTAATCATTTATGGGACTCGGACGATATTATTGAAGGTTTATAAAGGGATTTTATATAATAGCATATATTGTCACATCATTACAAAAGGAAGTATTAAAATTTTAAGGGATTGTAGAGTGTCAAAATATTTTTGATACACTAAAACATTTACGCACAACAAATCCCATTTTAAAACTTGCAGATCGAAATAAAGAATTTACAGTTTGCACTGATGCTTGTATGGACGGGTTAGGAGGAGCTTTACTGAAAGATAATTATGTGACAACTTATGAGTCAAGGAAGTTATAAATTGATGAAAAGAACTATCTTGTTTATGAATTAGAGCTAGATGTTGTCATACATGCCTTAAAAATGCGGAGCCATTATTTTTCAGGGAAGAAATTAAATTTGGTAACTAATCATTTGATCCTAAAATATATTTTTAGCCAACGAGATCTCAATTCTAGAAAAGTTATATGGATGGAATTACTTAGTGAATTTGATTTTGACATAAAACATATGAAAGGGAAATAAAACAAGATAGAAGATGCTTTGAGAAAGCATGATTACAACTTGATGGAATTGGCTATTAGTAGTATGAATACATACTTTATAGAGAATATTATAAATTTTGTAACCAGTGACTCAAAATATTAGGAAATTCAATAGAAATTACAAGAAATTAACATTCATGGTTATGCAAAAAATTCAGAAAAAATGTTGATTTATAGAAAAATATTGTATGTTCCCAATGTACCTCCTTTAAAACACATGATATTTGATGAATATACTAAGAAATAGTACGCAAAACATCTTGGGTATCAAAAAATGATTACAACAATGAGAAATATTTTATTTTGCCTAGGTATGAAGAAAGAGGTGTCAGAGTATTTTAAAAAGTGTTTAAAATGTCAACCGGTGAAGGTTGAAAATCAACACCTTATTGGGTTGTCGAATCAACTACCTATTTCTGAGTGGAAGTGGTAAATAATCTCCTTAGACTTTATTACCGGTTTACCAAAAACCAAAAGGCAGCATTACTCCATCATTGTAGTGGTAGATACATTAAGTAAGGAAGCTCATTTCATACTAGTACAATCTACTTTTGGCACGACACAAATTGATAATCTATTCATGAGAGAATTTTTTTGACTTCATGGAATACCCAAGATGATAATATCGGACAAGGATGTCAAATTCACCTCAAATTTCTAGAAATCATTGTTTGGGGGTATGGGTATGCAATTAAATTTTAGTACCGCATATCATCCTTAAATAGATGGACAAATTAAAAGAAACAACAAAATTTTGAAGACATGCTCATAATGTATGTTCTGGAAATACCTAAAAAATGGGACGATTTTCTGCATTTAGCTGGGCTTAGGTACAACAAAAGCTATCAAAAATCTATTAAAATTATCACTTTTGAAGCCTTGTATGGAAAAAAATGCCAACCAAAGGATAGGATAATCCTTGGGCCATATGCATTGAAGCAAATGGAGTAGACAGTGCGAAGAGTTCACCAAAACATTGAAACCACAAAATATCGACAAAAAAGTAATACATACATGAAAATAAAATACAAGGAATTCAAAGTTAGAAACCATGTTTATTTTCGGGTGAAACGAACAAAAAGTACATTCAGGACGAGAAGTTGTCCAAAATTAGCACAACGATTTTGTGGACCATTTGAAATTTTGAACCGAATTAGACCCATAGCTTATCAATTTTCATTACCTAGTCACATTAAATTTCATAATGTTTTTCATGTATATTTACTTGAGAAATATGTACATGACAATTCTCATATTATTTATTTGAAAATGATACATGTGGAACCCGAAGAAGACTTCCTAGTAAAACCTCTGGGATTGAGCCGTCATTCGGGTTAAAGTGAAATTTAAGCATTGAATATCGAAGAGGCTACATGGGAACAAGAAGAGGAAATGCAAAAGAATTATCCAGCACTTTTTCAAAGGAATGGAAATTTAACACCGAGGAGGGTGTAAATAAAAAGGGAGGAGGAATGTGACACTCCTCCACCGCTCAATTATTATTTTTAGTATTATTATATTCCTTTTTAAAAGAAATGAACCATCGTATTTTGAATGGCAGAAAATCCATGAGGTGTATTGGAAATACTTATTTAATTTGATATTTTATTAGTAAATAAATGATATTGGAAACACTTGATAATAAGACATTTGAAGATGAGATTTTATCCAAGATAACTCTTTCATGATAAGAATTATAGAAGGAATACTAGATAGGCTTAATGGATGGGAGAGAAAAAAACCCCTAAGTTTCTTAGTTGGATAAAAATAATAAGGCTGGATAAGCATAAAGCATTGCAGGGGATTAAAAAAGAGAGCTTCTCTCGAAAATCCTAGGCAAGTGGTTGTGAGAGACTGCAAAAGCGAGACATCGCTAGAGGAAAAATCCATCATGAAAGAAAAGTATGAATATACCTATGTCAGGATCAATGGTTGTTGATACATTGACAATTGATTCTCAACTCGGGGGTGAACTCGGAGGATTGCGATTCTATGGTTGGGTGGAGAAAAATGTCAAACTCTCAAGTGTATTCTATCTGTGGTGATATTGGTTAGACTATTATTTATTATGATTGATTTATTTATTTCATAAAGGTTTGGAAGCTTTTATTTTTGTTTCTAAGGAATGTAAATCATATATGTAGTATAGAATTGATATTCTTCCAGTAAACACAAGTATCCTATGATTTTAATTTAGTTAAAGTCCATATCTACACTTATGAGTTTAGATAAAGGGTTTTTGTGTATTTCTGGAAGTAAATAGGAAATTTTTCAGTAGTAACTAGTGTAGATAAGCTATCTGAGCCTAATCAGATCTACTTGTATGTAACTAGGAAGAAAGTTCTGTTTAATTATAGGTTTATGGGTATAACATTGATCTGTATATTAGCTTGATCTTGTGGATAGTGGACTCAATATATATGGAAAATTTTCAGTGAATTAGTAAAGGGATCTATTATCTTCTTGTAATAAATTTGTAGAGTATACTAAGATCAGTGGAGGAAAAGAAAGAGAGCCACTGAAATTTTTGGGGTGTGGGGAACCCCATCTGTTGAGGGATTTCCCAAAAAATCCCAGATCTGTCCAAAACATCCAAGTTGGTCATGAAGCCACCATAGTGAATGATATTGGCAAGAATATTCCCAGGATGAGCACAAATTTAGATGATACATATGCAGAGAATAAATCAACGATGATTGATATTGAAGGCAATATTTCCAACCAATCTGTCTCTACTTTAAGGTGCTAGTTTTAGCTACATTGGGCCGCAAGTGGTTGCAAAACGTAAACTCAAAACAATGCCTCGCTGGTACAATTAGCCACTGGTACCAAGAGAAGACTGACCAACCAAATAAGGAAATTCCATCTTGATTTAAATGGCTATACCACAACAGTGAATGTAAATTTACTTCCCCTTGGACCCTACAACATATTGATTGGAATGGATTTGCTGGAAAAATAGGGGGGCATTATAAATTATTTAGAAAAAAAATGACTTGTGTGAATCAGTAGGGAGAAAATCAAACAATTCAATTCATAAAAAAACCTATATCTCTTAGACAAATTTTAGCCATACAAATGAAAAAGAGTGCACAAAAGGAATGCCAATTATGTATGATTCATGTAGAATCAGGTAGCTAACAAGGGGAGGAACCAAATTTAAATACTTTGTCGATTATTAAGGAATTTCATGATGTATTCTGAAAGGAAATTCCCAATATACCACCTCACAGAGATATTGATTTCTCCATTTCTCTGGTACCTGGTGTAGCCATGGTGTCTAGAGAATGTCACCGAATGAGCGCACATGAACTATTGGAGATGACAATGTAGCTCCAAGAATTTTATGCAAAGGCTATATCTAGCCTAGTGTGCCACCATGGGGGGATCCCACATTTTTTTTCAAGAAAAAATATGGTACATTTAGGATGTGTATTGGCTATCGTTAGTTAAACAAGTTAACTATCAAAAAAATTATCCCTTGCCCCTTATTGATGACCTACTTGACCAAGTGAGACAGGAAACCATTTTTTCCAAAATTGACTTAAGGACAGTATATCACCATCTAAGGATCAAAAGTGAAGATGTTCACAAAACAACCTTCAGGACCAGACCTGGTCACTATGAGTTTGTAGTGCTACCATTTGGCCTCAGTAATGCCCCAACAACCTTTATGTGTTTTATGAACAACATACTCAACAAATATTTTGGTAAATTTGTGCTGGTATTTATTGAAGACATTATGGTATATTATATAAATTAGGAATAACATAAGGAACACTTAATTTTGTGTTGCAAATGTTAAGGGAAAACCGACTATATGCCAAATACAACAAATGTGAATTCTACAAAACCAAAATACAATATTTGGGCCACATTATTTCTAGGGATGGATTAGAAGTTGATCCTAAAAAGGTTAAAACCATGGTAAATTGGCTTATACCAAAGGATGTGACTATTTTTCAATAATTTATAGGACTCACAGGATATTATCGAAGGTTTATAGAGTTTTTTTCTAGAATAGTATATCCTATCACATCATTACCAAAAAAGGGAGTAAAATTTGAATGGACCGCAGAGTGTCAAAATATTTTTGATATGTTAAAACATTTTCTCACAACAAATCCCATTGTAAAACTTGTAGATCAAAACAAAGAATTTATTGTTTGCACTGAATCTTGTATGGTCGGGTTTGGAGGAGCTTTACTGCAAGATAATTATGTGACAGCTTATGAGTCAAGGAAGTTGTAAATTCATGAAAATAATTATGTTGTTTATGAATTAGAGCTGGATGTTTTCATACATGCCTTAAAAATGTGGAGTCATTATTTTTTAGGGAAGAAATTAAATTTGGTAACTAATCATCTAAGCATAAAATATCTTTCTAGCCAACCATATCTCAATTCTAGAAAAGCTATATGGATGGCATTACTTAGTGAATTTGAGTTTGACATAAAATGTATAAAAGGGAAATAAACAAGATATCAGATGAATTGAGAAATCATGATTACAATTTTATGGAAGTGGCTATTAGTAGTATTAATACATCAAGACTCAAAATATCAGGAAATTCAATAGAAATTACAACAAATTAACATTCGTGGTTATGTAGAAAATTCTGAAAAAACAGTTGAATTATATAAAAAGATTCTATGTTCCCAATGTACCTACTTTAAAACACATGATACTTGATGGCTATCATAGGAAATAGTATGCAGGACATCCTAGGTACCAAAAAATGATTACAACATTGAGAAATATTTTCTTTTGGCCAGGTATGCAGAAAGAGGTGTCAGAGTATTTAAAAAAGTGCTTAAAATGTCAATAGGTAAAGGTTGAACATTAACAAACTGTTGGGTTGTTGAATCCACTACCTATTTCTGAGTGGAAGTGGGAAATAATCTCTTTCTACTTTATTATCGAATTACAGAAAATCAAATTGTAATAGGACTCCATGATGGTAGTGGTAGATACATTAAGTAAGGAAGCTCATTTCATACCAGTACAATTTACTTTTGGCACAACATAAATTGATAATCTATTCATGAGAGAATTTTTTTGACTTCATGGAATACCCAAGATGATAATATCGGACAGGGATGTCAATTTCGCCTCAAATTTACGGAAAAAATTGTTTGGGAGTATGGGTACACAATTAAATTTTTGTACTGCATATCTTCCTCAAATAGATGGACAAAATTAAAGAAACATAATTTTTTTTGAAGACATGCTCATAATGTATGTTATTGAAATACCTACAAAATGGGAAGATTGTCTGCATTTAGTTGAGTTTGGGTACAACAAAAGCTATCAAAAATCTATTAAAATGAGCCTTTTTGAAGCATTGTATGGAAAAGAAATGCCATACACCATTCAATTGGAGCCAACCAGAAGATAGGATAATCCTTGGGCCATATTCATTGAAGCAAATGTAGCACACAATGCGAAGAATTCAACAAAACATTAAAACCACACAAGATGAACATAAATTATGTAGTCGTGAAAAGAACATATAAGGAATTCAAAGTATGAGACCATTTTTATTTGTGGGTGAACCTAAGAAAAATAACATTCAGGACGAGAAGCTATCCAAAATTAACACAATGATTTTGTGGACCATTTGAAAATTTGAACAGAATTAGACCAGTAGCTTATCAATTAGCATTACCTCGTCACATTCAATTTCATAATTTTTTTTCATGTATCTTTATTTAATAAATATGTACATGAAAGGTCTCATATTATTTATTGGAAAATGCTACACGTGGAACCCGAAGAAGACTTCCTAGCAGCACCTCTCTGTATATTAGACAAGAAAGAGATCTGGCTCTGGGATTGAGTTGTCGTTCGGGTTAAAGTGAAATTTAATCATGTATTCTCAAAAAGGCTACATGAAAGTGGGAAGAGGAAATGTTCAAAATTTATAGAGCAGTGTTTCAAAGGAATGGAAATTTAACACCGAAAATGGTGTGAATAAAAAGGGCGGAGGAATGTGACATCCCTCGACTGCGGAATTATTATTTTTAGTATTATTATATGATTTTTTTTAAAATGAACCATTGTATTTTGAATGGCGGAAAATCCATGAGGTGTATTGGAAATACTTATTTAATTGGATATTTTATTAGTAAATAAATGAGATTGGAAATGCTTGAGAATAAGATACTTGAAGATGAGATTTTATTCGAGATAACTCTTTCATGATAAGAATTATAGAAGGAATATCGGATAGGCTTTATTGATGAGAAAGAAAAATCCTTTAAGTTTTTTAGTTAGATAAAAATACTAAGTTTGGATAAGCATAAAGCATCACAAAAGATAAACGAGAGCTTTTATGTTTGTGAGAGACCACAAAAGTGAGACATCGCTAGAGCAAAAATCCATTATGAAAAAAGGTATGCATATACCTATATTGCAGGAATCAATGGTTGTTGATACCTTGACAATTGATTCTCAACTAACTGGGGGAATGTGGTTTTATGGCTGGGTGGAGAAAAATGTCAAACTCTACAGTGTATTCTATTTGCGGTGATATTGGTTAGACTATTGCTTATTCTGATTTATTTATTTATTTATAAAGGTTGGGAAGCTGTTATTTTTTTTTATGAGGAATGTAAATCATATATGTACTATAGAGCTGATATTCTTCTAGTAAACACAAGTATTATGGGATTTTAATTTAGGTAAAGTCCATATCTACACTTATGAGTTTAGGGTTTTTTGTTTATTTATGGAAGTAAATAAGAACATTTTCAGCGGTAACTAGTGGAGATAAGCTATCTGAGCCTACTCTGATTTGCTTGTATGTAACTAGGAAGAAATTTCAGTTTAATTATAGGTTAATGGTTATAATATCCATCTATATATTAGGTTGATCTCGTAGACAGTGAACTCGATATGTATGGAAAATTTTCAGCTAATTACAAAAGGGATCTATTATCCTCTTGTAATAAATTTGTAGATTAGACTAACTTAGATTATTAGTTGATTCATTAATCATAAATACATGCATGAGATTGTTGAGATTTTCTGTTTTCAATAAAATAGGCAAAATCTCAGTAGATGACAACAATAGGAATTAGTTCCTAGATTAGCTCCAGTTTGTTGGGAGGGAGTTAATGCATCCTAAATTTGATGTGAGAGGATTTATGAGGCAGTTAGATTCTCTTTGCTATATAACAGGTATCCATATGGATGGTTTTGTGTGTGAGAGTTTGTGAGGATTTGATTTATGTAATCTCCTGTTTGATTAATAAAGAATTGCCGATGCCTATGTTGTGTGGACGTAGCCTAGATTGGTTGGGTGAACCACGTTAAACCTCTGTGTTTATGTGCATGATTTATTTGCAGATTATTTGTTTAATAAGATGTGCATATGATCTCCAACAAGTGGTATCAGAGCAATGTTGGAGTGCTGGTGCTGTTGATTGTTGTCCTGGAGTTTGCATGCTGGTGTTGCGTGGAGGTGGAGCGCAGTTGAGCGCTGTCCAACAGAAATGTAAGGCATGGAGGTATTCCGCTGGAGCGCTGGTGCTGGGCAAGCCAATCTCATCCACAAGCAGCGAAGGAAAGTGCTGGTGCGTGGCCGTGTTGGACTGTTGTCCAACCAGCGTAGAGGTATGTCGACCTGCGTCGCTGGTGCGTGGTAAACGCTGCTATGTGGAGATGCATTCATAACGCTGGAGTGAGCCTGCATGTTAATGCGTAGACCTGCGTGTGTTTGATTGGAGGTTAAACATCGCTGCGTGTGTAAAGGCTCAGTAAAACAGCGCTGGTGCGTGAGATTGTTAAACCGATTGCAGAAGCCAAAAATCAGTGTGAGTTTTCAAGGCGTAGATTCCGGAGCTATGAAGTCAGTGCATGAGCTGAAGTCTTTAGCAGCGTTGAATGGTGGACTCGCAGCAGTGAAAGGTGAACTTGTTGCACGGTGACTGCAAGTTTATTTTTTTTTTAAATCGATTATTAAAATGCCAACGTTGAACCTTCAAAGTTTTTTTTAAAACTGTTTTGATATGCTACGGATATATATGTTTCAAATCATTTTACATTGAAGTCACAAATATTCAATGTGTATTTTAAAAAGAAAAAAAGATTTGTGAAGAATCGATTTTTTGAAGTGGCTTTAAAAACTAAGGAACAATAAATCGATTATATTAGAAGGGTGGCCCATTAGAATAAATCGATTTGTATTATAGTATTTCTTTAAAATCGATTTGACATTTACAACGATGCACATGGTATTGTTGTTAAGTATTCAGCAATGTTCATTTTTAAAGTGGTATTTGTAAATTAAATGATTTTATTTAGTATGCATTTGAATGGTATGGCATTATTCATTTAAAGTTGATTTGAGATTGTTTGTTTTGAAATCAGATGGCGAAAACACAAAGTGCCATGAAATTGAAGTCACCTGCAAAAAAATTTTGGGACTGAAGGTAAGAGGCATGATCTGTGTCAACAAGGTGGTGAATTGCACTGTAGCTGGGGAAAAGCAAAAGGCCTTCTTCCATAACGGAGGATGAATGGGATGAGTTGGATGACAGAGCTCTGAGCGCAATTCGGTTATGTCTGGCGGGTGACATTCTATTCAACATTGTGTCAGAGAAGACCGCCGCAGGCTTGTGGATAAAGCTTGAAAAGCTCTACATGACGAAATCCTTGACAAATCGGATTCTCATGAAGCGACAGCTTTATGGTTTGCAGATGAAGGAAGGTACCTCGATTACTGACCATCTGAATGTTTTCAATACTCTATTGGTACAATTACAATGTCTAGATGTAAAATTTGATTCAGAGGATAAGGCAATAACTCTATTGTGTTCATTGCCCGAATCGTGGGATCACTTTGTTACTTCCATAAGCTTTAGTACTGCAGACATCCTTGAGTTTGACGATGTGGTTGGAGCCTTGTTTTCTGAGGAGACGAGGAAGAGGTCGAATGCAGACACCTCTACATCAGAGGCAATGATGGCTAGAGGTCGTTCTAAAGAAAGACGCTTCAGTAAGCACAACAACTCGCGTTCAAATTCGAAAGGGAAGAAGAGCAAAGTAAAGTGCTGGTTTTGTGGCAAATCGGGGCATTTGAAGAAGGACTGCTGGAAGCGACAACAACAAACTTCAAAAGCAGATTCTTCGACAGAGAAGAAGGAGGCAAACACGACAGATACAGGTTCGGTATCTGGTTCAGGTATGAGCGACGAGGTGTTATCAGTTAATTTGTCAAATCATGATCAACATTGGTTGTTAGATTCCGGTGCATCAAACCACATGTGTATTCATAGAGAATGGTTCAAGACGTATAGATCAGTTAATGATGGATTCGTGTACATGGGTTATGATGTCACATCTAATATTGTGGGAATAGGGAGTATACAGCTGCAAATGTTTGATGGGACAACTAAAATGTTAACTGATGTAAGACATGTACCAGATTTAAGGAAAAATCTAATTTCACTGGGGGCACTTGACACAAATGGATATAAAACTGTAATTCAAGGTGGAGTAATGAAAATTTACAAAGTTATTTTAATAGTAATGAAAGCTAAGAAAGTAGGAAATCTATTTCAGTTAGAAGGAAGAACAGGGTCAGTTCATGTGTCTACGGTGTCTGAACATGACAGTAGTTCCACTCACCTATGGCATCAAAGGTTGGGCCATATGAACGAAAGAGGGTTAAAGATTTTGGCTGATCGCAAATTACTTCCTAATCTAAAGTCCGGAAAGTTAGATTTCTGTAAACATTGTCTGTTTGGAAAACAAAGTAAGAAAAAGTTTAAAACAGGCAAACATACTAGTAAAGGAATACTTGATTATATCCATTCAGATGTTTGGTGTCCAGCACCTACAACCTCGTATGGTGGCTCGTCATATTTTGTATCGTTTATTGATGACTTTTCTAGGAAAGTGTGGGTCTACATGTTGAAAAGGAAGTCTGATGTTTTTACAGTTTTCAAGCAGTTTAGAGCATTGGTAGAAAACATCACTGGTAGAACTATAAAATTTTTAAGAACTGACAATGGTGGTGAGTTTACTTCCAAGGAGTTTGAAAACTATTGCAAGGATGCAGGGATCGAGAGACATAAGACTACTGTTTATACTCCTCAGCAAAATGGAGTTGCTGAACGCATGAACATGACTCTTTTGGAGAGAGCAAGGAGTATGCTGAGTAATGCTGGTTTGCAGAAGGAGTTGTGGACAGAAGCGGTGGCTACAGCTTGTTATGTGATAAATCGGTCGCCATCCACAGTGATAGGTTGCAAGATTCCTCAAGAGGTATGGAAAGGTCACCCTTGTGATTATTCTAAACTCAGAGTGTTTGGTTGTGATGCATATGCTCTAGTGCCTAAACATCAGCGAACTAAATTAGATCCAAAATCAAAAAGGTATATCTTTGTTGGGTATGGTGATGGAACAAAGGGATATAGATTGTGGGATCCTACTACCCACAAAATCATCATCAACAGAGATGTAAAGTTTAATGAATCCTCTCTTGTATAGTTAGATGTAGATAGTAAATTGAAACAGGATGATGTATTTGATTTTCAGCACATTCAGTTTGATAGCATTTCTAATGATAGTCATGATGACCATTGTTCAGATACTAGTCATGAACAGGTTTCAGAATCAGAATATGAACAGGGTTTAGGTTTAGATCATGAACAGGTCTCAGATACTGATCGGAAAGAAGTTCCTACAGATGGTAGTCAGCCAATTGTGAAAGCACCAGAAACATCCTTAAGGAGGTCTACAAGAATCAAACGCCCTCCGAGAAGGTATGATGATTATGTTACTTCAGTTGCTTTGACAGCTAACGATGATGAACCTCTGTGCTATCAGGAAGCTATAGAAGGTTCGAAAAGTGACAAATGGAAAGCAGCCATGAAGGAAGAAATGATGGCCTTAGGTAAGAATGGCACATGGGATCTGGTTGAACTTCCCAAAGGCAGGAAAATTGTGGGATGTAAATGGGTTTTCAAGGTAAAACGGGGTGTGAATGATTCGGAGGACAGATACAAAGCAAGGCTGGTTGCAAAAGGGTTTTCTCAGAAAGAAGGCATAGATTTTCATGAGATTTTTTCACCAGTTGTTAAAATAGTTTCAATCAGAATTGTGTTAGCATTAGTGGCTTTGCTTGATTTAGAGTTACAACAACTAGATGTTAAGACTGCGTTTTTACATGGTGATTTAGATGAGGAAATTTATATGGAACAACCGGAAGGGTTTGTTCAGCATCGCAATAAGAAATTTGTCTGCAGGCTCAAGAAGTCATTGTATGGTCTGAAGCAGTCGCCTCGACAGTGGTACAAGAAATTTGATTCTTTCATGTTGATTCAAAAATATATAAGAAGTGAATATGATCATTGTGTTTACTTTAAGCAGTTAAGTAATGGCATGTTCATTATCTTAGTGTTGTATGTTGACGATATGCTTTTAGCAAGCAAAAGCATTGAAGAAATCAACAGGTTGAAGACTCAGATGGCAAGGACATTTGATATGAAAGATCTAGGAGCAACAAGACAGATTTTGGGCATGGAGATTTTCAGAGACAGGAGCAATGGTAAGCTGTGGCTATCACAACAGAAGTATATTGAGAAAATACTTGTGAGGTTTGGTATGAATAATGTGAAGCCTGTGTCAGTCCCTTTAGCTTCCCATTTTAAGCTTTCTTCCAGTTTATGTCCTAATACAGATGAAGAAAAGGATTATATGTCTCGAATTCCATATGCTAATGTAGTAGGATGTTTGATGTATGCGATGGTTTGTACTCGACCAGATATTTCACATGAAGTTGGGGTTGTCAGCAGGTATATGGCAAATCCGGGTAAAGAACACTGGTCAGCAGTGAAATGGGTGCTTCGGTATTTGAGAGGCACAAGTAGTTATTGTATCACTTACAATAAGAGTAGTGAATTTGTTTGTGGGTATGTTGATTCTGATTTTGCAGGTGATTTGGATAAGAGAAGTTCAACTTCAGGGTATGTCTTTACTCTTGCAGGTGGAGCTATTAGCTGGATGTCAAAGCTACAAAACATTGTTGCTTTATCCACTACTGAAGCAGAATACATTGTTGCTTCGCATGCTTGCAAAGAGGCGGTTTGGTTGAAAGGTTTGCTTGGTGAGTTTGGTAGGTTACAGGACAACATCAAGTTATTTTGTGACAGTCAAAGTGCAATACATTTGGCTAAGAATCCGGCCTATCATAGTAAATCAAAGCATATACCGATCAAGTACCATTTTGTAAGACAGGTTATCACTGAAAGGGGAGTCTCTCTTGAAAAGGTGCATACAAAGGAGAATTGTGCAGACATGTTCACGAAACCAGTTTTGTTAGAGAAGATACACTGGTGTTTGGCTTCTCTTGGCTTGCAGAAGAGATAAAATAATAATAACAGGGCATCAGGCTAACTGTTGTCAAGGTGGAGATTGTTGAGATTTTCTATTTTCAATAAAATAGGCAAACTCTCAGTAGATGACAACAATAGGAATTAGTTCCTAGATTAGCTCCAGTTTGTTGGGAGGGAGTTAATGCATCCTAAATTTTATGTGAGAGGATTTATGAGGCAGTTAGATTCTCTTTGTTATATAACAGGTATCCATACGGATGGTTTTGTGTGTGAGAGTTTGTGAGGATTTGATTTATGTAATCTCCTGTTTGATTAATAAATAATTGCCGATGCCTATGTTGTGTGGACGTAGCCCAGATTGGTTGGGTGAACCACGTTAAACCTCTGTGTTTATGTGCATGATTTATTTGCAGAGTATTTGTTTAATAAGCTGTGCATCTGATCTCCAACAGAGATGGTGTAGGTAATAAACATATCAAAGAGGCAATTCTGATAGTTTCCTTTTAGGAATACTAGTGGCACTGGGAAAAGAACCCTGAGATAGATAATGAGAAAGACGAAGTAATGAGTAATTTAGGAGAGACGGTGGAGTACTATCCATGCACATGTTGGGTTGGCATGAACACTGAAGTACGCGAGTTCACTTAATTGGAGCTATATTGTAATGAAAACTTATGTAATTATGTTATACGCTAACACGAGTTAGATCTGTGGTCAACTTTAAGTAAAGGTAGGTCAAAAGTAAAGAACTGCAAAAAAATCTACATTGAATTTTGTTGAAGAAATCATGCCAGGGTACACGCAGAAACCAATTAAATGGCCGATTAGATGTAAATTTTAATCAAGTACGTACTTAGGGACTTGGCAGCAATGTATGCATTCAAGCTATAACTAGAAACTAATTAACAGATTCCCATTCAGGGAATATACATTGAAAATAAATTAATTTCTTCATTCCACTTAGAATAACAGAGTTTCTGGAAGATAAACAGATAATGTTTTAAGAGAATTTACACACACGAGGGTTACAAAGGAAATGTATTTACCAGTATAAGGTTACCATTTAAATTATGAGCACATGATAGACAGAGTCAACAACAAAGCTCTATAATTTCTATAATCTTATGTTAAAACGTTGCCAATTACAAGTTTGAGTCAAAAACATAGCCTAGTAATACGTCAAAGTAATTTATGACATTAGGTCGACCTATAACCTGGCTAGACATGAAATAATAGAAACAACTCATTTGCTCAACTTATAATACAAATTCTTATAAAAATTCAAAGATGTCCAGAGTTCGAATCAAGAAAATATATTGCTTGTAATTACGAGTCGGGCTTTGACATAATTGAAGCAACCATATAATTTAGGACACGACTCAAAGTCCTGCATAATAGAAAAAGAAAACTGAAACATGACTACATTATGAAGGCGAATTTGCGCTTCATTTTAAAGTGCTTCCAATAGAAATAAGTCGGGACATTAGATAGTAAAGATACTCGAATAATTTCAAAAGAATTCGGATGTTATTACACACAAAACTAGATATAAGTATGGAGAAACAACAATCTCCGCTACTAGCTAAGGAACCGACCGTAGTACCAAAAATATTTTAAAGAGTTGTAAATCCTGTCCATAAACCTAGGAGTGGTATTTACCTGTGGATACATAGGGAAACCAAATCTTAATTGTAGTAACAGAAAAAAATAGGGCAGAGGCGAATTTGTACCTGTCAAACTGAGAGAAGTTGGGTGCTTGCGCCTTGAACCCTATCACAAGATGAATATCTGATAATTAATAACGATGAGTGTAAGGAAATCATGAAATATAGGAAAATACAAGCTGCAGCGAAACCTGGGAGATAACAGTTATGCGTGGAAAGGAAACCTGAAACAGAGGATTTCAGATAAACAAGAAATGCTTGAATTGGTAATATAGTTAAAGTACCCGTGAGTAATATCGAGCAGGATTCTTGCTGAAATCCACTAGAGAAAGGAAACACAACCTTGGTCTTCTACGAGAAAATGCTCGAGGAAAAAGGAAAAGAAACAGAAAACGTGCAAAACTCGTAAAATGATTGATAATTTTGTGCAACAAAGTACTATATAGGTAAATTGTAGAGGGAAAATCAAGAACATATACCTGAGATATATCAATTCGAAAACCAGAGGTAACAGTGGAAATTCACTCGAAACGACGACACACTGTACCTGTTCAGCCACCCTAAAGAGAACATGAATACGTTAGTACCCATTAACCCTCATATTGTTATATATAACAAAATACTACAATAAATTATAACAAAATACAATTACGTTACCTAGACTCACATAGGTTTGCGAGATGTGAATGAATCTGGACCATATTGACACCTCAAGGCCACTGGAGGCCGTGGAAACACATAACTCTACAGGACGGGAAGGAAGCAGTTCTGGAGGGCTGCCCTCCATTTAACTCTCCCTTACCTCTAGAGTTTACATTAACTATATTCCCCCGCAAAATTTCAATGAATTAGTCTATCACGATTTGAGTTTGACAAACATCACCTATAGAAATGAATTACAGTCGTGATTTGATGTGTTCCCATATTCACAGATTCATCAATATGCCTAACAGTACCTTGGCCTCTCGAAAGAAAAAGCACTAGATTCAAATATTGTTAAATGAATTTATGCTCACCCAATATTCAAAAGGTCTTAGATACGAGCATCTAATACTGCAATATTTTATTTTGGAATTTTCCTAGCTTTAATGGAAATTGGAAATATTCTTACAAAAGTAGAAATGGATAAAATTACTTTTCATTGTATCTCATAAGGTCATTCAACCTATTTTACATAAAACTTAACATACAAGCTCTGTATCATTAATCAAAGCAAGTTACATATACACATGAGGTATAGTCTCAAGATAGGGAAGTTATCTTGGACGCACAAAAAATTGGTTGAGAGAATATCTCAACCTCACACCAAACTACGAACTTAGGTTTAGTTAACTCCTATTGAACAGGAACAGACTCTATACATAGGAAAAATCACAACTGAAGACAAGTAGGAATTACATATTCCAACACTCCCCCTTAACGACTACTTGTCTCAATATCCATCTGCAAAATCTACAACTGGTCCTGTTTGGTAATTACACTGGTTGTTTGGTAATTACACTTTGTATCTTGTTCATGCTATTGTTGATTTCCATATAAAGAAACAACCATCTACCGAAATGCATGGGTTCCCAACCACTGCAATCGCCAGTGTACTAGGAAGTCCTTCACATACATGGGTCATCCAACCTCTCAATTAACTCCCCCTTTAGATAAGAAATTTCACCTCATGGAGTCTAAAACCAATACGGCCCACCCAAGTGTATCCATCCCGCATGACACACTCTTCCAGGGTGTTAAAACTCTCTGACAGAGAGAACATATAACAAAGGGGTATGCATGCCTCTGTGGTCTTACAACATGTACAAACATAAATGATATGTAGATTTTCTCTAATTATAAATTGTGGCTCATACTCTACCATGGTCATGAGTCTAATCCAAGAAACTCACACAAAACCAACTCTCACAAACTTGATTGTCCATCAACCTTTGCGCTCGTCATACCATTCATATGCTACAATTTTCTCGCTTGAATATTTCTGTCATAGATTTTGTACTTTTGAATTTTGGATATACTGGTCTTGAATCTCCATGCTATACCTATCATTAGTTAGAGTCACGAATTCTAACAAAATGACTTCATATTGAGGTTGCGAATCTCAATATGTATACAAACTTTCAAGACATATTCCCTTCAAAACAATATGGAAACAAATTCCAAAATCAAAATATTACCGTGATTTTTGTGCATTAAGACAAAAGCACCAACTTAACTATACAGTCATTGAACTTGGGTCTAAATCTGTCCTCACTAGCACCAAGGAGTAAAAACTCCCTTCTTTGAAATGGCAGTATTGTCATCAAATTATCCTCAGGTTCCCAACACCATTGACTCTTGTGAATCGAGCACTCTAACACCAGCACATTAACACTTATGCTGACAGCATATTGAAACCGGCATTTGAGGACTTGACCTTTCTCATTGGCCGCATCCACCCTCTTGTCATAAAAAAAATGAACACTCCAAATATCAATGCCCAATCATAAGCAAATATCCATTGTGCATATCACTACTTTCGATCTATAATAATTACAAATCGATCTCGGCAAACTCACACTGGACCAGAATTGTTCCTCTATTAGCACTCTTGCCCAACGGCAACAACTCCTCCATGATCGAGTCTCACCTCACCAATTCTCTTCCTCATACACATGGACACTCAATTACTAAACACACTCACATATTATACACATGGTGTACGATGGCAACACCATAATTTCCACCGAGAGGCACAACACCACTCTACCTTTGATTTGATCCACAACACCACCAACAAGCCGTCACATGCACTTCTTAAAGTCATCCTGTGTAGTAAGAAGACCTTCACCTTCCATGTTTTCTTCATCATTCTCATCTGCATCATCATCATCCCTGCATTGTTCATGACGGTTAGTTTCAATCTCATGACTGCTACATAGAGAGCCCTCTTCATTGCCTTGTTTGGTAGCATCTTTGCCATATTCTTCATCTTTCTCATCATCTTTTCTGCACGGATAAAAAATGGCTAGCCTTGCTACCTTGAAGGCCTGGGTGCACATAATCCCTTTGTCATCTTCATGATTTTAATCACATTGTCCATTGATTTTCCTTCTATATCTATACACCCGTACATGTGCAATACTTGCGATGATGCAAGGCAATGGAAATCATTAGACAATTGTTCTAGTGACTCACATTCACCTAAATTTAGTAGTAGAAACGACTTTAGCTGACTGAAACCTTCAGGAAGCTCCGTCATCAAATCGCAACTGACACTAGCGAATGACTCAGCCGTTGAAAACTGGGCGGAACATTTAGTAGCAATGAGCCTTCCAATTCTATTTTAACCAAAGTTGAGAGATCTCCGATATCAACATGTAGCACAGTACCTTCTTTCAGATTTAGATTCAGATGATGTTGCCACCAACGCTATCCTAGAGCAGATCAACAGCTCATAGATGCAATAGTCTTCAAACGTGCGCAATGTTCAACATGCAGGATGCAACAACGTAGAAGTGAAATTTGCACGGGAGGTTGTGCTGGCAGTGTTCTCCTCCTCATGACAGGTTAAGCTCACGCAGTTCTGAGTTCACGGAGGTTCTCACCTAGCTTGTCAGTGTTCTCATGGTAGTGTTCCTCAATCACCCATGCTGCTTGGCAGCTCAAGCAGCAGACATCTCTTTCGAGCAACATTCCTTGAACGCAGTCACCGACCTCCTCTCAGGTACATAGTCAAGAAGCAGCAACGCTCCCCACGTAGGCTTGACTCCTCTGAGCAGCCAAGGATGATAGTGCTCCTTCTCTTCTGGCCTTGAATTTTGTTTTTGTTCATGGACAGGACGGCCGCAATCTCCCACAGTGTTGAGGCAGTGACAACGCCTTGAGGTAGCATTCAGCAACCACACAACTTCCTCTGTTTTGTTGCAGTCACTGAGCTTCAAGCACAAGCAGCGTAGGCAGTGCACACGCAGAGTGCAGAGGTAACCAACACGGATCCTCCTCCCCGCTCCTCCTAAGCATTCAACATTCCTCCTCTTCTCAAAATTTGGCAGCCTTCCTTTCAAATTACACAGGCTCAGCCTTTAACCCAACACTAGCCTGGTTCACTCCTCAAGAGTGGTCAACAACAAACAAAGGATGTAAAATTACAGGAGTATTGTTGATGGGTAGCAAGCCCAGCAACACAACAAATGCAAGTAATCCGGCCCTGCAGACCAACACCACTTACACATTTGAGGATGGGCGCACTGCTACTCCAGTACACCTATGCACAAAGGAATGGACAACAAATAAATCGAAAAATATAAACACTCTCCAAAATCTTTATTTTCCTCGGCTCAAGAGGGGCTAAGGCCAGACCCTAATGGGCTCTGATACCAACTTAAAAAATGAACATACAAGCTGTGTATCATTAATCAAATCAAGTTACATATATACATGACGTATAGTCTCAAGATAGGGAAGCTATCTTGGACACACAATAAGTTGGTTGAGAGAATATCTCAACCTCACACCAAACTAGGAACTTAGGTTTAGCTAACTCCTATTGAACAGGAACAGACTCTATACATAGGAAGAATCACAACTGAAGACAAGTAGGAATTACATATTCAAACAAATTTGAATTCCATTGACTATATAGTGATATGTGCAAGCGATATGATCTAATACACATTATCCTTATTTATATGTCATTATTTTAACCCAATTCAAGCATACATGTTATTTTTTCATCAGATTTCATGACCATTAAATTTAGATGATGATTATTAAATATGGATGATATAATATTGGGTTTCATAATATGTTTGGGTAACGAAAGCTTTATTGTGTTCAGAGGCTTATTCTACAGTCTAGTTGATGTGATGTGTAACACTATCTCTCCATGCTCAAAATAATATTTAATGTAAGCTCATAAAAAAATTAAATAATTGCATAAATAATAATAAATAAAAATTTTAGGTAGGCTCACAATAAAATGTAAATAATTGTATAAATAAATCATTACAAATCTATTAACCCAACACAGTTAGATTATTATTATTCATATTCGCGAGATTCGTGTTAGAGGAGTTGTTGAGCTTGTTAGATTTGTTTGGCTAAATTACTTGCTCCATTCTTTGTCTTAGTACTCTACACTTATAAGTAATTTAACTACACTCAACTACTATAATATATAAAAAAATAAATTAACACCTTTCTAACTCCAAATTAAATAAAGCTTAAAACTGTAAAAAACCAAGTTATATAACATATCGACATAACAAATACAACACAGATCAGACAGATCAATATAACACACATATATAGGTATAGGTAAAGGCTCGATACAATGGGTGCAATACACATGAACTAATGTAATTACAATACAATCCAATTTTTTTTTTCCCTCACCATTACCATGTTATCATGTTTCCATTGAATGTAATTTTGATTCGCATCATGTTTTCACTCCTTTTGAAGCTCTCCATCTTTAACAATAGATTATTCGTGAAAAACAAAAATGCTTTTCAAAATGCCTATTTAACATCTATATGCCTATTTGACATCTATATGGACAACATCACAATGCCTATTTGACATTTATATGGACAACATCACACAATATTTTTTTATTTTTTTTTAACACCAAATTTGAATTGCACACTTAGAGATAGCTTTTTAATGTATTTTTGTTTTACATTGCAACCATACCTTTCAAAGATATTTAAAGAGATAAATTTGAAATATAGTTGTTTAGTATTGAAAGCCAAGCATTCATTGATGAATAAATAAAAAGAACCTTTAAAATTATATAAATGATTGATTGTGTATAAATTTAATGAAACTAGAAGCAAGAAATGTTTGAAACACTAAAATATTATATATTATCTTTTTGAATTTCTTCACTTATTTCGAGCCTTTAAAAATTGTAGAAATAAACAATTACAAATCTATTAACCCAACACACTTCCATAAATAAATAAAACTCAAATATAAATAGACTAGAGGTATGGTAAATAAATAAAATCTATTTTTATATTTACTCTATAAACCTTTTTATATTTACCAAAAAAAAAGAAAAAGAGGTTTTATTTAGGTCAAGTTTATGGGCCAAATACTATGGGAAAAATTATTATTAATACCATGGGATAAATACTATGGGCCAAATACTGTATTTATAAAGAGGTGTGAAAAATAAATAAATATAAAAGAGGTATAAAGAGGTATGGTAAATACATAAAACTATATCAAATACAATTAGAAATCAACATCGAAGTATATACCAAGCCTATAAGCGAAATACCATGTCGAATAAAAGAGGTATGGTAAATAAATATAAATATAAATAAACGAGTAAATAAAAGATAAAACCTCTTTTCATATTTACTCTATAAGCGTCTTTATATTTGTGAACAGTCACAAAAGAGGTTTTATTTAGGTGAAGCCTATGGGAAAAATATCATAGGCCAATTATTTATTTATTTATTTTCTAAGTAAAACTAATTCTATTATATCATCAACCATAAGTTACATTGCGCATCCTCAGAAAGGACAGGCCCATTTGGGAGGGAATAGTCAAAAAACTACTGTAAAAAACTAGACTGCCCCTAGAGGGGAAGCCAGCCCTGATAATCCAAGGAAAACGAGCTGCCCTTAGTGGGAAACCAGCCTTAAAACTGTGCAAAATGAAGTAGAAAGAACTAATAGAGGTAACATGAAAAACCAGCATACTGCAAAAAACCAAAGAGAGAACGCTATGGAGAACCTTAATGCTTGTCACTGGAGGGAGATGCCTCTTCGAGAATGCAACAGATGTAGTTGTAGTCTAGAGAATTGAGCCCAGGCTCAAATTCCTCAGGCAGTGCGCGAGGAGATACTGGAAGCCTGAGGTGCTTCGCTGGAGTATCCTGAATGGCTTCGTCTTGCAGAGTAGCTGGAATGTCCAGGGAGGCATTCAAGTTGAAGTCATATTTCCACAAGGAGGAGCCCGAATGATGCAGTCCCAAAAGACGCTTATCTTCTGTAGGCTTGATATAACTATATTCAGAATTGGAGTTGGAGGCAGGATGCACGGGGAGAGCTGTAAGATTTCAAGGGAGGAAGGCTAGCTCTGTGGAGATGGCGGACTTACGAGCCCAATTTTTATGACAGGAGGAGGAGGGAGGAGCAGAGGAGTCGGGGAGAAGCAAGGGAGGTGAGGCAGTCACGAAGTCAGGGGGTGGCATGTCCGTCATGTCCCAGTCCACGGAAAGATTCAGGTCTTGGGGGAAGGTATTGGACAGAGGAGGACGCGAAGGGAGACCCCTCCCCCTAGCTCACCTATAGCGTTGCTGGTAATGATGAGGCATCGAGGTCAACTTGGGAGATAAACGAGACAGCTGAGGAACCATTGCAGAGTTAAGAGCCCAGAAGCCTCTCGCCTGATCAGGGGAGGGCCGAAGCCAAAAATCGAGAGGGAGAGTGACCAATGAGGGTGGGAGAGCCAAAAAAATAGCAAGAGTGCCAAACAAGATGTTGCAAAGGAGAGTTATTATGAGACTCGTTGAGTACATCGCATGGAGGGTGGCACATGGGGATTTAAAGCCTAGCCCACGTGAAAAATTATGGCGATGGGTGTCGCAAGGCCGAGGCACATGGGAGCGCCGTGTGGTGATCCACATGGAAGCCCCATGTAGCCCTTCTAAGCTATCTAGCACCCGCATTTGGGGGAGGGAAGTCACTGTGCACCAATTGGGTGCATCCTTGAATGGGAGCTTCATCATCGGTGGAGGATAGAGTGCCCACCCAAATGGGTGAGGAGTGGTTGACACCTATGTTCGAAAGGAGATCCGCTTCCTTGTTAGCAGAACGTCTAACATGGTGGAATTCAATAGCTGTATCAATGCAGATCCTCTGCATGAGCATGTTGATCCATGTGGCCAGGCGCCAAATCTGGATGAGTTTGGTGGATGAGGAACCCGCTTGGAGATGCTTTTCCATTTCAATGAGAATATGAGAGCCTCATTCTATGATTAAGGGGTAAAGGTGGTGTTCTCTGGCAAGAATGAGCCCCTGGAGCATGACCTCGAGCTCCACCGAGTTTTTTGTATCCCATCCTAGAGATCCATAGAAGACTAAATGCACTTGACCAAGAGAAATTCAGAAAATACCTCCAAATCTAGCTTGCCCCGGGTTCCCTTTGGAGGCTCCATCGAAGCTGAGCTTGAAGAGACTAGTAGGCAGAGGGGACCATTGACTGGGAGAAGGTGACGTTTGGTTTCAGGGGGGCTTAGGAATGGGAAAGGAATGAAGCCAAAGGTTCCAGCTGGCCTAGATGATTTGTTCCCCTTGGAGAGTGGGGAGGTCCGAATCCTGCCACTGCTGGATAGCTAGAGTCTCCTGAAGGTTGCCACAAACCATGTTCCATATATTCTTAGGATAGGTGTGTTGATATTTGAAAATTTTGCAGTTGCGCTCCTTCCAAATCGTCCAGAGAATTTTCCCTGGGAGAATTATCCAGAGAGAATTACAAATAGCACAGTGAAAAGGAGTAGAGGGCTGGCTACAAATGGTGTTGATAATGTTCCCAGGAATTCTGTCCGATCTTCTACTTAGCAGAACCAATTTATCCCGTAGGCCCATGGCGACCACACAATCATTGAAGAGATGCTCAGTTGTTTCCTCCTTGATACCACAGTTGGGACATAGGGATGGGCCTATGAAGCCTTTCCAGCAAAGATTGTCCGATGCGAGCAAGCAATGCTTATTAAGGAGCCAGAGAAATGTGGAAATTTTGGGCCAATTTTTCAGGTGCCAGACTTTTTCCCAAATTTCGTCAAGTTGGTGCGGCGATAGAGTGAAGCTGTAGGCCTCCTTGGTGGAAAAGGTTCCAGTGGTGGGGTAGCCCCAACGAATATTGTCTCACTCTTCAGACATCTGCACTTGTCACTTGTTTAGTTCCTCTACGATCTCATTGGTGAGATTGAGTCCGAAGTGGGACTGAAGACTATTTTCCGAGAGCCATTGTCGAAATTGGCCTGGGGGGTTGGCTGAGTTATTCCAGAAGGTATTGATGCAAGGATGTGGCAACTGCTCCAAGGTGTCTCGCTAGTCAGAGTTGGGGAAGATATCAGAGAGCTTTGGCATTTGTTTCCAAGAATCGTGCCAAAAATTTGTTGAGCTACCTGACCTGACCTCCGAGAAGTTGTGGTCGCGAACAAGGGCTTGATGCTGATTGGTCGCTCTCTAGATGAGGGAACCTACTTGATCAATGTCAAAGCGAATGAGGTTGCTCAGAGACCAGTTATGGGCATATTTGGCTGCCCACATCTGCGACCATTGGCTATTAGTGTTAGAGACCCATTGCCACTAGATTTTTTCTCCCATGACCTTATTGTTGAGTTGAGGATCTTGAAGCCCCAGACCTCCTGCTCGCTTGGGGGCACAAACTTCTTGCCAATTCACAAGGGCTCATTTCCTTCTGACATTGGTTCCTCCCCATAGAAAATTGCACTGAAGATTCCAGATTTCTTTGAGGACCCATTTTGGAGCAGCATGCATAGAGAAGAGATACAGGGGCATGGACTAAAGGACTGAGTTGAAAAATATGAATCGGATGGAAAGGTTCAGGGCTCGATGAGTCCAAAGAGAAGGTTGAGATTCTAATCTGTCCAGCAGATCTTTCCAGGATGAGTGCTTGAGAACAGAGTCAGTGAGGGGGGGTGCCAAGATACTTGGAGGGGAGAACAGCGATAGGAAGCCCAAGAATTCGAGGAATGTTGCATTCAGTAATTAGGGGTGTGTTGAAGAAGATGATCTAGGATTTGGAGTTATTGAATGAGGGGCTAACCACCAGAGAGAATCAGTCCATAATGGATTTTAGGGTGGAGGTTTCTTGAACGGAGGAGTGGCCAAAAGCATGTTGTCATCTACAAACTACTGGTGCAAGATGGGAGGGAGATGATGAAGAAAAAGTCCTCGAAGAGAATTATCTTGAATTCTGGCTTTGAGAAGCTTGCCTAATCCTTCGGCCATAAGCACAAAGTGGAAGGGGGAGAGAGGATCCCCTTGCCGGATGCCTCGAGAGGGAGAAAAAGGGGGGGAGGGTGATGAGGCTTAGAATCCACCTGATCCAAGTTTGACTGAAACCAAAGACTATAAGCTCTTGTTGGATATAGCTCCAGCTAATCTTGTCAAAGGCTTTTGAGAGATCAATATTAAGAAGCATACCTAGAGTCTTAGAAGTCCTTAAAGAGTGTGCCACTTCGTGAGTGAGAATGATGCAATTAAGAATGTGTTGACCTTCTACATAACCTATTTGTTCAGGGAAGATGAGGAGGGGTAGGAGGGTCTTAAGATGGTTAGCTATCACTTTGGAGACCAATTTGTAGATAATTTTGTAGAGGGATATGGGGTGGAATTTTCTAGGGGTGGAGGCTTGAGCTTCTTTGGGAATGAAGGAAATGAAGGTGGCGTTGAGAGCGAGGAGAATCCAGTGCATATATTGGGATTATTCAACCATTTCCCAGATACCCTTCCAGACATCCTCCCAAAAGAAGTGAGAGAAATTGGTTGTGAACCAATCTGGGCCAGGGGCCTTGCTAGCTTTGAGCTATGCCATAGCTTGATCCACTTCCTGAAGTTGAACTGGTTTGAGCAGCATTTGGTTGTGTTCATCCATTATCAGTGTAGGGACATGTCTTGTGATTTGATCAATGGATTCCTGGCGATCCAAGGGTGGCTCTATGAGCATGTCCTTGAAGTGATTTAGAAGTTCCTTTTCCATCTCTGCCGACATCTCTAGATTCACTCCTTGTTCATTTCAGAGGATAGAGATGCGGTTGGCCATTCTTCTTTGTATGGTGGATCGATGAAAAAAGGTAGTGCTCTTCTCTCCTTCTTTAAGCCATCGGATTTGGGATTTTTGTTTCCAAAGCATCTCTTCCTAAAGTTCCCTTTCCTTGATCTGTGATTTGAGTTTCTTCTCCTAGGTGTCCAGTTCTTCAGTTTGACATGAGCTGATGAGTTATTGTTGGAGATTTTCCATTTGAACCGCCAGGTCTTGCTGCCCTTAGAAGATGTTGCCAAAGGTGCTTTGATTCCAGTGCTTCAACCACGTTTTGATGATTTTTAGCTTTTGCTGAATGTTGTACATAATGGATCCATTCTAAGGGGGGGTGGTGTGCCACCAATGCACCATCATCTCTCTGAAGCTTGGATGAGGAAGCCAAAATTTCTCAAAGAGAAAGGGTTTACGTCGTCCCTGATTTGGTCTCTCCCACTAAATTTGGATGGGCCAATGGTCTGATCCAGTAGCTGGAAGAATGGAAGAGAAGATATCTCCTCTTGCTTGAATGATGGGATTCGAGACAAGAAAGTGGTCTAGGCATGAAGCAATGTGGTTAAGCCCAATTCTGTGATTATTCTAGGTATGGAGGTCGTTAGTAGTGGGGATGTCAATAAGATGATTATGGAGGATGAAATTATTGAAATTCAGAGAGTCGGCTTCGAGAATCGTGCGACCTCCATGCTTTTCTTGCAGAATGGTGATCATGTTAAAGTCCCCACCAAGGATCCAATGGGGCTGGGGGTTTTGAGCAGATAGGGCGGTAAGATCACCTAGGATCTAGATCTTGCTGGCATTAGAGTGAGGGAAGTAAAAATTAGTGAGGAGGCCTTTGAGAGCAGTGTCGATGAGGTCAAAGGAGGCTTGAATGAAGTGACGGGAGGCATGAAAATTAGATAGGGAGAGGAGGGTAGGGTTCCAATCAATGGAAAGACCTCCAGAGGCTCCATATGAATCAATGACAATGGTATCGCAACTCGGCCATAGTCGAGAGAGAATATAATGAAAAGTAGAATAGGTTCATTTGGTTTCCTGCATAAAGAAGATGGAAATTTTATTGCGTTTGAGACTATTTTTTATCATTCGACACTTTGAGGGGCTTTTGATCCCTCAAATATTCCAAGATGTGATCTTCATCATAAACTTGGGGATTTCAGAGCTTTGAAGAATTTCGTCAACTTTGGGTATCCACCAAGCTCCACCAATTGATCCCCAAGTGTGATTAGCCTTTGTAAGTCCAATGGTCTCCCTCGCGTCCTTGAGTCTCTGATGATGTTGATTTTTTCCCTGGGTATAAGCTCCCTTTGGATTCCAATATGGACACTTCCCTTTAGCAGTTGTGCTTTCAGTAGCACTTCCTCCAGGCTTTCAATCTATCTAGGAGGTATGGTATGAAAAGCTTTTCAATCACAAGTTTTTTCTAGCCCAGTTAGGTAGAGATCCTCGAAGTCAATGGATTCTAGTTCTTCAATCATGTAAGACATATATTTTGAGTTAGGCCTTTCCCTGGGGTTCCTGATCTGATCTAGAGGGGATTGGGGGTCGACATCCATCGCATCATGTGGTTTTTGTATGCCACTTTGAGCAAGCACAGAGGATGTAACTGGTGAGGCTTTTAGGGTTTCATTAGGCCCAACATCCATCATCAAAGAAGTATCCAAGCTATTGAGGGGAGGCTGGGATCCAAAGGAGCGAACCCCGGAAGTGGTGGGATCGAAATGAGGCTCCTCTTGATTCTGATCCAAATCAAGATTGGCTAGAATTTGAAAGCTATTATTGGAGGAGGGATTTAGGGAGTTTGTGGAAGGCTCGGGAGGCTCGAGGGGAGCTTGATTCTTTTTCGAGTTCCTTTTTCAATGAGCGACTCAGGTGAAACCATCTAGATCTGAGGCATTGAAGGGGTAGGGGGCTGATTTTGAGGGCAATCACGGAATAGATGACCATGCATGTGACATTTTCTACAGCGAAACAAAACGTTTTCATAGTCTATGGATTGAATCCATTCAAAATATTCATGCCATAGACTTACCGAGTTATGGAGAGCTTTTTCAAGATGCCTATAGACACAGATCTGAGCGTAGGCAGTGTATCTGTTGTTTTTTGTTTCTTCAGCAATTTTGATGAAAGTTTTGAGGCAGTTCTCAATCTCCTTGAGTGTGATCTCTTCCCAGTATTCCTACGGCAAGGAATACAGTCAAATACAGACAGGTGCCCAATTGAAATCTTCTTTGTCAAGGTTGAATTGTTCCACCCAATCCCTCAGAAAGAGCCCTGCTGTATTGAAGAAGTAAGGTCCCCCATCCATGACTTGATTTTTGTCTTCGATGTAGGTGAAAATGATATTGAAGAAGCCCTTGGGACCCAACTAGAGATCCACCTGCCCTTTTGGCTTCCATTTTGCTTTGATCCAACCGTAAAGGGCCTTCTCAGTTAGCCATAACCCAATAAACTTGTCGATCAACGCATGATCATGCATGTACTGGATGCGTCTGTCGATGCACTCAATAGGGAAATGGATCTCGAGCCTTTTGGGCTCGATTGGAATGTAGGTAGAGGATTTTTTAGGTTGCGCATCTTTAGATCTAGTCCCATCATGTGACTGATGCAGAGATTGAGAGGCGGCTGGATCTGCTACAAACATCGTGTGAGGGGATTGATCAAATTTGAGAGAAGTGCTAAGGTCAGCAGTGCCACGAGAGCACCCAGAGTTGTGGGGGGTGATAGCCCCCCACCCCTTTGGGATTCGCCATGTTGGAAGTAGACGAAATTAGCTATGTAGCCAGCAGCGAGGAGGAGCCACAAGCGGTGGTGGCGCCTGCAGAGAGACGTAGTGAGAACCCTACGGCTTCAGAACTAGTTTTGATTAAATTATCCATGGGCTAGTTATTATTAATACAATGAAAAAAAAATTATTAACCCTAATATTAATATCAAAAGATTATTATTATTATTATTAAATCTATTATTCATATCAATATATTATAATATTAATATTATTAAATATAATAAATTTGCATTAATACAATATTAATTTTGTTATATTATAATATATATTAATATATCATGATATATATTAACTCTAGATATATAACGCAGGGAAGAAAAAAGATATAGAGTGATAGAGGCTAAGGGATGGTGAGTGACAAGGGAGATATGAAGAAAATAAAGGTGGGGAGATGATAAATGAATAAAGAGAGAGTGAGAGGAGTGAAAGAGGTAGAGAAGGGTAAGAGAGGGAGAGGGAGACTCAAATATGGAGGGGGGAGAGACAGAATGAGAGAGGGAGGAATATAATGAAAGGATTGGAGAGAGAGAGAGAGAGAGTGGGAGAGAGAGAGAGAGAGAGAGAGAGAGAGAGAGAGAAAGAGAGAGGAAGGACAAGAGAGAGGAGAGAGTGAGGGAGAGAGAGATGGATTTGGAGGGGAAAAGAGGGAGGGAAGAATAAATACATAGAGTGAGAAATGGAGAGAGAGAGGGAGTGACAAAGGAGAGATGGAGAGAGTGTGTGTATGTTTAGGGGTTAGATAAAGATACAAAGGATGAGAGATGGAGAGAAGAGGAGAGAGAAAGAGAGAGGAGGATAGAGGGAGGGATATAGTAACATAAAGAGAGAGAGAGAGAGAGAGAGAGAGAGAGAGAGAGAGAGAGAGTGATGGTTGAAGAGAGAGGGAGGTAGGAGGGAAAGCGAGAGAGAAGAAGGATGAGACAGAGGACTTGAGAGAGAGGAGGATAGTGATGGGGGAGAGAGAGGGAGTTAGGAGAGAAAAGGAGAGTGATAAGACTTGAAAGATAGGAGGAGAGAGGGAGGGATAGAGGAGGAGAGAGGGATGGATAGAGATATGGAGTTGGAAGGAGAGAGAGGGAGGGAATAAGAAATACATAGAGAGGGAGAATTGCAGAGAGAGATGGAGTGACAAGGGAGAGAGTGAGAGAGAGTGTGTATGTTTGGGGTGACATAAAGAGACAAAGAAGGAGATATAAAGAGAAGTGGTAAAATAAGGTGAGATGGAGGGATTGATATAGAGGGAGGGATTGATATGGATGGAGGAGCATTAGTAAACTATTTTCTAAGTTCTCCTTTAGAATATAAACATGCTTTCTTCTTATTTGGATAATATTTTAACTGAATAGCAGGTTATTCCAAGAGTTTCTTTTAAGTATCTTTATTGCGGTAATTCCATGAAGAAATTTTAAAACATGAAATCATCAAACACAGAATGGAAATATGCATCAGACAACAATACATAATCCATTGTTGGAGTTCACCCCTCCTGGGCTACATCTCCTTGAATCAGTTCAGAAGACATGATTCATTCTCATTATGCTAAAGGTTCCAACATGAAGAGTACTTCAAAGAGTTGAACTGAAATGGTAAGTTTCTCCTACAAAGAAAAAAATTAGGTAAAAAGCTTCTTTTACCTTGTATTTGTTGACCTATAGTCAAACATGCAAGTATCAGCAACACATGAGCATCTTGCATCAAGATCCCTTACTCCAATTTGAAAGAGAATCAACATGTACTAAAAAGTCTGCATGTACATAAAAAATATTTTTGTATAAGACACATAAAGAGAAAAGATGAGAAATATCTACAAAACTACTTCAAAGGTCGTTGCTGCAAACATATGGAGATTGGAAGACCCCTGCAAGATCATTTCCATCTCAAAATCCTCCAAGAACTGGTTCAACGCGCTAGTTTTCCATAACACCCATAGGCTTTGCTTTTCTAGAAACCCATTCATAAGTTCTCGAATGGTTCTAAAACCTATTTGAATGAACTAAGAATGGAATGGCTATCTAGCCTCTTATTTCTCTTCAATTGTTCTCCAGGTGAAGAAGATATGGCCTAACCCTCTTGTGAACCTAGGCAGCTTTAAAATTTAAGCTAGAAAAATCCCATCTAAAAGTGATCCATTTATTATGAAACCTACACCATTGAGTCCATAATGGCCAAGAATGGATATCTAGCCTCTTCTTATGCCTCAATTGGTCTCTAGGTGAAGCAGATATGGCCTAACCCTCTGGTGGCCCTAAGCATCCTTAAGCTTCAAGCTATAAAATTCCCACATAGAAGTGCTCCATTAATTCTGAAACCTACACCGTTGAGTCCAATATGGCCAAGAATGGCTATCTAGCCTCTTCTTGTGCTTCAATTGGTCAAAAAATGCCTTAATTATGACTTATGCAAGTTTCACCTAAAAAAACTCCACCAAATCTGGCAAACTACACTTAGCTAGAGTTAAACTGGATGTTCTGTAGGATTTTATAGACCGACAAGTTAATCTGGTTTAACTTTAATTAAGCACAATATGCTCATTAACTGTGTTTAGTGCTTTAAACTGCGCTTAGTGGTAATTCAGATTTAGGCGTAATAATGGAGTTTAGTGTTTAATTAAACATGTTTAATGTGGTAAGTCTGCATTACATTTTTAGTCTCGTTAGTGGTCTTGTGTTGAATTTCATGTGATTTGGGGGCCGGCTCCCACTCCCCTCAGCATAACATATGTTAAAACTTAAATAAATGCGACGACAGTAATATGTTAAGAACCATTGTGTGGGTAGAGTGGTAAGGCATGGATTTTTTTTGCAGGAGGTCACGAGATCTAAACCCAACGCATATGGCCTAAAATTTTGACCAACATCTATTAGGGCACGTGGTGGCCTCCGAGCTTTCCATCTATCACAACCTCATTGGTCCAAATCAATGCTAACAACAAATAAGGTGTCGAAACTTATCATCCACTGAATTTTCCACTTGTGGAAATATTGCAAGAATATTCCTTGGAATATGCCCTTTTCTGACTAGACTGTACGGATGCCTAGTCAACATCCCTGTCATCCCTACAAAAAAATTGTCTATTTAGCTAAGTGAAGAGATCATGTTTCCAGGAGAATATGCAGTCCATCGCGCATGGAACGAAGTGCATCAGAATCAGGCCCACAAGCACTATGTGGTCATTCAATTTTCATGTCATTCGAAGAAGTTTGATTTTCGAGCTAAAATTTGAGCTCCTGATCAGGGATATAGTAACAAGTTGTAGGGTGAATTTAGAGAGAGAGAGAGAGAGAGAGAGTTGGAGGGGCATAGAGAGAGGGGTCAGAAGAAATACATAGAGATAGAATGGTGGAGAGAGAGAGTGGGAGAAATAAGGAAGATGGGGAGAGAGGGAGAGAGGACAACATGAGGAAGGAGAGATACAAGCAAGGGAGATGGAGAGAAGGGGAAGATAGAGATATAAATGGAAGGTGAAGAGAGGGAAGAAGAAAGAGATGGAGAGAGGGAGGGAGGGACAAAGATATTGATAGATATGGTGTGGGAGAGTGTGTGTGTTTGGGGGAGGGGGGTGTTGAGATAAAGAGAGAAACAAGGCAGGGGGGAGAGAGGGAATAATATTTATTTTACTAGATGCATTGATTTCAGTGTAGATGGTGATTTATAATCCTATTTTATTTCTTACACTAGATGCATTGATTTCAGTGTAGATAGTGATTTCTAATCCTATTTGATTGCTTGCACTAGATGAATTGATTTCAATGTAGATGGTGATTCCTAATCCTATTTTATTGTTTGCACTAGATGCATTTATTTTAGTGTAGTTATTAATTTCTAATGATGTTTTATTGCTTGCACTAGATTCATTAATTTCAACGTAGATGATTTCTAATCCTATTTGATTTCTTGCACTAAATGCATTGCTTTCAGTGTAGATGGTAACTTCTAATCCTATTTAATTTCTTTCACTAACTACATTGATTTCAATGTAGATGTTCATTTATAATTATAATTCAAATTTCTTGCACTAGATGCATCAATTTCAATGTACATGTTTTCTAATCCTATCTCATTTCTTAAACTAAAAGCATTGATTTCAGTGTAGATGGTGATTTCTAATCCTGTTTGATTTCTTGCACTCAGTGAATATATTTAAATATAGATGTTGGATTCTAATCCTATTTTCTTACTTGAACTAGATGCATTGATTTGAGTCTAAATGTTTATTTCTAATCCTATTTGATTGCTTGCATTATATGCATTGATTTCAGTGTAGAATTTGTTCTCTAATCTTATTTGATTGCTTTCATTAGATGCATTTATTTTAGTGTATATGGTGAATTCTGATTTAATGTAATTGGATGTATGAGGGTACAATAATTTAAAAATGATTGGATTGACAATTTTCATTGATTTCAATGTAAGCACAAAAAATTATTGACAATGCACATTGATTTTTTTGTTAAGTAATTCAACATACTAATATTGAAGAGAAAGAGAGACAAGGTATGAGGTTTACTAGAACAACTTGAGCTAAATATTTAAATGGTTTATGATATGAAAACCATAGAAAATTTTAGGGGCGAATTTTCACCCATGGGAAAAATTAAAGGGTGTTAAATTTTTATTGCGATTTTTCGCCCATGGGAAAAATTAAAGGGTTTTAAGTTTTTATTGGGTGAATTTTTTTTATCATAGTATATTATTTCATTATTTCTAATTCCCCCAAATTTATTTTATAAAAAAATTGCATCTAGAGGTTAGCCCACCTTATTTTAAGGGATAGGGTAAAAACAGTAAATTTATATTTCAAATCGCCCCAAATTTATTTGATAAAAAAATAAGGTCTAGAGGTTAGCCCACCTTATTTTAAGGGAGAGGGGGAATTAAAACAACTTATATAAATCTTAAATATAAATATACTGGATCAAATCTCCTTTCACTCTAAAGAGGTTTTCATCTTAAAATATTTGATCCCTCTCGGCATAATAAAAATAATAAAAACATTAACATTAAAATAATTTCATGATATTTATCTACATTATTGACACATGGTATGAGAACCCATGGTATTAATTTGGAGCATAATATATTTAAAGGGTAAAATTAAACCAACCTAGATCCATCTTAACTTAGGAGTCTACCAAGCCTAGAGAGATATCAAATAGCTTGTGACGCAAACCTATTTTCACTAAGTGAGAATAAATTTGAACCCTTTTGAGGTTTAGATGATGCTTCAGAAGTGGGTATGTTTTTTATGTTATACATTTTATTTTAAAATATTGTTAGGAGGGGTAAATAATTTATTTCCCCATTAATCTAGGGATTTAAATATAATAGGGAAATTGACATTATTGATTGTGTGAATTTGAAGATGATGCTTATATAAATAATTATTTTCTTTATATTTTAGTATTTTTCTGTATCAAGGTTTCAAATTAAAAATCACTTGGACTATTTTTCCAACACTATAATGTGTGGCAAATTCTGATATCTCAACGGTAGACATTATTTTTAACAAAATCTTCTTGTAATTTGCTCAAAATGTTCGATTTCATGGAATATTTTCCTTCCTCCATTGAATTCCTACAAGACGAGACTCCTCCTTTAACTAAGCCTCATGAGTAGCAGACTCTTCTCTGGGAAAGGATTCATCTTAACTTCAGTAAGTTCAAGTGACCTTTACTTTCATTTTAATACCTTTATTGAAAATATCTAATATTTACACATTCAACATCATTTTAGAAAAATCTTATTGAAATTTAAACTAAAATGTTATATTTTCTAAAAAATAACTCTAATTAAAAATGAAACTTTGTAAATTTATTTTTAGCAATGGCACATTGTTTTTCACCCTAATCTCTTCAAATTTTAACTGCATTGGCTTCAATATTTGCAGGTATACATTGTGTTTTTTTTAATTTTAACTTAGACGAAACTCGTAAAAGGAAATACTAAAAGTGATATGAAGGGTTGTTTAAAAATGAGATCATTATAAAAAAATTATATTATGGGTAGGAGGACCCATCGTCAAATTTAACCCTTGAAGCCACAGATTTTAAAC
This sequence comes from Pinus albicaulis, assembly GCA_034641835.2. Lineage (NCBI taxonomy): Eukaryota > Viridiplantae > Streptophyta > Pinopsida > Pinales > Pinaceae > Pinus > Pinus albicaulis. The sequence goes on from CM076583.1 coordinate 994,012,689, forward strand.
CTTCACAATTTACAACCTTCACAATTTCGGAATAAGTCTAGGTGGTGTTATTAAATATTTTTAACTTTATTCTTAGTTTCATTTAATTAAGTACGAAAACATTTTCTTGAGAAGTAAGTAAATGATCTCTAATTATTTAATATTTTTATTTTTTTTATGAAAATTATGAAAAAATTTCCTTAGAAAGTAAGGAAATGATGATTATATATATATATATATATATATATATATATATATATATATATATATATATATATATATATATATATATTATGAAAATTATGAAATGCAATTCTAGCTATTTTTCATTTCTTGAAATGTATCTTTAAATACATACAAAGTGAGATTCCACAATTCCAAAAAAATTACTCAAAAACTAAAAAGTGATTTTATCATCAATAATAAAAAAACAAACAAAAAAAAATTATGGGTTCAAAATTAAAACACGGGTTAATTTTAATTCAAATAAAATATAACCTCAATCCCACACATAAAGTTATCTGATTTTTTTTTTAAATAAAATAAAATATTTTAACCAATTCCACTAAAACTTATAAGGAAAATATATAATAATTTTAACACATAAAATTAATCTTATAAAAAACCAAAATAATACAATCACAAAAGAACATTGAGTTTCAAAAAGGTAACCCTATTTGAAGTTTACGCCACTTCTACCTAATTTGATAACCAACATGGGAGGGAATGCCACATTTTCCTTCCAAGAAAAAAACATCCAATACCATCATAAATTCTGTTACTAATAATTTTATAGGTTATTACATGAACAAGCATGAATTTTTAAGGAATAATCTTCCAAATCTAATGATAGCCTTATCATTCATATGGAAAAATTCTTAAATTTAAAATAATTTCTCAACAAATGTTTGAAGATAGCATAAAAAACTTCCTCGTCAGTGCAGGGTCAAACGTAGGCATAAACTCAGTAACGAAGTTGTCTAGTTACATAAGAGATCTAAGTTATTACAGAATCAAACGTAGGCATAAATACAGTTATGAAGTTGTCGAGTTACACAAGAGATCTATGATAATACATAATCTCTGAATAGCCACATACTAAATATTCACTGAATAAGGAAAAAATGAGATAGTTTTAATCATCTGAGTTTTCACCACCTTCCTTGTATCTAAATATTTGCAGTATGAAGAGTGAGATATCGATCACCTCCCTTTCTTTTTAGCGTTGGTGGCCTTAGGTTCCCATCTGTAACACCCCTAGTTTCTATGCTTTTTAGGTTAGACATTTGAAAAAAAACAAAAATCCAAAGGGGAGTGGACCCCAATGGATAATTATTGTCTGGATTTTATTTAATTATTTATTAATGAAAATAAATGGAATATTTATGTGTGAACTATGAACAGATGAGATTGGAGATCATAAGCATGATCCATGAGGATATGGATAAGGTTAATAATTTCCCAAAACCTTTCAAAAAGCCTTGAAAGGAAAAATGATAAATTATATTAAAGAGGAAAAATCTAAATTCCCCAATGAAGAGGAAAAAAATTGGGAAGAGGTGAAAAAGATGGAAAAGTAGAGAAAGCAGCTTTAAAGTACCCCATTGAGGGAAGCCTAGGCGAAAATAGGAAGAAACATCCTAAAAATTCTAGACGCAGAATTTGGAAACAGGCTTAGGGAAAGGATGGCTTAAGTAAGCTGTTTCAGAACAGAATGAGGTTATTCTGTTGCTAAAGGATCTCAGCTCGAGGGTGAATTTCGGAGACAGAAGAATTCTAAGGTTGGGAGGATTGGTCATAGAAACAAAGTGGTATGCATACCTAACATATAAATTTATGTTATAAAGTGTATTATGAAATCTTAACCTGGTATTGAGATTGAAAGTAAATTGTCAAGCTGTAGATACTAAATTCCTTACATTTAACATATTTTACCAGAAGAAATAATCCTCTACAAATATGTATAGTTGTAGGAATAGAGTCTATTGAAAAATATCAATCAGAATCTCTAAACCATTATTGGTTTAAATCTAAAGATACATCTTACTCCCATAGATTATGTATTTTTATAACTTTAATCTGCTTCTGTAATAACAAATATATATATATATAGTTTACAGCTAAGTGAATCAGATTTGAATATTATGAGTTTAAATTATGAAATTCTGCTTCATTACCTTCAAGAAGAAAATATTTGATTTCTGGAAAAATCAACTATATATTCCTATTACAATTGAAGTAGTGTAATCTAGGCTAGAAGTAAAAATACATTGAATAGCTATGATAATAGTAGAAAGAAAATTCTGCTGAGAATCTATGATGTTCGCTGTAGGAAAATTTAAGAATGTACAATTCTGAAAAATTTAATTTAAATGATAATTAGGAAATTTCCAAACTGCATATACTTATCATGATTTAACTTTATTATATCATACATTTATATGCACATCTATTTTGTATAAGAAATACAAATTTCAGGAGTAGAAAATATACATGTGTATACATGTACAGCTTAGGGTATAACTATAAAGTGAATGCATGGTATTAAATTTTCAACAAGTTATATCCACACTGATATGAGATTAAATTCACTATATAGTAAACATAGAAAAAATTATTTGTATATGACTAATTTGCTTAACAGTTACTGGAAATGATAGAAAGAAAGTTATAGAAGTTAAATTAAACATAAGTTATACTTCATACTTTTGGCATAAGAGGGTAAGCAGTAAAGATGCAATTCTGTCAACATAAATATTTCACTACAGGTAGAAAAAGTTGACTATTTACAGTCTATAGTTATTCTGATAAAGAATAAAGAACTATAAAGCTTCTGTATATATGCAAATATAATTTAAAGAGAGATTGTACAATATTGAAAATCATAGAAGGGAAATAAATTCATAGTTCTGAAAAATGATACCTAGTTTCATAAAATTAAAAGTAGTTATCCAAACAGGTATAATGGAAAGGAAAAAAACACTACTTTTACTCAGAAACTATGAATAGAGAATTATATAAAATTTTCGGTGAGATTCTTTAATGAAAATTTAGTTACACCAGTCTACAATTAATAATGTCTCTACATGAATAGTAGATATTGATGCACATATTTTAAAAATTCTATATTTTAAATGACATGGGAAAAGGTAACTGTAATCTGTAATAATAATATTAGAGTATATGCATAAACCATTTTATAATCTGACATGGCAGTGAACTAAACTGAATATATATATATATATATATATATATTGCTGCTCTAGAAATGATTCTAAAATGTAATATGCTCATGAGATAACTATATCAATGAAGAAATAGGACTAGTTCCTTTGGAACAAATAGAAGTATTAAATATAAAAGAAGAAAAAAATTCACATGTTTCAAAGTTAAAATCTATCTAAACCGAAACATAATATTCTATAGTAATGCAGAGATTTTACTTTGAAAATTTTGCGCAAACCAACTATGTGTACAAATTGAGTCTAAACGAAGCTGGCAGAAGCGAAGTAAACCATTATTACCCCAGAGGAACGATTCATCTTATCTGTATGAAAGTATAGCTTTTTGTAAAATAATATTGTTATATTATGCATGTAAACATAATTATTGTTCAACAAGAAGTGGATAGCATGAATAACATAATAACAAGAGTGCAGGTTCGTAATACGCTCATAAGCCATAACAAAAAGTAAAAAGGTCAACCCAAAATCTGGGAATAAAACAACAGTTATAATGCGGACAACATAGTCCATATAAGCTAATAGCTACATAATTTCAAGTCAAGAAATTATTTCAGCATCATGTTATAAATATTTTAAATTCCTCAAATATGAAATTCGAGTCGCTGTTAAAACATGAAAAATGCCGAAAGGTTTCATATATTCCTCAGAGAGGAAGAGCCGAACCTGGAGAATGGTACACGTTATGATTAGAAGGAGAAATTGGAAGCGAGTAAGATGAAGATCTTGCCATAACGATATGGGGCTATGCGTACCTAAAAGAAACCCAAAAGAAATCAGTAAAACCCCAAATTTTAAATGGATGAATACTAATAGGAAAATTTTATATATCTGATAACCTCCATTAGGATAAACTTATCCTACCTAGGAATAACATAAATACGACATTCATCCACCTGAACACAAATTCATGGACGTGTAAGTACGAGCATGAGAAAATCATGACATTCACATATGCATGCTTGAAGACCCATATCCATATATAAAAAAATGATTAATACCCAAATTGGAATAAATCCTTACCTAGATGAGAGTCGTTAAGGAAAATAATCCTCCGCAAAACCTTGAAGGGTGAACATGGTAATACAGAGAGGGCACTGCAATTAATTCATAAATGCAACAGAGCTGTGAATAAAATCGTATCAGGGTTTAACCTTAAGGAATCAATAACTGAATTAAAAAGAACTCGAATGAAATTAAAATGGGTTTTGTAACTGGTAAAGAGAAACTTCATCTTACCTGGTGTAAGCCAACGAACAAATCTGAGTTAAGAGATGGACGCAATTGCGCAGAAGTAGAGTAACCTTCAGGAGGAAGAGAAAAAGTCTCGAGAAAAATTGTAATGCCGAATGAAATTGAAACCACGGAAAATTTCATTAAATATCAACTATATGGTCCCAACCCTAATGGATAATCTCCCTACAGGTGGCGAGATCTGTGTTAATTGTATCGCATTAAAAAAATAAGAATGGAGGTAGCCGAAATCCTAAGCTAACTCTCTGATGGGAGTAAAGACCGCGTACTACGCATTAATTGAAACCCTAATTTAGTACCAACAAATTGTGATGAATCTTATCATGATCTGAGTGGAAAGGTAAATGAAAATTATAGGTACACGTCGAATTTACCATAGTACTGCTCAACATGAATACGATGGGACTTCCGAAAAATATTTTCATTTAAAACTGATACGAATTAGCAGTGGGGTACCATATAATAGTTTGGGGAAATGTGATTGACAGTGGTAACATAACAGACAAGGAACGAGTCATGTCAGAAGTTGAATTAAAATGAAACCAAGGACTATAGTCATAGTTGAAGTTGCAATGAAATTTCCAAATAGAAACTATGTTCTCAAATTGAATCTACGTTAAAAAAATGAGAAAGCATTATCGTATAGGTCGAAATTATTATCATGGATATGGTGATAAATTATGCCAATAGGAGTTGGTTAAAAAGGAAAATCCACATATCGATATTAATATATATATGGTCGTAATGTGGATTAAGGGTTGATCCATATAAAAATTATATTTGATAATATAAAATAAATAAAGAGTAATAGTATATAAATGATATTTAACTATTAATGATGAGATTTATAAATAGGAGTTAAATGGGCCTTTGTGGAGAAAAATAATTGAAGCCATTAACAATTAAATCGAAATTGGAGTCTATTCGATAGGATGAAGACTTTTAGAAAAATAAAAATAAAAATAAAAACAAAAAAAAATTCAGGGACATTAGAAATGGTATCAGAGCCCAAGTTGGAAAACTGGGATGTTTTTGTGCTCACTGTTATGAAATTATTTTTTTTGAAAAGAAAAAATGTTATTGATGTTATTTTTTTTTACACTAAAAAGGTACTGAAACTGAAAAGTCAATGGATGAAGAAGATGAACTCTATGTCGATCTGGGTGGTGGAGATAACACGCCAGATCCCAATGCTCCTTTGATGGCTATGTTGCATAAGATGCAATGGGATATGGCCCAGCTAAGAAGCCAAAATTATAGGATATCTTTGGCGAGTGAGGAGCAGGAAAAACTGATAAGAAAACTGACTTCCAGGAACAGAAAAGAAGGTGAAGGTCCCGGAAGGAAGAGAAAGGGCAGGATCAATCTCTCAAATGATTCTAAGGAAGATGACACCACTAGACGGTAGTCTAAACAGAACAAGGAGTTGCAAGGTGAATTTTGGAAAATTAAACCTCCCTCCTATGATGGAGAGAAGGAGGAAGATGCTAAGGCATGGCTGCTAAATATGATTATATTTTCAGGTCTACGAGTATGAAAGCAATCTGAGGGCCATATTAGCTATCTACCAACTGCAAGGTAAGGCTACCTTGTGGTGGGAGGAAACAAAAATGGTTCATGCCATTGATGAAAAAATAGTGACTTGGGAAGATTTTCAAGTCAAGTTTAAAAAATGGTATTTGAATGAAAGCTAATATGATGACAAAGCAAAAGAGTTTCACGAAATCAGATTGGGACAACTCACCATAGATGATTTTTTCACCAAGTTTACAAATCTGTTAAGATATGTTCCTTATATTCGTGAAGAGAAAGAAAAGGTGCAAAGGGTTTTGAACTGTTTGTCTACTGTGTAGAAGGAGAAAATAGAGTTTGATAATCCAAAAACGATGGACGAAGTGGTGAGGAAAGCTAGATTATGCTACCAGCAGTTTAAGGGAAAGAGTGAACAAGGTAAGAGCTGGACAAACAAGGGTGAATTCAAAGGAAAGAAATAGAAACCATCTTATTTGAAGAACTTTGGTAGGAATCATCAGCAGAAGAAATTTAACAAAAAAAAGGAAATTTAAACTGCTCAATCCCAAGTTGGTTCAAAGAAAATAGATGGGAATAATAAGAATGAAGGAACTATTAAAATGTGGGAGCCTTTGAAGTGCTGGGGTTGTGGAGAACCTCATCTGTTGAGGGACTATCCACACCGAAATACTCAGATGGTTCTGAGAGATCGAGAAGCTACCACAGTGAATGACGTAGCAAGGAATATCCCCCCTATCAGTGCAGCCTTGGATAACCGACAAGCGGAACACCTGTCTACTATGGTTGAAATGGAAGGTAAAATTTCTAATCAATCTGTTACTATCTTAATTCACCCGGGTGCTTCTTTGAGTTATATTAGTCCACAAGTTATAGAAAAATGTAAACTTAGAACAAAAAAGTTTCAACAACCTTGGTTGGTATAGCTAAACGCAAGGTAACTCATAAGCTATCTAAAACAACTATTAAATTGGATTATTATTAGACAGAGGTAGATTTAAACATTTTTCCATTAAGTTCCTATGATTTACTGATAGGAATGGATTGGTTAGAAAAGAAAAATAGCATGCTGAATTGTTGAAACAAAACTCTGCAGTGCATAGATGATGAAGGAAAACCATTCACATTAAAAGGGAAACCGAAACCTATTTCTGTAAGGCAAATCTCAACCTTTCAGTTAAAAAGAACTCCTAGAAAGGGGTATCAAGTATATGTTGTACATGTGGAAGAATTAGAACAACAACCAGAGGCAAACTTGTTAGACACCTTACCAGTAATACGAGAATTTAAAGAAGTATTCCCGAATGATATTCCTCATCTTCCCCCCAAGAGAGAGATCAATTTTTCAATCGATTTGGTGTCAAGGGCAACACCAATTTCTAGAGCCCCTTACCGGATTAGCCCCCCTGAACTCATGGAGTTAAAAATGCAATTACAAGAATTTCTAGATAAAGGTTACATTAGACCGAGTGTATCTCCTTGGGGAGCACCAGTGCTGTTCGTGAAAAATAAGGATGGAACCTTCAGAATGTGCATTGAATATCATTAACTGAATAAGTTGACAATCAAAAATAGGTATCCATTACCCAGAATAGATGACCTTTTTGATCAGGTGAGAGGAGCTTCATTATTCTCTAAGATTGACTTAAGGACTGGTTATCACCAACTCAGAATTAAGGAGGAAGATATCAATAAAATAGCTTTTCGAACCAGGTATGGTCACTACGAATTTGTAGTCCTACCTTTCGGTTTGACCAATGCCCCTGCCACTTTTATGTGTTTAATGAATAGTGTCCTGAATAAATACCTAGACAAATTTGTACTAGTATTTATAGATGACATTCTAATCTATTCAAAAAGTGAGGCAGAACTTAAAGAATACCTTGGAATTGTGTTGCAAACTCTTAAGGAGAATCAGTTGTATGCCAAGTTTAGAAAATGTGAATTTTATAAGGACAAAATTCAATATTTAGGGCATATAATTTCAGAACAAGGATTGGATGTTGACCCTGAGAAAATAAAGTCCATTAGAGAGTGGCCGGTACCGACTGATGTCTCAGCAGTAAGATCATTTATGGGGATTGCAGGATATTACCGACGGTTTGCAGAAAAATTTTCTGCAATAGCATATCCCATAACTTCACTATAGAGGAAAGGCACAAAATTTGAGTGGACTGAAAAATGCCAAAATAGCTTTGAACAACTGAAATTAAAACTTACTACAACACCTATACTGAAGATTGCAGATCCTGATAAAGAGTTTGTAGTGTGTACTGATGCGTGTGGAGAGGGACTGGGAGGAGTTCTGTTGCAAGAGAATTATTTTATTGCGTATGAATCTAGAAAACTTAAGAAAAATGAACAAAACTACAATGTATATGATCTTGAGTTAGCTGTTGTAATTCATGCCTTGAAGATGTGATGACACTATCTTCTCGGAAAGAAATTTATATTGTTGACAGATCATATCATCCTCAATTATTTCTTCACTCAAACAGATTTGAATTCTTGACAAGCCAGATGGCTATCCTTTCTGAGTGAATTTTATATGGAAATAAAACATATCAAAGGAAAAGAATATAAAATTGTTGATGCTTTAAGCAGAATTACTTGCCAAAACATAAGTAACATTGGGAGTAGTGCCAGTTTTTACCTAGAAGGATTAGTAAAAAGGGTAGCAGATCAAGATCAAAACTATGAGAAACTACAAATTCAGATGAGGAAAAAGGAAATGGCTGGATACACCCAAAATCAGAAAGGGTTGATCTGTTATAGAAATAGATTGTATATCCCGAATGTGGATACTTGAAAAAAGAAATCCTAGATGAATATCATAAGCAGCCATATTCAAGACATCCTGGATATCAGAAACTATTGACAGCCTTGAAAAAGAAATTATTTTGGCCAGGAATGAAGAAATATGTGGCCAACTACTTAGCCAGATCCATGGAATGTCAACTAGTCAAAGTTGAACATCAGCATCCAACTGGCCTTCTAAATCCCTTACAATTTGTAGAATGGAAATGGGAGACTATTTCTATAGATTTTATAACCAGGTTACCCGGAACAAGGTACTAGCATGACTCAGTAATGGTAGTGGTTGATACTTTAACAAAGGCTACACATTTCATACCTGTGAAATCTACTTTTGGGACATCCCAAGTAGCAAATGTGTTGATAAAGGAAATTTTAAGGCTACATGGGGTTCCAAAAATTATTATTTCAGATAGAAATGCTAAGTTCACAGCAGCCTTCTGGAAGAGTCTGTTTTGGGACATGGGCACTAAATTTAATTTTAGTACTGCCTATCACCCTCAGATGGATGGTCAAACTGAGAGAACAAATCAAATTCTAGAGGATATGCTCCGAATGTATGTTATGTATAGGCCAACTAAATAGGAAGACTATTTACATTTAGCCGAACTTTCTTATAATAACAGCTACCAGTATTCCATCAAAATGAGTCCATTTGAGGCTCTCTATGGAATAAAGTGCCACACTCCTTTGAGATGGAGCGAACCTGAAGATAAGTTAATACTTGGGCAAGATTCTCTACAAGAAATGGAAAGGATTGTTAAACAAATATAGAAAAACATCAAGATAGCTCAAGAACAACAGAAAAGTTATGCCGACAAGAAGAGGGTTCACCGAGAGTACAAAGTGGGTGACCATGTATATCTACGGATAAAACCAAAAAAGAGCACTCTACATACTGGAAGTTATGCAAAATTGGCTCGTAGATACTCTGGGAATTTGGAAGTCTTAGAAAGGGTGGGACCAGTGGCTTATAGACCGGCCTTACCCCTCCATGTTAAAGTTCATGATGTGTTTCATGTTTCGTTATTAAAAAGATATGTACATGATGCTTCTCATATTGTTGATTGGAATGTGATACAGGTGGAACTAGAAGGGGAGTTCCTTCCAGAGCCGCTTCAAATATTGGAGCGGGAAGAAATTGAATTGAGAAATAGAATAGTTGCCAGAGTAAAAGTGCAGTGGAAACAATTTACTGCTAAAGAGGCTACATGGAAAACAGAAGCTGATATGATGGAAAAATATCCATTTTTATTTTCAAAATGAACGATAGTAGATAGTCTGTTAACACCGAGGACAGTGTTTTTTTTTCGGAGGGGGAATGTGCAACACCCCTAGTTTCTATGCTTTTTAGGTTAGACATTTGAACAAAAAAAAAAAATCCAAAGGGGAGTGGACCCCAATGGATAATTATTGTGTGGATTTTATTTAATTATTTATTAATGAAAATAAATGGAATATTTATGTGTGCATTATGACCAGATGAGATTGGATATCATAAGCCTGATCCATGAGGATATGGATAAGGTTAAGACTTTCCCAAAACCTTTCAAAAAGCCTTGAAAGAAAAAATACTAAATTAGATTAAAGAGGAAAAATATAAATTCCCCAATGAAGAGGAAAGAAATTTGGAAGAGGTGAAAAAGCTAGAAAAGTAGAGAAAACATCTTTAAAGTACCCCATTGAGGGAAGCCTAGGAAAAAATAGGAAGAAAGCATCCTAAAAATTATGGACGCAGAATTTGGAAACAGGCTTAGGGAAACCATGGCTTAAGTAAGCTGTTTCAGAACAGACTGAGGTTAGTCTTTTGCTGAAGGATCTCAGCTCGGGGGTGGATTCTGGAGACAAAATAATTCTAAGGTTGGGAGGATTGGTCATAGAAACAAAGTGGTATGCATACCTAACCTATAAATTTCTATTATAAGGTGTATTATGAAATCTTAAATTGGGATTGAGATTGAAAGTAAATTGCCAAGCTGTAGATATTAAATTCCTTACATTTAACAGATTTTACTAGAAGAAATAATCCTCTATAAATTTGTATAGTTGTATGAATAGAGTCTATTGGGAAATATCAATCAGAATCTCTAAACCGTTATTGGTTTGAATCTGAAGATACATATTACTCCCATAGACAATGTATTTTTATAACTTTAATCTGATTCTGTAATAACAAATTTATACATAAAAAAAAATATATATAGAACATTAGATTTTACAGCTAAATGAATCAGATTTGAATATTATGAGTATAAATTATGAAATTTTGCTTCATTACCTTCAAGAAGAAAATATTTGATTTTAGGAAAAATCAGCTATATATTTCTATTACAATTGAAGTAGTGTAATCTAAGCTAGAAGTAAAAATACATTGAATAGCTATAATAATAGTAGAAAGAAAATTCTGTTGAGAATCTATGATGCTCGTTGTAGGAAAATTTAAGAACGTACAATTCTAAAAAATTTAATTTAAATGATAATTAGGAAATTTCGAAACCGCATATACTTATCATGATTTAACTTTAGTATATCATACATTTATATGCATATCTATTTTGTATAAGAAATACCAATTTCAGGAGTAGAAAATATACATGTGTATACATGTACAACTTAAGGTATAACTATAAAGTGAATGCGTGGTATTAAACATAGAAAAATTTACTTGTATATGACTAATTTGCTCAACAATTACTAGAAATGATAGAAAGAAAGTTATAGAAGTTAAATTAAATGTAAGTTATACTTCATAATTTTGGCATAAGAGGGTAAGCGGTAAAGATGCAATTCTTTCAACATAAATATTTCACTACAGGCAGACAAAGTTGACTATTTACATTCTATAGTTATTCTGATAAAGAATAAAGAAATATAAAGATTCTGTATATATGCAAATATAATTTAGAGAGATATTGTAGAATATTGAAAATCATAGAAAGGAAATAAATTCATAGTTCTGAAAAATGCTACCTAGTTTCATAAAATTAAAATTAATTATCCAAACAAGTATAATGGAACGGAAGACAACACTACTTTTACTCCGAAACTCTGAATAGACAATTATATAAAATTTTCGGTGAGATTCTTCAATGAAAATTTAGTTAGACCAGTCTATAATTAATAATGTCTCTGCATGAATAGTAGATATTGATGCACATCTTTTAAAAATTATATATTTTAAATGACATGGGAAAAGGTAACTGTACTCTCTAAGAATAATATTAGAGTATATGCATAAACCATTTTATAATTTGACATCACAGTGAACTAAACTGAACATATATATATATATATATATATATATATATATATATATATATATATATATATATATATATATATATATATATATATATATATATATATCTATATCTATATCTATATCTATATCTATATATATATATATATATATATTATTGCTCTAGAAATGATTCTAAAATGTAATATGCTCAAGAGACAACTATATCAATGAACAAAGAGGACTAGTTCCTTTGGAACAAACAAAAATATTAAATATAAAAGAAGAAAAAAATTCACATGTTTCAAAGTGAAAAACTATCTAAACCGAAACATAATATTCTGTAGTAATGTAGAGATTGTACTTCGAAAATTTAGCATAGACTAACTATGTATGCAAATTGAGTCTAAATGAAGCGGGCAGAAGGTAAGTAAACCAGTATTACCCTAGAGGAACGATTCATCTTATCTTTATGAAAGTATAGCTTTTTGTAAAATAACATTGTTATATTATGCATGTAAACATAATTATTGTTCAACAAGAAGTGGATAGCATGAATAACATAATAACAAGAGTGCAGGTTCGTAATATGCTCATAAGCCATAACAAAAAGTAAAAAGGGCAACCCAAAATCTGGGAATAAAACAACAGTTATAATGCGGACAACAGAGTCCATATAAGCTAATAGCTACATAATTTCAAGTCGAGAAATTATTTCAGCATCATGTTATAAAATTTTTAAATTCCTCGAATATGAAATTCGAGTCGCTGTTAAAACATGAAAAATGCCGAAAGGTTTCATATATTCCTCAGAGAGGAAGAGACGAACCTGGAGAATGGTACACGTTATGATTAGAAGGAGAAATTGGAAGCGAGTAAGATGAATATCTTGCCATAACGATATGGGGCTATGCGTACCTAAAAGAAACCCAAAATAAATCAGTAAAACCCCAAAGTTTAAATGGATGACTACTAATAGGAAAAATTTATATATCTGATAACCTCCATCAGGATAAACTTATCCTAACTAGGAAGAACATAAATATGACATTCCTCCACCTAAACACAAATTCATGGACGTGTATGTATGAGCATGAGAAAATCATGACATTCGCATATGCATGCTTGAAGACCCATAGCCATATATAAAAAAATGATGAATACCCAAATCAGAATAAATCCTTACCTAGATGAGAGTCGCTAAGTCAAACAATCCTCCGCAAAACCTTGAAGGGTGAACATGGTGATACAGAGAGGGCGTTGCAATTAATTCATAAATGCAACAGAGCTGTGAATAAAATCGTATCAAAATTTAACCTTAAGGAATCAATAACTGAATTAAAAAGAAATCGAATGAAATTAAAATAGGTTTCATAACTGGTAAAGAGAAACTTCATCTTACCTGGTGTAAGCAAATGAACAAATATTGTTGGCAATATGATGCAATGTGTTGTCCTTGATGGCAACCTACTTGATGAAGTTGATGGCACCATACTTGATGAAGTTGTTCTTGATGGAAACTAACTTGATGAGTTTGTTAATGATGTAAATATGATACACAGAGTAGTTCAGAAGTAACAAAGAAAAGTGCCAGAGGAATGATGAATAAGATATGTCACAAAGCATACATGGGTTTGTAAAGGCGAAGTAGCGTATGTACGCGGAAATATACGTGACAAGTAGCGTATGCCTATTTGCGCTCTAAATTTATAAAACTAGGGGACATTACCATGGTATTGGCCTAATGTATTGAGCGCTGATCCCGTCCAGAAATACCATCGAAAGGTGTGTGGTTTTGGCTCATGGTATTGACAAAGGCTAAATCTATATAAGAAGAAGAAGATCATAGTGCAAGAGTGTGCATATGTCTGGGTTTTAATGAATACTTCACTCTGAAGTATATCTGCATGGTTGAACTCTGTTCTTAATTGATAGATCTGAATCTATGATGCACCTATGGATATGATGAAGGCTCAAGATCTCTAGATCTAGAAATGATGAATATCTAGGATGATCTGGAAAAGAAATGATGAAGACCTGGCGCAAGTCTGATAAATAAATTGAAGAAATTGGGTAATTTTATAGATCTGGACTGTTCTGTAAAGTTTATCTTTTATAGATCTATACGCTAGTTTATCTTGGTAAAAGCACGAATATACATGGGTCCGCTTAAATAAAAGCGCATATGGCAGTCAGGGTTTCTAAAGAATAAAATGCACTGAAGTATACGCATCTTTGTCTCTGTGAAAGCGCGTATATACGCAGGTTCAGTGAAGTAAAAGCGCGTATGGCATCTAGGGTTTTACTCAAGTGTGTGGAATGAAATGTTTGATTTGTTATGATGTTTTATTGCTATCTGTCAAGGATGTATTCATACATATCTGGGTTGTTTGAATGTTGATTGTGCTGCTAATTATGTTGATTAAAGATCAATTTGTTGGTTGATGATTCAATGAAGGAAGAATGACTGTCTAAACAGTTCTGCATAGATTGTCTGAACAGAAATATGATTTCAAATCTAAATCTAAGTTTGATCACAATCTGAAAATCAGTGTTCTCAGAAGTATACAGAGGTTGATACGAAGAGAAGCGTGTATACACGCGTCTTAAGTGAAGAGAAGTTGCATATTTGTTTCATGTTATGCACAAAGGCATACGTAGGTTGGTGAGCCAGAAAGCACGTATACACGTGACTTCAGTGAATAAAAGTAGTGTATGATAAATGAATTAATGAATGTTCTGGGTTAAGTTTACATCTGCATATCTATTCTGAAGTCTGGGTTATCTCTGATATTCTAGTTAAAGTGGTCTCACTATTCTGTTTGAAGTATTGGGCAAAGTATGTTTGTTGATAAGTGAAGGGTTGTGTTGAAGTTGTTTGATCCAATTTGAAAATTGATGAAACGTGGTCTGCAGTAGTGCTGAGGGTCGAAGCCTTCAGTGAGGGGGTAGCAGCTCCCTTTCAGTGGTAGCTAGCAAACGAGAGTAGGGGGTAGTAGCTCCCTTCCAGGAGAGGCTGGTAAACAAGAGCAGGGGGTTGTAGCTCCCTTCTAGGAGAGGCTGGTAAACTAGAGAAGGTTGTAGCCTTCTGAAAGTGGGTGCCTGCGTGCTGGTATGAGTCTACGCCAGTACATGGTTGTAAGAAGTTTTCTTTATATAATAAATATTGAAGACTGAGACGACGGCAGCAGTGGTTTTCTCCCGAATTGGGTTTCCACCTTAAATCCTGGTGTTCATGTGTGTTTCTTATGTGTGATGATTTATTCTATTCTTACTGCACCTGTTTACTACTTACTAAACATATGATGAATGAATGATGCAATGATATAAGTTAATAATTAAATGCATAATTAGATCTCTGGACATACACAAGTTTTATTAAGGATATCCGCGTGTATACGCGAGTTGTGTTCAGTAAAGTAGCTTATGGGTTTAAAAGCAAGAAAAAGTAAAAAAAAATTCAGTCAGCACTAAATACTGATTCACCCCCCCCCCCCCCTTCTCAGTATTTTTCGCAACAATTGGTATCAGAGCAAGGTCCTTCTGAAAAAGCTTAGCCGCTAGAAGGAAGATCAAGCAAGATGAGCAATCAAGAAGGAATAGCATCTATCAGCTCGCCTTCACTGCCATTTAATCTTCTCGAGAGTGCCCACATGATCCTATCTTCTGCCTCGGGGGAGTGACATGGCTATTATTGTTAGTATTTCCCTTCAGTTGATACTGTATCAGTTTCAGAAATATGAAGAATTATGAATCAAATGCAAAGGTGGTCAATGCTCTAATGGGAAGTCTAACTGAATCTAAATTTGTGAATGTCATGCATCTGAATACAGCTAAGGAAATATGGGACAAAATCATTCTAAGTTATGAAGGTGATGCAAAGGTAAAAAGTGAAAAACTCCAAACTCTCATAATTGAATATGAAAATTTGAAGATGCATAGTGATGAGAGTATTGCCAGTTTCTTTTTACGTCTTGATGATGTTTTAAATCGTATGAGAAATTTGGGAGAAACAATAACTGAATCTACTTTGGTTAAGAAAATTTTAAGATCTCTAACGGCAAAATTTGAGTCAAAAGTTTTTGCTATTGAAGAAAAATAGGATGTTCAAAATCTTACTGTGGTGCAACTTCATGGCATACTAACTGCATATGAAATGAGAAGAGGAGGACCATCTGAAGTGAAAGAAGCCATCTTTAGAGCTTCTACAAAATGGAAAGAAGTACAAGAAGTAGAAGGATCAGGATATATCTCAGAAGAAGATGAGATAAATTTTGTAAAGAAACCTCAACTTGGCACAGGACGGTTCAAAGGTAAGCTTCCTTTCAAATTTTTTGATTGTGAAAGAATTGGTCATTATGCTGCTAAGTGTCCTCATAAAGAAACATCTACAAAAGGGAAGGAAGTAGCAAGAACGAATAAGAATCGGTTTAGCACTAGAAAAATTTATTATACTCATGAAGACAGTGATGGGTTATCTGATAGTGAGGAAGAATGTGAACAAGATCTTAGACTTCTCATGGCATTTGAAAAAGAATCTAGAGAAGAAAAGGATACTTTTGAGGATGCTCTAGAGGAAAATGATTTTCTTGATGAAAACAATCAACTCAAAATATGCTTAGAAGAGAGTAAAATAACCATAGAGACTCTGAAAAATCAGCTTGAAGAAAAGGAGAAACACAATGAGAAATTAGAGTGTGAAGTAGTAAGTCTAAGAAAAGAACTTGAGAAAGTAAAGACTCTGAATCTTAGATTTGCTAAAGGATTTGAAACCTTAGATGAGATTATCAAGGTACAACGTTCTCCTCTTATAAAGACAGGTCTTGGATATATTGGAGAATCTTCTCAAGCTTCAACACCAAATTATCTAAAAGCAGCTACAGCTGGTTTACAAAATTCTGCCACTCAGCAAGGGAATAAAGAATCTTTACAGGTAAAGCATGATCATCTCAATTCAAAGAACACTAACAAGAATATCTTTCAAAGAAACACCAATCAACAGGTAAATTCAAGTAGAAGATTTCATGATCGCAGAAATTTCTTCTTCAATGGACAATGTTTCTCATGTCACAATTTTGGTCATAAAGTTGTTCAATGTGTTGCATATAAAACCATCATGACAAGAGAAGCAAGAAAGAAAAAGATTGATATTGAAACAAAGAAGAATACCTATAACAACTTTTCTCCTCTTCTAAATGAAGTTGAATGTGCTTATTGCAATAACTTTGGCCATGAAGAATCTGAATGCAGGAGCAAAGTTCAGCCAAAAGAGCATTTTTCTTCAAGCTCCAAAGTATGGAAAAAGAAGGAATTACAGGTTGAAAATTGTGGCATAGTGTTATTTGAAGAAGGTGAAGAAAATCAATGGTACATTGATAGTGGATGCTCAAGACACATGACAAGTGACAAAAACAAACTTCTTGCATATAGTGCTCTAGAAAAGGAAAATAAGGTTACATTTGGAAATGATACTCCAGCGGTAATTAAAGGAAAAGGGTCTGTGTTTTTAAAATAAAAGGTGAAAGCTAATGATGTCATGTATGTGAATGGATTAAGGCATAATCTGTTAAGTGTAAGTCAAATGTGTGATCAAGGAACTGAAGTTGTCTTTATTTCAAAAGAATGTGTGGTACGTGATCTTGATACAGGTAAAACAATTATAAAAGGAAAAAGAACTCCAAGCAACCTGTATGTATTGAAGAACTGCAAAGAACATTGTTACTTGAGTAAATATTTAGAAAACTGGCTATGGCATAGAAGGTTGGGGCATCTGAGCTTCTCTCAGATCAACAAATCAAGCAAACTTAAAGCTGTCTGTGATCTTCCTAATATTACTCTACCCGAAAATATCATATGCAAGTCTTGCCAATTTGGTAAGAAAACCAGAGTACAGTTTAATGCCAAGGAAGGATCATCAAGTAAGCCTCTTGAACTCATTCATACTGACATATGTGGACATGTGAGGAAAAACTCACCACGAGGTGAAAAATACTATATCTTATTTATTGATGATTTCTCTAGAATGTGTTGGATTGGGTTGCTTAAACACAAAGATGAAGCATTTGAGAAATTTCAGATCTTCAAAGCTCTAGTTGAAAATGAATTAGATCTAAAAATCAAATGTCTTAGATTTGATCGAGGAGGAGAATATACTTCAAATGAATTCCTTGAATTTTGTGAACAACATGGCATAAAAAGACAATTTACTGTAGCCGGAACTCCACAACAAAATGGCGTAGCAGAAAGAAAGAATGAATAGAACAGTTCAACAAATGGCTAGAGCTATGCTTGATGATTCCGGAACACCTGACACATTTTGGGGAGAAGCAACACATGCAGCAGTAAATATTGTTAACAAGGCACATGTTCGAGTAAATAGTGATAAAACTCCATATGAACTCTGGTATGGCAATCCTCCCACTTTGAAGCATTTTAGAGTTTTTGGAAGAAAATGCTTTATCAAAAATAATGATGAAAAACTTGGCAAGTTTGAACCCAGAGCAGATGAAGGAATACTTCTTGGTTACTCCTCCAGGAGTAGAGAATATAAATGTTACAATAATGAAAGAGCAGAAGTGTCCTCAGACACACAATTTTATTGATCAAGCAAAAAATTACAGGGCAAATTAGAGGAGTTTACACACGTAAACTCACACTCTCATTCTCTCATTACACATTCAAAGAAAATAGGAAAACTAACCTATTTATAAGCTCTATGGATCACTTAGAAATTAAACAAGTGTCCATTTACAATAAATGAGCTTTTAACAAAACTACTAACTTTACTCCTAATTTAGAGCCTAAGAAACGACTCTTTTCTAGAGTCCTAATTTTTATTAACAAATTTCTAATTCTAAATATCTCACAAATATTCTAGAATAATAATTATTAATTTAATATCTTAAATTAATAATTATTTTATTAAAACATTATAACCTATGATAAAAATTATTTTTGGATCATCTAACATTCCCCCCTATGATCCAAAGATACATTACAACAGATACCAAGTTCATCCCTGAACTTAGTAAACTTTATTCTGCCAAGAGGTTTTGTGAAAATGTCGGAGGTCTGATCTTCTGAAGGGCAAAATACTTGCTTGATGACATCCTTTGCAATGAGAGATCTGATATGATGATACTTGGTGTCCACATGCTTTGTCTTTGAATGAAAAACTGGATTCTTGGCAAGCTTTATTGTTGATTGATTTTCGATGAATAATGAAGTAGCTTCTGCTAGAGGAATCCCCAAGTCCTGTAAAATTCGACGTAACCAAACAATCTCACATGTTGCTTCGCATGCTGAAATATACTCTACTTCTGCTGAAGAAGTGGCCACTGTAGTTTTCTTCTTGGAACTCCAGGAAACTGCAGCTGACCCCATGTTCATTAAGTAACCTGAGGTTGATGCCCTGTCATCAATACTGCCAGCAAAGTCGGCATCTGAAAATCCACCAAGTACAAAATTTTTATTCTTTTTGTAAAGAAGACCAAAATATTTTGTTCCTTGGATATATCGAAGAACTCTTTTGGCTGCATTCCAGTGGCTGTCTAATGGTTCCTGCATAAAACATGAAATAACACTGACTGCATAAGATAGATCAAGATGAGTGGTTGTCAAATAAATCAAGCTGCCAATCAACTATCTGTAAGTCGTACTGTCCACTCTTTCCCCCCCTTCAAATTTTGGAAGTTTTAAGTTTTGTTCCATAGGGGTAAGGACAGGCTTACAATCCTGCATTCCAAATCACTGAAGAATTTCTACTGCATATTTTCTCTGGGAAATGAAGATCTGATATGGACTTTGGCTTACTTCAACTCCAAGATAGTAGTGAAGTAGTCCCAAATCTGTCATCTTGAAACCTGCATGCAACTCCTTTTTCACCTGTTCAATGTGATCATCATTGTTGCCTGTAATGATCAAATCATCAACATACATAATGAGAATGACCAGATATTTTCCCTGTTGGCGCACATACAAAGTATCATTAGATTCACTACGATGAAAACCAACTTTGCGAAGGTATTCATCCATTTTGGCATACCAGGCGCAGGGATCTTGTTTTAATCCATATAAAGCCTTGATTAATTTGTAGACTTTATGTTCTTGCCCTTTAACTTCAAACCCTGGTGGTTGTGTCATGTATACATATTCCTGTAAGTCCCCGTTGAGAAAAGCACTTTTGACATCCATTTGATGAACTTTCCACCCTTTCTGAGCTGCTAAGGCAAGTGTAAGGCGGATGGTGTTCCATTTGGCTGTGGGAGCAAAGGTCTGCTCATAATCGATTCCTTCCTGCTGTGCAAATCCTTTGGCAACAAGGTGTGCTTTATACTTGTCAATATCACCATTTTGTTTGTACTTAATTCGATAAACCCATTTGCATCCAATAGGTTTAACATGCTGAGGACAATCAACAAGTTGCCAAGTGTTGTTGTCTTGAACTTCTTGATATTCATCAACCATTGCTTGTTGCCATGCTTTATGTTTTATTGCCTCTTGGAAAGAAGAAGGTTCAGTAAAATCATTTTCTATCAAAGAAAAATTGCCTTCATTTCGTTTTGATGCTCTTGTTCTTGTTTTATTTTGTTCATTAGGCCGTACATCTTTCAATAGTTGAAATGCCCATTTTGGAAGTTGTTGCTCACTTGTTTGAGGTTCTGAGAAGTCTCCATCATTGTAGAGGGGATTAATGTAAACGGATGTTCATCGTTCAAGTGGTGAATCTGGAGAATCACTGTCAGAAGAACTGCTGCTGGTTGGAGACGCTGATGAACTGCTAGAAGACCCAGATGTTTTTGGTGAAGTAGATGGACTGGATGACTCATCTTCAGAGGAAGGAAAATCATGTTCATACCAATTTGGTGAAGTTGGTTGACTTTGCATATTTCCTTTCCTTTTACTGCCTATAGTTTCTAACTTGTGAAGAAGATTTTCAATTTCTTCAGCACTCTTACTCTCTGTTTCATCAAAAATGACATCCCTACTCACAATAAATTTGCCATTGGTCAAAAGACAATACCCTTTCTTTTCATCTGAATAGCCGATCATGGTGCATTTTAAACTTCTTGAATCAAGCTTAGTTCTCTTTTCTTTGGGAACTAAGGCGTAACAGATGGATCCAAAAACTCGAAGATGTTTGACTTTAGGTTTCAAACCAAACCAAGCTTCATAAGGGGTGATTCCTTCTAAAGAAGCAGTTGGAGATCTGTTTCTTAGATAGACAGCTGTATGGATTGCTTCTCCCCAATATGTTGGACTTAACCCTTTGAAAGTTAACATGGATCTTGCCATGCCTAACAATGTGCGATTCATCCTTTCGACAACTCCATTTTGCTGTGGAGTGTAAACATTAGTAAGATGCCTTCTGATTCCATTTTCACTGCAATAAGTTTTGAATTCATTTGAGTTGAATTCTCCCCCATTATCTGTCCTGAGAGTACCTATCTTTTCTTTGACCTCATTTTCAACAAGTTGTCGAAAATTTTTAAATTTCTCAAATGCTTCTGACTTGTTTTTCAAGAAATAAACCCAAGTAATTCTACTGAAATCATCAATAAATAGCAAGAAATATTTGCAACCACCTAATGAACTTTGAAGTGGACCACACACATCACTGTGAACTAGTTGCAGCAACCTGTTCGCGCGCCATGTACTTGTTGGAAAACTTTCTCGACTCTGTTTGCCATAAATGCAGGCTTCACATTTAGCATTTTCTTTGTTGAAAGTCGGAAGTCCTTTAACCATCCCTTGTTTCTGAAATTGAGAAAGACTATCAAAATTCAAATGTCCATATCTTACATGCCATAGTCTTATAGGTGAAATTCCTATAGTAACTGCCCCTGCAAAATCAGAATGCCTTGGAATAAATGTTCCTTTCATCCTTAACAGTTTTCCATCTTCATATCCTATCATCACTGTTTGAAAGTTCTATTTAACTGAATTAATATTAACTAAGCCATCTTCCATAATTATTTGATGTCCAGCTTGTCGAATCATAACCAAAGACAACAAATTTTTCTTAAATGTGGGAACATACCACACATTGGAAATCAATTTTTCTCCAATGCTAGGGAGAAAAACTTTGACTGCACCTTTTCCATAAGGCATATGTTTTGTATCATCTGCTAGAAAGATGGAGTTAAGATGGCACTCTTGAAAATTCCACAAAAAATCTCGTCTATAGGTCATGTGCTGAGTTGCTCCTGAATCCAAAATCCAAGCATATTCATAATCACTCTTAACAAAAGAGGAAATTTGGATTGCTGGAGAAGAAGTGAAGACATATTCTGAATCATTATCATCTTGATCTTGATCATTTGTAAACTGTGCTAAAGGTTGTTGAAACTTAGAAATTTTATTGATAGATGTGCGACAATCTGAAGCATAGTGACCAACTCTGTTACATCGCCTGCAAACAACTTGATTCAAATCAGTGCTTCTTCCTTGAGACTGTCCTCTGCCTTGAGATTGTCCTCGACCTCTGCTTTGTCCTCTGTTTTGAGATTTTCCTCTTCCTGGATTCTGTCCTGTGCCTTGCTGAGATCCTCTATTTTGATTGTTGCCTCTGCCTTGAGAATTGTTTCTGCCTGAATTTGAGCCTCTGTTGGAGTTGTTTCCTCTGTGTTGACTGCGACTACGACCTTGTGCTGCTTGATTTGGATTAAAATTTCCTTTGCCTTTGTTTTTGGAATTGTCAGCTGGGGAGTTGCTAGTACTGGCTTCTGTTAGAAAAACATCTTCACCAACTTTCTTTTTCTTCCCAAAAGTTTTATCATGTTGAGTCAACATTTCACAGAGCTCATCAAAATTTATATTTTCTAACTTTCCAGTGAGCTGTAAAGTTTCTAAAAAATGTGTGTAGGAAGAAGGAAGCCCAACAATTAAATTTGTGACCATAAAACTATCATCAACTGCTTGAAAACCGACATTAACAATTTCCTGCTTAATATTCTTAAGTCTGGAGATGTATTCAAGAATATCTCCTTCTTCAGTCAATTTTTGATGCAACAATTTTAATTGTAAGTCGACTCTTTTTGATTGAGGCTGAGTATCAAACAACTCTTTAAAAGTTCTCAAAGCAGACCATGCATCTTTAGCATTTTCGATATGTACATACATTTCATCATTGACAGAGGATTTAATGAGAGCTAATGCTTTGGCGTTTTTAACTTCCCATTTTTCTAGCGTAGCTGCATCTATAGGTTTCTTTGGCTTTACATCTCCATAAAAAATATCATGCCATAGTTCATTATAAACAAGAGTGCTTTCGATGAGGCGTTGCCATGTTTTGTAAGATTTTGAGCCTTCAAGCTTGTCAGAATCAGAAAAGAAATTAATCAACTTAGACATTGTAGTGTTAAGACTTCACACCACGAATCAAACTCCAAAAATCAAGATGCTTAACACAACAGCGACACACGATGCAAAAAAAAACGAACTATCGGGGCTTGGCCTTGACCCTCGAATAGTTGTCAAAAAAGGAGAAAATTGACTGAGCTTTGCACTTGGCTCTAGTCAATTTATCAAGTTTTTACAAGACAACTTTCAAAATTTGACTTTTTACAATGGTGCTTTTGCACAATCTGGTAAAAAAAATACCCCCCCTCAAAGTAAAATTACTTTGAGTCACACTGTCACTCCAAAAAAAAATTTACAAAACAAAAAGTCCCCTTATTACTCTAAAAAACAATACCCTTATTGCTCCAAAAAAAATAATACCCTTATTACTCCAATTACAATGCTCCAAAAATGTGATTTTAATTGCAAATCACAATTACAAATTAAAAAAAAAAACACACCAATTACAAAAAAAAGCAATGATCTTAATTCACGTTGTTGATGGCAAATAAAAAACTCTGTTGAACGCTGCTGGCTCAATTCAAATGATGGCTCAATTTGTGCATAACACTGGTGTTAAATTCTGATGTTCTAAACACTGGCAGACCTTTTAATAAATGCAGATGTCACAAAAACGCTGGCAGTTATTCCAATTTTTGCATAACGCTGGCTCAATGCAAAATCCACTTCAGAAAACGCAGAGTGTTGGGAAAAACGCTAGTTTGATTATTTGCAAAATCGATTTGCCAATATTTTGCAGAAAACGCTGGCAAAAAATACGCTGGCAAAAACGATGTTTCAATATGCTGTTTCAAATACAGGTTCTGGTTCTGGTCCACAATCTTTTGGGGGCAAAATATTGTAAAACGCTGTATAAAACGTAGACAGTGCCAATTAAAATGCTGGATTTTGTAATGCCTTTCAAAAGATGGATACACAACTTTCAAATGCTTTTCAAATGCTGGATACCACACTTTAAAATGCTGGATTTAATGCTGGATTTAACGATTTCAACTGCTGTTAGACACTGGCATACAAACATGCAGAATCAATTTGCCAGAATCGATGCAAAATGCCTTTAGAAGGACGCTGGTTCAAATGCCAGAATCAGTTTCATAGGTCGATGTTTCAATGCAAATCGATGCTATCACAATCGATATTCAGATATGCAGAATCGATAATAGATATAGCATAATCGATCTTCAAAAAACACTGTTCTTGCCCATTGCAGATTTCAAAAGCGATCTTTCAATTGCAGATTCAAAATGTTGGTTTCAAAACCATATAATGGGCTGAATGTACAATGCTGTTTGAACGCAGCTTTGAATATTTGAAGCGTTGTTTGAAGCGTTGTTTGAACGCTTCAAAATAATTTAAGATGCTGTTTGATTCTATTACAGAAAGGACTTTTAAAACATTTAAAATATACAGCACTGCATACAAAATTCTTATAAACAAATTCAATCTGAAAAAATAAACCCTGTGAGGAAATGGCAAGAGCGCTCTCTTTTTTTTGTTCACTCAAACAATAAAAAATCACACAGATTTGCAGTGGCTCTTTTTTTTTTAAAGTGATTTTAGAATTTGCAGATCTAAAATCAAAAAAATTTGCAAATTTCATACCAATTTTTTGCTGATCACTTCAACGGAGTTGAGTTTTCCACGACCTAACAGAGCTGGAATCTCCTCCTCACTGCATCATCGTTGCTCTTATACCACATGAAAGAGCAGAAGTGTCCTCAGACACACAATTTTATTGATCAAGCAAAAAATTACAGGGAAAATTAGAGGAGTTTAGACACGTAAACTCACACTCTCATTCTCTCATTACACATTCAAAGAAAATAGGAAAACTAACCTATTTATAAGCTCTATGGATCACTTGGAAAATAAACAAGTGTCCATTTACAATAAATGAGCTTTTAACAAAACTACTAACTTTACTCCTAATTTAGAGCCTAAGAAACAACTCTTTTCTAGAGTCCTAATTTTTATTAACAAATTTCTAATTCTAAATATCTCACAAATATTCTAGAATAATAATTATTAATTTAATATCTTAAATTAATAATTATTTTGTTAAAACACTATAACCTATGATAAAAATTATTTTTGGATCATCTAACAAATAAAAGACTTCAGAAGATTGTTGAATGTATTGATGTTGTTATTGATGAGTCTCTTGCAGCTCCAAAAGAAGAAAAAAAAACAACAGATGAAGACGATGGTGACATATATCCTTCTACATCAAATAGAAATGATATAGACAGTGAACCCAATGAAGAACCTGAAGATGATTTATCTGAAAAAGCTCCATCCAGATATGTTGAAAAGAATCATCCAGAATCTCAAATTTTGGGAGAAAAGGGACCAGGTGTACAAACAATAAGGACTCTTGTGGTATCTTATAGCTATCTGGCATTTCTATCCACTATTGAACCACACAATTTCAATCAAGCAAGCAAAGATGAATGTTGGATTCAAGCCATGAATGAAGAGTTTGATCAAATTGAAAATAATCACACTTGGGAATTAGTACCAAGACCTCATGACAAAAATGTCATTGGAACTAAATGGATATTCAAAAAAAAGTTAAATGAGAATGGGGAGGTTATAAGAAATAAAGATAGACTTTTTTGCAAGGGGTATGCTCAACAAGAAGGTATAGACTTTGAAGAAACTTTTTCTCCTGTAGCTAGACTTGAAGCCATAAGAATGTTTCTTGATTTTTCAAGCTTCCAAAAAATCAAAGTTTATCAAATGGATGTTAAATTTGCGTTTCTCAATGGTGATCTAGAAGAAGAAGTTTATATAGAACAACCAAAAGGATTCATTTTGGGAAATGATGAAAAACTTGTTTGTAGAATTAAAAAGGCTCTATATGGTCTCAAACAAGCTCCAAGGGCATGGTATTATCGTCTTGACAAATATCTTCATCAACAAGGATTTTCAAAGGGGTCTGCTGATAGCAATTTATACATAAAAACTGAAAATGATAAACTATTGATTGTGGTTGTATATGTTGATGATATCATTTTTGGAAGCAATGAAGAATCTATGAGTCAGAAATTTGCTTCTACTATGCAGCAAGAATTTGAAATGTCTTTACTTGGGGAACTAACATTCTTTCTTGGCTTGCAAGTGCATCAAACTACAAATGGCATATTCTTATCACAAGAAAAATACCTTAAGAAAATTCTGAAGAAGTATGGCATGGAAGAGTGCAAACCTGTAAGTACACCAATGATAACCGGATGTAATCTCAGTTCTCATGATGATTCTCCCACAGTGAATCAACCAGAATACATATCTATGATAGGAAGTCTACTTTATCTCACTGGGACTAGACCAGACATTATGCATGCAGTTGGAATTGTTGGACGATTCCAAGCTAATCCAAAAGAGTCTCACCTTCAGGCTGTCAAAAGAATATTCAAATATCTACAAGGAACTCAAGACTTTGGACTATGGTATCCAAAGAATGCTGATCTCACTCTTCATGCTTACACCGATGCAGATTGGGCTGGAAATGTTGATGATCGGAAAAGCACTAGTGGTGGTGCATTCTATACAGCCCATTATATCTTGTTCAAAGAAGAAGGTAAAACCTATTGCAATATCTGGGCGCAGAAGCAGAATATGGTCGTCAGTTTCATGTTGCACTCAACTTTTGACAGATGTGAAACTTGATAAGATTTTCTCTGCACCAAATGTCTACCTCCCCATTCTCATTATGGATAATACAAGGCCATCGTATCTCTCAAAAAACTTTGTTATGCATTCCAAGACCACACATTCCCATCAAGTATCACTTTCTTACGTGAACAAGTGCTTGAACAAAAGGTGAAGTTGAGTATGTCTCCCTCCAAATTCTCCAAATAACAAGTTGTCGATATATTTACTCAACCTCACTGTGGAAGCATTCAAATATCTTAGAAAAAGCTGAAAATTGTCTCTGCCTCACAGAGGATCAGATCTGGTTAAAATGCAGAAGATGGAATTGGATACGGGGATTTCCTGAAACACAGTCGCGTATATATGCGAGTTCATGCACAAAAAACTGCGTATGGTTGGTTATTGACAAATTTTTGGGTCAACATTTTACCATACCAGGGTTGCTGGCATTCTCGATGATGTTTCAGCCTCATATCAGTTTATTATTTGTTATTTATAAGATAGTGTTACTTTAGCAGCAAGAGACACACAACAATGTTGTTGCTCAAATGATAGTGTACAAGGTTGGGAGTGAATACCTACTGAGAATTAGTGCATATTAGCATATGTTCCAGTTACAGACTCTTGAGGACTTTTTGGTATTGGTTATGAAAAGTCATATTTGTAGTGTATGAAAAGGTCTGGTGGAGACCCATGTTGTAAAATTGTAATATTCAGTCATGTAAGGACTTGTCAATTCTGTAAACCCACTTGGTTGGGTAGCTGAGTCAAATTTGTAAACCCACTTGGTTGGGTAGTTGAGTCTCATATGTAAATCCACTTGGATGGATAATTGATGTAAGTATGAGTCTTTGGTGATAGGAAGTTCATAGAGTCATGTACTTCATTGAAAAAATATGTTTGAAGATTCAACGCAACTCAGAGCATAAGAATCAAAGCACTAAACTCATGTATTTTCTACATGAGAAGAAAAACCTTGTTTTGGTTTTGATCCACCCTTTGCCCTTGATGTCAAAGGGGGAGAGTATCATGGTGTTTGAATAGGGGGAGAGTATCTATCTATTGTGGTGATCAAACCCCATCATGGTGGTCATCAAGTCCAAAGGGGGAGATTGTTGGAAATATGATGCAATGTGTTGTCCTTGATGGCAGCCTACTTGATGAAGTTGATGGCACCATAATTGATGAAGTTTTTCTTGATGGAAACTGACTTGATGAGTTTGTTAATGATGTAAATATCATACACAGAGCAGTTCAGAAGTAACAAAGAAAAGTGCCAGAGGAATGATGAATAAGATATGTCACAAAGCATACACGAGTTTGTAAAGGCGAAGTAGCGTATATATGCGGAAATATATGTGACAAGTAGCGTATGCCTATTTGCGCTCTAAATTTATAAAACTAGGGGACATTACCATGGTATTGGCCCAATGTATTGAGCACTGATCCCGTCCAGAAATACCATCGGAAGGTGTGTGGTTTTGGCTCATGGTATTGACAACGGCTAAATCTATATAAGAAGAAGAAGATCATAGTGCAAGAGTGTGCATATGTCTGGGTTTTAAAGAATACTTCACTCTGAAGTATATCTGCATGGTGGAACTCTGTTCTTAATTGATAGATCTGAATCTATTATGCACCTATGGATATAATGAAGGCTCAAGATCTCTAGATCTAGAAATGATGAATCTCTAAGATGATATGGAAAATAAATGATGAAGACTTGGCGCAAGTCTGATAAAGAAATTGAAGAAATCTGGGTAAGTTTATAGATCTGGACTGTTCTGTAAAGTTTATCTTATGGATTCATACTATATTGTCTCGTAAAAGGGCCAGATATCAGCTAAGCCCAAAGAAAGTTGGGAGAGAAAATGGTTTCTGGAAGAATAAATGCATCAAGCAGGCTGTGTGTTTGTCTCTGAAAGGACGATAGCATTTGTGTTCAAAGGAAGGAAGCAAAGATATGTACATTTTCTGTAGAGTCATTATTTAGCGGGAATGAATGTCCATTTGTTATGCTATTTACTCGTTATTTGTCAAGATAATCGACATGTGACTGTATTAATTGACGGTTATCAGCTGCTTAATTATGTTGATTAAAGATCAAGGCTATTGGTTTGCTGGATTCATTGGTATTGATTGTTCAGTCAGCTTCAAGAGAAGATTGTCCGAATAAATAGATTTCAGATCTAACTGAAGCCTGATCACAACTAAAACGCGGTTTCGGCGGTTATAGTGCTGATATGAAGAGAAGGCGATAAGCATGCGTCTTATGAAGAGAATTTCCATGATTCGCCTCTGCTATGCCACAAGGCATGTTTGCGCGGTGAGCAGTGAAAGGGTAGATAATGCTGATTTCATAAGAATAAAAAGTAGTATAAAGATATTTTGAATGACGAATGCTCCGGGTTATTTACCCCGTATACATTTTATTCAAGTCCGGGTTATCTCCTGACACTGCTACAGTAATCTCATTGCTCTGCTGGGGCGGCTAGCAAAGTAGCGTTTGTTGATGGCGAAGGGTTGTGTTGAAGTTGTCGATCCAGCTGGCAAATTGATGAACGCATTCAGAAGAGGCCGTAGGGTCGTTTCAAAGGAGGGGCAGCTCCTTCCGCTATAAATGGGTAAACAAGAGTAGTCAATAGCCCCTTCCAGAGAGGTCAACAATGCAAAGGGTTTCCTTCTGGTAAGAGGCTGTAAACGAGAGAAGGTTGTAGCCTTCTCAAGGGGGTGCCTGCTGGTAGTATGAGTCCGTTTAGCATACAAAGAAGTTTTCTTTTATGCATGGTAATATTGAAGATTGAGACGACGACAGTGGTGGTTTTCTCCCGAATTGGGTGTCCACCTTAAATCCTGGTGTTCATGTGTGTTGCTTATGTGTGATGATTTATTCTATTCTTACTGCACCTGTTTACTTCTTACGAAACATCTGATGAATGAATGATGCAATGATCTAAGTTAAGAATTAAATGCATAATTAGATCTCTGGACATACGCAAGTTTTATTAAGGATATCGACGTGTATACGCGAGTTGTGTTCAGTAAAGTAGCGTATGGGTTTAAAAGCAAGAAAAAGTAAAAAAAATTTCAGTCAGCACTAAATACTGATTCACCCCACCCCCCCTCTCAGTATTTTTCCCAACAAATCTGAGTTAAGAGATGGACGCGATTATGCAGAAGTAGAGTAACCTTCGAGAGGAAGAGCAACAGTCTCTAGAAAAACTAGAATTCCAAATGAAATTGAAACCAAAGAAAATTTCATTAAATATCAACTGTATGGTCCCAAACCTAACGGATAATCGCCCTACAAGTGGCAATATCTGCGTTAATCCTATCGCATTAACAACAGAAGAATGGAGGTAGCCGAAATCCCGAGCTAACTCTCTGATGGGGGTAAAGACCGCATACTACGCATTAATTGAAACCCTAAATCTTATAGTGATCTGAGCAGAAAGGTAAATGAAAATTCTAGGTACACATCAAATTTACCATAGTACTGCTCAACTTGAATACGATGGGACTTCTGAAAAGTATTTTCATTTAAAAATGATACAAATTAGTAGTGGGGTACCATATAATAGTTTGGGAAAATGCGATTGACAGTGGTAACATAACAGAGAAGGAACGAGTCATGTCAGAAGTCAAATTAAAATGAAACCAAGGACTATAGTCATAGTTGAAGTTGCAATGAAATTTCCAAATAGAAACTATGTTCTCAAATTGAATCTGCGTTAAAAAATGAGAAAGCATTATCGTATGGCTTGAAATTATTATGATAGATATGGTGATAAATTATGCCAATAGGAGTTGGTTAAAAAGGAAAATCCACATTCGATATTAATATATATATATGGTCGTAAGGTGGATTAAGGGTTGATCCATATAAAAGTTATATTTGATAATATAAAATAAATAAAGAGTAATAGTATATAAATGATATTTAACTATTAATGATGAGATTTATAAATAGGAGTTAAATGGGCTATTGTGGAGAAAAATAATTGAAGCCATTAACAATTAAATCGAAATTGGAGTCTATTCGATAGGATGAAGACTTATATATAAAAATAAAAAATAAATAAATAAATAAATAAAAATAAAAATTGAGGGACATTACACCATCTAGGTGCAGAGGGAACAATTCGAGCAATTCTCCGTTTTTTTCATATTTTGTTGAAATTGTTAGTCCCTTCTCATTAAATAAAATGTAACTTAAATTAGAATTTGAACAATGTATTTGAGAACTTTGAAAACTAGAATATGAACAACGTATTTCAAAATTTTGAAAATTGGTTGCTGAATCGGGAAAATTCATGTGCATATATGATTGAAATCAATAATAAAAGTGAAGGAATTTGGATGTAAATGTAATATCAGACAGCTGAAGAGGAAAATTATGTAACAAAAGAAAATATTTGATTTAACTTTTAACACTTAAGGCTCATTTCATTTCTTGAATAGGTTGGAAATTTAATAAAGAAGAACTAGCCTAGCCAATTATTTGACTTGGATTTTCATTTTAATTGTAGTTTTATCAATATTTTGGTAATCAGATAGATATGAACAAAGTTAATAGTTAACTGTTTAACTTTGTGCATATCCATCAAAATTTTGAGAACATTTCGAAACGTGAAATGAGTTATGCTCAAATCCCTTTGAAAACAACTTGGATCGCTTTTTTATGCATTTAAAAAAATATTTCCCTATTAATATCGAAATCATAGAAATTGAGAATCAATAATATACTTACTTGAGATAAAAATGTAGCTATATTCATCGAATTTTCGCAAGTAATGGTGCAAGTTGGGGTTGAACACAGACAACGCTACAAAATAAGAATTTGTTAGGAAAATAGTTAAAATTATTGAAAAACATAAGAAAACAATGTAGAGTTTAC
This sequence comes from Pinus albicaulis, assembly GCA_034641835.2. Classification (NCBI taxonomy): domain Eukaryota; kingdom Viridiplantae; phylum Streptophyta; class Pinopsida; order Pinales; family Pinaceae; genus Pinus; species Pinus albicaulis. The sequence goes on from CM076583.1 coordinate 994,044,658, forward strand.
CAGGGGTTGAAGGGGTGCAAGGTGGCCCCAAAGAGAGCTCTATGATTTCCTTCTCATATTGGGAAGACTCCTGCATGGAAATTTTTTGTTCTTTCTATCTCTTGATGTAGTGAGTGTTTTGAAATCAATAAAAAGCACTCTTTTATTCCACATCTCTATAGGGTTTGAGTAAATTCACAATATCTGTGACCTCATCTAGAGTAGGGTTAATACAGACTCATTTTGTGAATAATTCTTCCTAAAGCTTCTTATGCTTTTGGGTTGGATTCTTCCAGAAGCTTCTTATGCTTTTGGGTTGGATTCTTCTTGAACCTTCTTATGATGCTGGTTTGGTCTCTAGTGAGGCAATACATTTGCTTCATTTATTCACTCTGAACTTCTAGAGATCCATTATTAAGAAATCCTAACCAATTTTACTATGACGAACTTCGAGATTTGACATCTATGGGTGGAGGGAAGGAAATAGGTGCCATACTTCTTTATATTTCCTTACTGAAAGACAATAAAAACCCCAAATCAACCAAAATTAACTTGCTATTGACTTATATCATATAGTTAATATATATAAGAGTTTCAATAGCTATATTAGTGAGAAGTGGACGATATTAAATGATTTTTTGGGGCAACATTAAGAATTTGAAATTGGACTCATGATAAATTCTTTAAGTCATGAGGCTATGTGGTAATAAAATCATGTATCAATGTACTTTCCTTCCAATTATTATTTTTTTCTTTTTTCTAGTAAGTTGTATAACCAATGAAATGTTTAAAAAAAAAAAAAATCCTTATTTTAAAATTGATAATTATTGTATTTTTAATTTATTTTTTTTTCTAGAAATTTGTATCACCATACAATGTTTTAAAACATTTTTTTCTTATTTTAAAATTGATTTTAAGTTTTTCCATTTTAAAATTGATATTAGAGTAAATTATTTGATTGTAATTCTGATAATATAGTTAATAAATACATTGAGTGAGATTTAGAATATCCACGTATTTATAATTATAAAAAATAAATTAAAGGTGTAATTTATTTATATTTATATTTATAATTAATCAAAAAAAATTATTATCAATATACATCTATTTATATATGAGATAATGTAATAAGAAATATTTTTTTTCTCTATATTCTCAATCAAATATGAAATTATATATATATATATATATATATATGTCATGTTATAACAATATAGGGTTCCTTTGTCATAACAATGACCTTCCTTCAAGGCTTTCCATCTTCAATAGCCATCATCTATCATTTATCATACACATGCAGTTACAATATATATATTCATAAAACTTATAAATTCCAAGTCTAATTCATAAATTTCATAAGTACGAGATTCCTTCTCATGGTGTTTGGCTCTTAGCATAGTACCTAATATTTCTTATAGAATTACACTCATTTTCATATTTGAGACCATTCCACCTACAACCTAAATTTTTCAATCAACCAAATAAAAGTGATTATCTATGCCTACAATCCTTTCTTTCAATATTTAGTACCATCCATGAGGTGTTCTCGGAATAATATTAACAAACTAATAATTCAATAATTTTTAGTTTTTAAACATACTCAATTAAATGGAACTATGTTTCAATGTACATGTGTTACTTAGCATACCTACCATTACAAGATGAAATTAAATATTTATTCCAATAAACCAATGTGTTGATACTCATGATCACATCTACTCAAACCATCCCTGTCGCTTGATTTCAAAATCATTTATTTCTATATCATGTATTCCACCATAATCAATTGGAAGGTCTAACCAATACCTCAACACATCATCTAGTCACCCCCCATATGTACCTCGAACATACTATAAGGAAATTCCTTTCTCTACTATATATTACCTCAGGAATCCTCTCCTTTATAGGTGCTCCTCATGATTTGCTAGAATTTTATAGTCTACAATGGAAATATAAGTAGGGAGACAAGTGGAAATTTGTGTAGTACTATATCCTTCCATATCCATCAACAATATGTTCTCACACATTAGCTCTATTGGAATTCACTATCATGTGTTATACAAATTCATAACATGATTGTGTTACCCATTCACTCATTATAAGTAAATCAATCATGAGATAATAATTCATGGTTGAATCAAAAGGATTATAAAAATCTTGTCATACCAAAAGATTCTTTATTCATCATATCCAACCTAGGTATCATTATCATACATGAATTCAATAATAAACATATAAATGAATATATAAATTATGCATAAAGGAATTCTTACTCCAATCATTACAAGTCATATATATTGGCATGATTAATTTTCGTATTTGGATAGTTTCCTTCAGCATTCCTGATGCTAATTGATCATTTCATGTCTCGTGGGAACTCATATCATGATCCCTTAATCAACCTTTTGACAAGCATCCTATCATCTTTATCCTTTTCACAAGGTTTTATATCATAGGCTACTTCATCATCAATATTTTCAACCATCGTTGAGATTTGTTTTATGGAATAAACTATGTGTCAATATTTGAAATGTCCAATGTTTTGAGTAGACACTCCACCCATCATCAATGAAAAAATAAAAAATAAAATATGAGGTGGGTTTAGTAATGAAAAGAAAATATAAAGGTAACAGAAAAGAGTTAACCATGAAATAATAAAATGGGTTCCAAGGAATGGAAAAGATCTTTAAATAGTATAAAGAATAAAATATACCTTAGGAGAAATTTGAGGCATAAATTATTAAGAAGCCAACAAAGACAAATATTTATAAAATAATTAAAGGTTTCAAAAAAATATTAAAATATGGATAAAAATATTAAAATATTATTTTTTAAATTCAAGGTATTTCAGATTCATCAAAATTGATTCAACAAGCCCTATGATTTGTTGAAACAATGTGGAAGCAATTTCATATTTTGGAGAATCCTCTAGAATATCGTGCGATAACAAGATTATGGAATATTTTAGATGCTAGCTATTACTTACAAGAAAACATATCATAATATTTCAAATTAGAATATTGTGTCAAACCATGATTTTGTGATCAGTAGAGGATGAGGGGATGTTTAGTGCACTATCATATTTGAAGTCAAATTTGAGGAACAAACTTGATAAACATATAGATATATGCCTAAAATTATATGCAACAAAGAATGACATTAGCTATTTTCCATATGAAAGAGCAGTAGCTCTTTGGTGATCATATTGTGATAGAAGGGGCGAAGACAATACAACAAACTTCTCTAATAAAATTGATATGGAACATGATATTTTGGAGGATCAAAATTACAGTTCATGTGGAAAATATTTTGTTCAGAATGAAGCAAATGATGACGAAATTGAGAAGTGGAAAATTGATCTACCACAATATTTTATCTATTCCAATATTTTTGAAGTCTCAAAGGACACTTATTTTGGCCTACATGTTCCATAGGTTGTGTAAGAAAAAATGAATGGAATAGTACGAATGAAGTGATTCCTTTTATTTGATTAAATTTGTTATTCCTCTATTTTTGGTGCAAGTTCTAAATTATTTATCAGAACAACATTACTAATAATATATGCAAATTTGACATGGCATTTGAGGAAATAACATGTTCTATACTTTCTATTCTTTATTGTAACATTGAATCCATATTTCCTTGTTGCAATGTTTTTTAAGATTGACGTCTTGATAATTAACTATTACTTTATCCCTTTCTTGTATGTGATAGAAAATGAAGCACTAATTTTATGAGGTGATGATCTAAATTTTGACATAGGTATTGTCCTTGTGTTAAAAGATAAATAAGTACTTTAACAAGGCTTTTACTAAGCAAGAATGGGTTTAGTTCAATTAGATGAGTTTTTTTTTCTTGTAGCTCTAATATCTTGGTCACTCTTAATGGTTTGTTTGTTTGTTGCATTTGGATCATTTTTGCAAGATTGAAAATTTGGGTTTATTTTGGTTAAAAGATGTGATATCTTAAAGTATTCTAGTTTTTATTTGATGTTTAACTGATCCTTTTGTTAAGGCATGATTTGTTTCATCTTATTTTATTGATTTAAGGGGTTTGGTTAAAGTTAAAGACCTTTTTTGAGTAAAAATATATTTTGTTTTTTTTTTTTCATGTTCATTTGAGACTAATATGGTATTAGGATTGATATATGATTTTAGTTAATATCTAGGCATTCAATATTATTTCCATAATTACTATTATTATTTTCTTTATATATTTGATTATCGAAGTATATGTTTTATTATATTTTTATTTTTATTTCCTCTCACATTGTGGTGTCACAAAAGAATATTTACCCTTTAGAATCTACTATTTTATTTTATTAATATTTAAAAAATACTTATTGTCTGTTAAGAGAGGAAAATGAGCTCTGCTTAGTTAAGTGAAGAAAAAAATGGTCTATGCACTAGGATCCTATCAGTTCATCATAGAAGTCGTATTATCATGAGAAGGACATTCATCTAATGCAAATATACTTTGATACCAATATAAAAAAACATCACATGTAATTAGTTGAGAACGATAGATTGTTTAGTGTGGTAATATTCTTGAAATGAGAAGCCCCTTCATGATCATTATTTTGTCACATATTATTCGAGGTAATGAACATGTATAGACTATTTTTTTTTTTTTGTTATATTTTTTAACTCATCCATTGTAGATTTTTAATGAGTTTGTGTTATTACCTTTTTTCATCATGTAGCAAATTAAGTTTCAATGAATATTCATCTTCCATTCATTCTCATTTTTTATTTTGTGCGGTTTAAAATAATTTTTTACCAAGTCAACATTATTAGAGTTGTTAACTATAGAATAAATTGCAATAATGACTACAATAGTTATGATCCAAAAGTAGGTGAAAAACCTACATATTATGATGAAACACAATATTTTAAATTTGTTGGTTTATTTGAACTTAAGATATTAGACAACTATATACCTTTTAGAAAAGTGATGTATAAGAAAACAAAATAATTTTATGTAAATATTCATGATTTTGATATAGCTATTGATAGAACTTATTTTCATGTGAAGCCTATAGAATATGAATTACATAGAATATGGGAGGTTATCTAGATGTGTAAAGACCAAGTTTGAGAAAAATAATTTATTTGGTTCGACATCACATGCCTTTAGGGGTGACTTTCCAATTAATTTCTCCTTGGGATGTGATAAGACATTTGTGGTAAAACATAATAAAAACATGAAAAAATATTTTCAATAGTATATAACAAGAACCTAGAGCAACATTACTCGTGATTTTTCTTTTCCAAAACATAGAAAATTGTATATCATAGCTTTTAAATAAATATTTTTCTTATTATTACATATGTTTCTATACATTGGTAACGAATCACTAATATTTTACAATTTTTTCTTAATTTTTCTAGAAGATTAATCAATAATTTTCAATACTTTATAACCTAGTGAAAAATTCACCAATATTTAAGAAAAAAATATAATTTAGTAAAAGATTCTCCAAAAAATTATATATGTATATTATATTAATGAAAAAATAGCCTATACATTTTTCTATATACATTGGGGATTCACCCATTTATTATACATATAAATTTCGGGGGTTTCCTAAATTTTTCCTTGATGAAAACATGACAAATATAATAAGGGTGCCAATAATAATAGTAGAAGAAAATAGTTTGAGATTGATCATAATGAAAACTATTTGTAATTGACAAAATTCTTATTATTCACATTTTCTGTCATTCAACATTATTATTTTCCCTTTGCATTCAAAATTTTTATTTCATCTTTTTTCATCATTAAAGTTATTAACAATAATTATCATCTCAACAAATTGAGCTAACTAAGCAAATCTGACATATTTCAAATATTTAAAATGATTATATTAATATTAGATATAGTTACATATTATTGATAAAAAATTCATATCTTCCATAGATTTTCCTTGACTGCACACGACTGAAACCAACCTAGATCCATCTTAATTATGGATCTATCAAGCGCCGAGAGGGGTCAAATCTCTGGAGGTGCAAATCTTTCGTCAAGTTTTACACTGAAAAAAGAGGTTTTCACCTCATGATATTTGATCCCTCTTGATGCTTGATAGATACAGAGTTAAGATGGATCTAGGTTGGTTTTTATTAATAAAATGAGATTTAGTAGACTGTTTTGGCGTTTTCCTCGGAATTTTCCATGGGATAAATGCTCAGTATTGAACATGTTGAGTCGATGTAAAGTTCATTATGATTTGTGAATACCGATGACATTGATTACCGAGTTAAAATTACACTTTTCCAAGATTTTTTCATGAATGACAGTTTCTTTTGCCTTCTAGTTTTTGTTTAGGTTTTGCCTTTCGGTTTATGTTTAGGTTGATCTTCTGTACTGGGTTATTTCCCCAAGGCTATGATCTTGGAATTTTAGAGTATTTTCTAAAATTATAATATTTTGTTTTTCCTAAGAAGTAAAGTATAAAATAATTAAATATTACATTTTCAAAATATTAAGTTGTAAATTATTGGTCATATGATAATAAATCTAAATTAAATTATTAAAATCCGTTTGACTAAAATAACTAAACCCATCACATCTAAATTTAATAAATTCTTCAGATGAAAACTCTAATTTTTTAAAGCACATAATGGCCATTTGCACACCATTTATATATACACAGTAAACAAATAGGAAAACAATTAAAATGTTGCTCAGCTAATTCACTACGTGTACCCTGTATTGTCCTCGGTACACTCTCTTATTGAAGGTTCTTTGAGCATTCTTATAATATTTACGAAAAATTGTAAGTGATGTAAGATACTTTTATTTTATGCCAATGAAAGGATTCTCAAGCAGTAGGTGTTTCCTCTACATGCAAGTAATTGTCGCTCTTTTCACTTTTTTAGTATGCATGCTTTTTTGGTTTACGGTTTTGACAGTTATAGTTAATCGAATAGTTCATTACGTCGAAGGGTGTATATAAGTTGAAGTCAAACACTTGACTTCACTATATCATTTAGATTTTCCAAATCTCTCCATCAACAAAATTAAATGGATTCGATACATCTAATAGATATGTAAACCTTGTTTTTATTTCATAACCAATTATTCCTGGTTCATCTAAATATTATGTCTATGTCATTGTATTTGCTTTGCTAATTCATTCTATTATATTAATTGCTAATTCATGTTATTGTAAATACGTTGATACGGTGATTTGTTACATTCATTGTGTGGTTGATATGCAATACAAAGACAAAGTTAATAGAAAAATTCATGTTGCTTTTGTGGACGTTTCTTGTCATTATATTTTATGGTTTTCCATGCTTCTGCCTATATATATAGATATGTGTTCCATCCACACACACATATTCTTGCATTAATAAATTGAACAAGTTTTGATATTTTATAACAATATTTATATAACTAACATTGTTTTCCTCCCATTTTAAAACATTGATTTTTAAATATCAAGCTAACACTAAACATTATTATCAATGAGGTTGTCAAACAACTGATAGTAGGCATCACTACATAAGATTCTGATTGTTAGCTATGTGATGCTCAAAATGTTGTAGTTCAAATATTTTTAAAACGCTGATTAAATATTGATATTTTTTTTTTGTTATCCTTATTAAAATTAAATATTAATATTTTTTGTTATCTTTATTAAAATTGTTGATTTTTTAATGGAACATACAGTCAATATTATTTTAGAATATTGTCATAATCTAATTAAATTCAACTTTATGGGGTTACCCTATTAAATTTAACTATATTACATTACTATATAAATAATAATTATGAGTATTTATTAATAATTTGAATAATATTTATTATTATTAATAATAATTAAAAATAGTTATTAATGATAATTTTTAACTATTGTTATTATTAATAGTTTGGTTTAAATTAATAAATTGATAAATTATATTAAACAATAACATTATTGAAAATTAATAAACAATAATATCATTAGATATAAATATGATTAAAAATAAATAACAATAATTAATAATATTGATGATAGTGGTCACTGTCTGTTAAGACCAATGTGGTCTATCAAACCTTAATAAAGGAGAAATAATTTAAGTATATTATTCAAAATCTTGTTTCTATGATCAAAGAGAGGGGAAATAAGTGCTCAAGATTGCTATAGGTGGGCTAACTTAATAGGTCAAGAAGATTGGATGTGTGGCAGATGGTAGGGAATTGAGAGCAAATGTGAGTAAGAATAGGACAGTCTAAAAGAAATTGTTTTTCATCTTCCGCTTGCTTAGAATCACAAATCTGATAGATTCTATCCTTCAAGTGGTTCTTGTGAATAGACCACTGCCTGGTCTCACTCCGAAGCTCATGGGAGTTAGTTCTTGTCTAAGTGATGTTCATTTTTTTCTTATTGTTGGACAACACCGAGAGATAATTCATACTATCAAGGGTGGGGTTGATCACATCCTTATAGTATCTTAGCTTCATTTTACCCTCCAAATTCTGATCCTCTGACAACTTGTCTTTAAACTTGGAGTTAATAGTATTTTTGATATTATCTTTGCTTCCCATATTAAATTTATCAAGGTGATGGAGGACAATGATCTTGATGAGAGAGTGGTGAGAAAGACTTCTCATTTGGTGGTAATAATCTCTTTTTTGAACAATGTATGCCATTTTTTCAATGTCCCTAAAGAGAAAATAAGGTATGTTGAGCATCTTGACCCTTGTTAGGTGCATTAATAACCTGTTATGGTAGGTGTAGAGTGTAGAGAACCTTCCTTCACAAGTAAAGTACCTCATGATGATTTTCATCATGGTGACATACCTATCCAGGAGGTAATATAAATGAAAGAACCTTTTTCTTTCATTCTTGTAGTTTGTCTTGATATATGGGTCAAAGTAATGACTCTCCAAGTCCTTTGACTTATACCATTTTTCACCAACATTTGGAATTCCGGTGGCATATGTTATAATGGTTGTAGATATTATGAAAGTGACACCAGCAAGGGTTATCTGGTTATCATGAAGATTATATATGAAATTCCTACTCAAAACAGGGTGATGTTGGACCTTTTGTATTTTCTCACAAAATTAAAGCATCTTACATGCTTGAAACATGTCACATCCATGGGAGAGGCCATGAATTCTCTAGTATTTGTAGGTTAAATTCTGAGGGTATTCCCTCTTTTTTGTGGCCTTCTCTCTTCCCTTTCTTCTTCCTCACTGAATTCTATGTTTTCTTCTTCCATAGTGTCTTGGCTAGAGACCCCAGGGAGATGAATTGGGAGTGAAATGTAGGTTTAGGTAGTGGGGAATGGGATGGAAAAATTTAGGGAGATGGGGGAATGGATTATTGAATTGAGGGAGGTGACAGGGAGTGGAAATGTTGTGGGATTTGGGAATAGGAATTTTATTACAGGTATGGGGATTTTAGAGCCTAGGAATTTGAAATACCTAGGTCATAGGTTTTAATGGATAAAGGGGTTTGGGAAAGGGATTTAACGATATAGCAGTAGTGATAGGATTTATTGTGATGTGGTAAGCGTAAAAGGGGTCTTCAAGGGTAAAATTTGGGATTAGGAAGTAAAACTAGGGTTTTTAGCCTAGAACTCTCCAAAAGTTTCATAAAAACTTAAATACCATGAAATTTTAACTTGAGATATGGAAGGAGGGTGAATTTGCAGGCTAATTACTTGGAAAGAAGTAGTGAAAACCTTTGCTGAAGGTTTAGAGTGCTGAAAAAAAGTTTGGCAGCTTGCAAATGAAGTTTGACAGGTGCACAATGCCTCTGGCTCTATGCGCAACACCCTCACTCTATGCACAACACCCTAGCTATATGCATAGTGCCTCTGGCTCTATGAGCAATGCTTCTTCCCAGGTGAGCAACGCCTTTGACAATTTCGACCTTTCATCCTCAATTTCGATTTTTTGAGCTATGTGAGTCGTGGCTTGATAGCATAGGAAAAATGAGTGTCTTGAGGGCTTTTATACATCATGAAGTTGATGATTTGAGCCTTGGGACCCAATTTTCCCTCTTGTTTTCACTTTAACCCTTTGAAACATTACCTTTCATTTTGACTTCTTTTCTTTGGCAATTGATCATTTTAATGGACTAAGAACTCTTTGAATTTAAATTTTGATGTTTTGGCATCTTCGAAACATTGAATTAGCAGCTTGGGATGATGAAATTATTATATTTCAAAGACATAAAATTACATAATGAAAAGTATAAAAAATTACGTTTGAACTTAAAATTACATGTTTAAATGAGATATTTTCTTCACAAATCATCTTCACATAGTGAAGAGAAATTTATTTGGATCAGCCTTCACTTGATGGTACTATGCAATGGAATGGAGTTTTATTGAAACTTGGAAACCCTAGTGACTTAATGAAACCTTGAAAAACCCTAAAATACCTAATGGGACATTGAAGGACTGAATTTCAAGATATCATGATTGATATTGATTTCACGGATGGTGTATAGTCAACAAGGTGTGAAGATATGCCAGCAAGTAAGAAAATTTGGGGAAGAGTGATGAGTTTTGGACTTGGGGCTACCATCCATGACTAATTTGTTGCATGACCTAGTGGAATGATAAAAAAATTCTGAGTGGGACTCATAAAATGATACAAAAAAAGGATTTTGATCACTGATGGCAAGATGCAAATACTGACACTAACACCTCTAATCGTGTTACAATGAGGCTTGTGGGCCTATTTATTATTGAGAAACAAATGAAAACCCTGAACATCCCAAACCCTAGGAGATGAAGCACCAAAACTATGGGCCCTGTTTGGGTAAATTAGTACATCAACTTCCCGGGGTCATAACTTTGGCATTCAATATTCATTTGATGTGTATAATACCTCGTTAGAAAGATCTATATTAGAAATACAAATTTTGAGTCAAAAAAAAATTTCCATGGTTTTCCCAAGAAAATTTGTTTAGGTCCTCAAAATGGCTCTGAAAGTTCAAGACCCAAAAAAATGCTAAAAATAGTAAATTGAGCTAGAATTAAGGAAAATTTAAAATTGAAAGAAAAAATGGTGGGGGTCCAAGTGCAATAGGAAGGTGGCCACTAATATCCACTTGGATAAAAATATTTCTCACATGTAAACCTAATAATGACATAATCCAAATGGGATTTATGATGATAAGTGTTTGGTGATAATGTATACAATTTTGATTTTATTCTAAAGTATACCAGTAAATTGAGTATATAAGCAACTAACCATCAATCAGTAGATATATATAATTTTTAAGCTTATAAATATGATAAAACAAGTCCTTTAGAACCCTTTCCTTTAGCAATATGCATAACATCATTAAGTTTAGGCACGTGAGTAGGAAAAAAAAAATATTTGAAAGTAGGACTCATGAAAGAAGGTATCAAAGCCCAAGTTCATCACTCGGGCCTTAATGAACCATCACAGTAATGTAAATATTAAATAGAAATGAATACTTGATAGGATTCTCTAAAAAAAAAACTAGCAACTGATTTTCTATGAATTACAAGGTCAATAGCAAGATGGCATAGGCCCGCACCATCCATCACTTTAGGAGACACTTGTACGTTGAACTATGTGACAGGGCCACCCCAAAAACTAATCAGTTTACGTATTTCATTTAGAATCTTTAGCAGTAATTGGCATATTTACGAGACATCAATGAGCATCTCTAAAGGCCAATAAGGAACAAGAGACAATGATTAGAGTATTGATGGAAAGGTCAAGCCAAAAAACGGTATAACTGGAGATGTTTAAAGGAAATGAAAAGAGGCAAAACTCAAAACGATATGGAAGTGAGGAGGAATCAAGTAGAACATATCCTAGAAATAAAAATACAATGAAACATATAGAACTACAAGGAGAATTCTGAAAAATCAAGCCCCTTTCATTTGATGGGGAAAAGGAGGATGATGCAAAAGCTTGGTTGCTTAATATGACTAAATATTTTCAGGTTTACAATTATGAGATTAACCTGAAAGAAATATTGGAAATTTACCAGTTACAAGGTAAATCTTCCGTTTGGTGGGAAGAGGAAAAGAGGGTGCATTGTCTTGAGGAAAATATAGTATCTTGGTAGGATTTTCAGAAACAGTTTAAAAATCGATATATAAATGAATGTTATTATGATGAATATGAGAAAGAGTTTGATAAATTAAGTTTAGGAGAACTCACGATGAACGAATTTGTGGAAAATTTTACAAATTTAGTGCAATATGTACTTATCTTAAGGAAGAGAAAGCTAAGGTACAATAGTTTGTGAACTATTTTCCTATTGTGTATAAGGAGTGGATTGAGTTTGACAATGTGAAAACAATATATGAAGCTATAAAGAAGGCCAGGTTGCATTATTAGAAGTTCAAAAATAAGGGTGAGGGCTCTAAATTTTGGTAAAATGATGCAGGAGCATTACGCTCAGAAAATTCTTTGTATTTTAATAGGCTTAGGGGTCTTGCGTTTTCAAAGAATATTGGTTTCCTATGTATTAAATTAATATAATTATTAATATTCTTAGTGATTTTAGTGAGAGATATTTAGAATAGGAATTAATTAATTATTGAGAGGAATTTTGTAAATGTTCTCGAATGTTGAAGAACATGAGAGAATTAAGATAGTTGAGATTCCATAGGGAATGAGAGATTTGAGAATTAATTGTAATTCCTAAATTACAATTAATTTCATGTTTTTTTGGATTTCAAAGGATTATAAGGGATAAAGGATAGAATTTAGGACTTAGAGGATTCAAGATTTTGTTGAGAAGATAAAGGATCTGAAACCGAAAATGGTTTCAGAACCATTTGTATAAATTTTAAAGCCTCAAAGGCATGAAAAATATAGGATTTAGGAGATTAGAAAAGTTTGGATTGGAATCCTATGGGCCATTGAGGTGGAAAAGGCCATTTGATTAGAAAATCAGGCCTAACTGAGAGAATACAGAACATGAGATGTTCTGAGATTATGTAAATATTGTTTGTGAATGAAAGCAGAGTTTCATTATGTTCAGAATTGTCCCATTTCTTACTATAATTAAATAAGGCTGATCATGGTTTAATTGAAGTTCTGTATATGATTTTTAATTGAATGTAGAAGCTTTTGTGAGGGACAAAAGTGTTAAATTTTGATTTAATCCGTGTGATAATTGTTATAGTTAAGAAGGAAACAGTGAGTGGTAAAACTCTGAAATAAAGGTTTGATATGGTGATTCTATATAAAACTGTGAACTTTAATGTAAATACTGAGACATGTGGTTAATAATAGGAAATTCTATCATTGTATATTTGAGCCACAAAATTTATGAATTCATAAATTCATGAGACTGCATAGATTGGACATTCATATTATAATTATGTGTGGACTTGCATACAAAGAAGATAAAACATCGATCACAGTATGGATCAATGAACTTTAAAAGAATGTGATCCTGTAAATCGATATTCACTGCGTAGAAGCGAAAATAACACAAAATGAGAAGTCACAGTTGCAAATTATACTGTTGAGACTTGAAAGAGGAGTCAGCGAGGAATGGTGAGTGAATTGTCTAAACCTGAATGAGAATTCTGAAAGCAAAAACTATAATCAATGATGCAAAGGAATGGAGAAGTGGTTTTGTATACCAGCAATTGGGTTTCACACAGCTTTAGAGTGGTAAGTAGTAAATCCTTGAGCGAAGGTGATAGTGCTTAGAGGATGACATGTAGCATTGAATTGAAAGTCAAAAATGCTCTTTTCAAATAAGTTTAAAAACATTAAATATCGGTCTATTTGAAATGTGATTAAATGATAGTCGTTGGATCAGTTAGATCAACGGGCAAGATTAAGGGAGATAGACGGATAAGGTTAAGCCAAATGCTAGCAGAAAGTGGAAAGGTTTTATGGAAGCGGTAATGGGTTTTCGCATAGCATGAAAATGGTAAGTGATATTTATAAAAGGGACGTGATAACATTCAGGCAGTGACGTGTGGCATACAAAAACTACCTATTTCACATGATTTGGAAACGTTAAATGTCATGCATATTAATATGTGATTTCCGTCGGATTGACGAGTGTTAAGATTGACGGTGTAAAGGTACATTTCAAATAGCATGGGCCCAATTTATATATATATATATATATATATATATATATATATATATATATATATATATATATATATATATATATATATATATATATATATATATGATGGCACTTGAGTTTTAAACCAAAGTGTGGAATGTTAAGCGTGGGCCTAGATATATTTATATGATTGACATTTTGGGTTTTAACCAATGTCAATTGAAACTTTTAAATATCAATTTCCAAGGTGGGTATTTTTATGTTTTTTTAAACGAGAATTGTGAAATAGGGAAGCAAATTTAGTGTGAAAGGCTACTATTGTACGTGCTTATCTTGGTTCATATGCAATTTTTATGCATAATGTGGGTTTTTGCTGCTAAGGCTGCGTCAAAGTGGTATTAGAGCTGGAAAAAGCTTTTTTGAGTGTTCAATTCTTTTTTTTGTTATTAAATTAGCATTGTAAAGAATGCACGTGTGATGGAGAAAGTAAAGGGAGATCAGATTCGAATTTGATAGATTGAAACACATAGAGATACAGTGAAGATGAATGGTAAAACAAGATCACACAGATGTCTTGAAAGTGAGATGGTAAGTGTTATTTTAACTCTGGTTTGAAGATTATGTTTGAAAAATTCAGATTGCAAACAGTTGAAGAAAATCTCAGGAAAAGAAGATCACAGTCTTAAGAACAGTCATGAAGGAAGCTGGTAATAGTTTCTGAGTGAAAGCAAAGTGTGGAACTTAACCTTGAAGAATTCCAACCGAGGTTGGAAAAAAAAAGGACAATTCTATTATTAAAAGGTGCAGATGAGTTTAAGCCTAGAAGGATCAAAGGAAACCTCAAGGAGGTTCCAGAGATAGAGAACCATACTTGCCAAATGTCCAAGTCCAAAAAACTTGATGAGGTAAGTGGCAGGAAGAAGGAATTGCAATTGCAGAGGCTTAGACAGCTCATAGTGAAAGAGTGAGTGATGCACTCATAGAAATGGAAAGAAGAGGATGAATATTTATAGTCATAGAAGAGGTTTTGAATAAGACCACAGCAGATTAAACAAATGGAAAGTTGGCACAAGATTGTAGCAGTGATATTGTAGGAAGAATTCTAAAGTTTCTTAGAAATTGTAGCAGGACCTTATTTTAGCTAAGGCTTGGAATAAATAGGGACAGCGGTATCTTTAAATGAGGTGAGTGAAACAACTAGAGAAGAGAGAAAGTTTGCTCAATACAAGTTCTGAGAAGGAGAGGACTTGAAGACCAGGTAGAGGAAAAGCTTGGTGAGAAGATCAATTTAGTAGAATTTTGATTGGTTGCAGGTGTAGAAGCTAACACAGAAGAGAAGATGGCTATGGAAAGTCATGTTCAAGGTTTAGAAGAAGGCTACAAGATGAAGAAGAAGAATGTTGAATAAATCTGCAAGAACCAGATGAGTAAAGAGGAATGAGACAAAGAGATTGCTGAGATAAGAGAACAATTTAATAAATTAAAGTTAATGATAGAAGAAGACCAAAGACAAGGTTGGGTCTTGAGGAAAAAGACAGTGAAGTGGCATAAATTACAAAGAAGGCTACAACAGAAACAAGTGAAGCAGTTGACAGAAAAACTTAGAGAAAGAGAGTCAGAAATGGAAGTTTCCATTTGTAGACCAGAATGGGGTCAAATTCTGGGTGAAGATGAAGATTGGATATCTATGAAAGATATTATGAATTATTGCGAGGAATAAAAACAACAAGAATTTTGCCTTGCTGAAGAAGGAATTATTAATTATTTCCTGAACTGTTGGACAAGTTCAGATCAGCAGGAGGATGTAGAGCCTTGTATTTTTATAACTAATAATTTTGATGTGATTATAGGTTTTGCAGAAGATGAGCAATATTTTGAAGCTGTCAAAATTATGGAAAAGTATCTTTTAGAAGATAAATACTTTCAAGAAGAGAATAATGATGAAAAATGTCTTTTGAAGGAGAAGAGAAGTGATTTATTATAGAAGAAAGAACTTAGTAATTCATGTGAAGCTGTTACAACATAGGAAAAATTTCTTGTGAAAGAAGGAAATGAGATTCACACTGAAGAATTGATATGTGAAGCAACAATTGAGACTGTTGAGCCTTGTAACTTTCAAAGTGACAAATTGTGTAAAAATGCAGAAATTGTAAGTGATGATGAAATAATTCAAAAGTGCCAAAAAGAAACTGAATTACTAGAGTATTTGTTGTAAAAATTAGAGTATGTGAGGGAGATTGTAGTAGACAGAGTTCATTATGGTGTACAAGAACAAAGAGACATCATGGAAGTAGATGATGTGAAAGAGACACTTGTTGACAGTCTCGAGAGTCCTTTAGAAAATTCTTTAGGGAGAATGAATCAGCATACTGATGTGTTGATAAATGAGTAAAAACCAAACATACTGAAATGCTTCCAGAAGAGGCATTGAAGCCTTATGTTTTTCATTTTAATAATTTTTTTGTGAATGCATGTTTTCTTGCAAATGTTGGAGAAAATTTGGCACAGATGAACGAACAAGTGAAGAAAGAGGAAGAAATTTATGTGGAAGTATTTAATCCATGGAACAAAGAGATTAGACTGGTGGAAATAATACTGGAGAATCGGGATTCAATACAGGAAGATAAATCTCAATTTCAATATTGGGAAATGTAGAAGGTGAAGATGAAAAAGTTAGAAGAGAGAAACAACAAACTAAAGCAAAGAGAAGGAGATAGCAATAAATGGAAGACTATGTACCAATCCAAGGAATTGCTGAAGAAAAAAGACAAAGAAACTGTCATAAATGACAATGAGGAAGACGTTATCAGTAGCAGAAAACAAGAGGGTAAGGATAATAGGGCGACAGTAAGAATAAAATTTCAACAATCAAAAGGTGAAAGTAATCAACATATAGAAGATCTATTAGACAAGTAAATTGAACTGATAAGAAGGATAATGGTGAAAGTGTCTCAAAAGAAGACAACAGCAGGAAAGCAAAGAAGAAACAACAACAAGAGAAAAACAACAACAAATTTTGAAAGCATAGCCAGTGGGGCAATGCAGCATAAAGTGTGAAGACCTTGAGAGAAAGAAAAAAAAGCAACATAAATAGATGACAAATTACAGAACAAGGTATGGGATCCAGGAAGACAAAGATCAGAAGCACATGATCAGGAGATCATGATTATTTTTAACCTTAGGAGTCTGATGCAGGAGCATTAGGCTTAGAAAATTCTTTGTATTTTAATAGGCTTAGGGGTCTTGTGTTTTCAAAGAAGGTTGGTTTTATATGTATTAAATTAATATAATTATTAATATTTTGAGTTATTTTAGTGAGAGATATTTAGAATAGGAATTAATTAATTATTGAGAGGAATTTTGTAAATGTTCTCGAACATTTGAGAACATGAGAGAATTAGGATAGTTGAGATTCCATAGGGAATGAGAGATTTGAGAATTAATTGTAATTCCTAAATTATAATTGGTTTCATGATTTTGTGGATTTGAAAGGATTTTAAGGGATAAAGGATAGATTTTAGAACTTAGAGGATTCAGGATTTTTTTGACAAGATAAAGGATTTGAAACCAAAATTGGTTACAAGACCATTTGTATCAATTCTAAAGCCTCAAAGACATGAAAAATATAGGATTTAGAAGATTAGAAAAGTTTGGATTGGAAGCCTATGGGCTATGGAGGTGGAAAAGTCCATTTGATTAGAAAATGAAGCCTAACGGAGAGAAGACAGAACACGAGATGTTCTGAGATTATGTAACTATTGTTTGTGAATGAAAGGAGAGTTTCATTATGTTAAAAATTGTCCTATGTGTGACTATAATTGAATAAGACCGATCCCGGTTTAATTGAAGTTCTGTATATGATTTTTAATTGAATGTAGAAGCTTTTGTGAGGGAAAAAAGTTTTAAATTTTGGTTTAATCTGTGTGATAATTGTTCTAGTTAAGAAGGAACGAGTGAGTGGTAAAACTATGAAATAAAGGTTTGATATGATGATTCTATATACAATTGTGAAATTTAATGTAAATGTTGAGACCTGTGGTTAATAATATGAAATTATGTCATTGTATATCTGAGCCACATAATTTATGAATTTGTGAGACTGCATAGATCGGACATTCATATTATAATTCTATGTGGACTTGCATAGAGGGAAGATCAAACATCGATCAGAGTATGGATCAATTCCCTTTAGAAGAATGTGATCCTATAAATCGATATTCACTGCGTAGAAGCGAAAAGAACACAAAATGAGAAGTCACAGTTGCAAATGAAACTGCCAAGAGCTGAAAGAGGAGTTAGTGAGGAATGGTAAGCAGATTGTGTAAACCTAAATGAGAATACCGAAAGAGGAAACTATAATAAATGACGCAGAGGAATGGAGAAACGGTTTTGTAAACCAACAAGTGGGTTTCGCGCTACTTTAGAGTGGTAAGTGGTAAATCCTTGAGCGAAGGTCATAGTGCTTAGACGATGACACGTAGCATTGACTTGAAAGTCAAAAATTCCCATTTCACATATGTTTAAAAACATTAAATATCGGTCTATTTGAAATGCGATGAACTGATAGTCGTTGGATCAGTCAAATCAACAGGTGAGATTAAGGGAGATAGAAGACTAATTATTAATTCACGCAAATTAAATTGAAGGAGTGGACGGATTAGATTAGGCCACGTGCTAGCATAAAGTGGAAAGGTTTTATAGAAGCGGTAATGGGTTTTTGCATATAATGAAATTGGTAAGTGGTAATTATAAAAGGGACACGATAACATTCAGGAAGCGACGTGTGGCATACAAAAAATACCTATTTCGCATGATTTGGAAATGTTAAACGTCATGCATATTAATATGTGATTTCCGTCAGATTGATGAGCCTTAAGATCGACGGTGTAAAAGTATGTTTGAAATAGCATGGGCCAAATTTATATATATATGATGGCACTTGAGTTTTAGACCAAAGTGTGGAATTTTAAACGTGGACCTGGATATTTTTATATGATTGAAATTTAGGGTTTTAACCAATGTCAATTGAAACTTTTAAATATCAATTGTCAAGGTGGGTATTTTTATATTTTTTTTAAACGAGAATTGTAAGAAAGGGAAACATCTTCTGCGTGAAAGGTTACTATTGTTCGTGCTTATCTTGGTTCATATGATATTATTATGCATAATGTGGGGTTTTACAGTTAAGGCTGCGTCATAAAATAAGGATAAAATCAAACCTATACATGGGTAAAAATGGTAGAAACCAGGTTATGTGAAAATTTTTGGAAGGGGTCATAAAAGAAATTTTAGCAAGGGAAACGTAAATCAGCCATCACAGTAAAGTGGGATCAACACCTATGAATTTGGACCAACACCTATGAATTTGGACGAGGAAATGATTAGTTGAGGAAAAGAAAGAGAGCCACTAAAATTTTTGGGGTGTGGGGAACCCCATATGTTGAGGGATTTCCCACAAAATCCCAAATCTTTCCAAAACATCCAAGTTGTCCATGAAGCCACCATAGTGAATGATATTGGCAAGAATATTCCTAGGATAAGCACAAATTTGGATGATAAATAAGCAGAGCATAAATAAACGATGATTGATATTGAAGGTAATATTTCCAACGAATCGGTCTCTACTTTAATATAGCCAGGTGCTAGTTTTAGCTACATTGGTCCACAAGTGGTTGAAAAACGTAAACTCAAAATAATGCCTCGCTGGTACCATTAGCGACTGGTACCAAGAGAAGAGTGAAAAACCACTAGAGGAAATTCCACCTTGACTTAAATGGCTATACCAAAATAGTGAATGTAAATGTACTTCCCCTTGGATCCTACAACATATTGATTGGAATGGATTTGATGGAAAAATAGGGGGCCATTATAAATTATTTAGAAAAAAAATATGATTTGTGTGAATCAATAGGGAGAAAATAGAACAATTCAAGTCATATAAAAACCTATATCTGTTAGATAAATTCCAACCATACAAATGAAATGAGTGCAGAAAAGGGATGCCAATTATTTATGATTCATGTAGAAGAAGGTAACTAACAAGGGGAGGAAACAAATTTAGATACTCTACCAGTTATCAAGGAATTTCATGATGTATTCCAAAAGGAAATTACCAATATACCACCTCATAGAGATATTGGTTTCTCCATTTCTCTAGTACCTGGTGTCTAGAGAACCTTACCGAATGAGCCCACATTAACTACTGGAGATGAAAATGCAACTCCAAGACTATTATACAAAGGCTATATCTAGCCTAGTGTGCCACCATGGGGGGATCCCACATTTTTTTCAAGAAAAAATATGGTACATTTAGGATGTGTATTTGCTATCATTAGTTAAACAAGTTAACTATCAAAAAAATTATCCCTTGCCCCGTATTGATGACCTACTTGACCAAGTGAGAGGGGAAACCATTTTTTCCAAAATTGACTTAAGGACTGTATGTCACCAACTAAGGATCAAAATTGAAGATGCTCACAAAATAACCTTCAGGACCAGACCTGGTCACTATGAGTTTGTAGTGCTACCATTTGGCCTCAATAATGCCCCAACAACGTTTATGTGTTTGATGAACAACATACTCAACAAATATTTCAGTAAATTTTTGTTGGTATTTATTGAAGAAATTATGGTATATTCTATAAATTTAGAATAACACAAGGAACACTTAATTTGGTGTTGCATATGTTAAGGGAAAACCAATTGTATGCCAAATACAACAAATTTGAATTCTACAAAACCATAATACAATATTTGGGCCACATTATTTCTAGTGAAGGATTAGAAGTTCATCGTGAAAAGGTTAAAACCATGCTAAATTGGCCTGTATAAAAGTATGTAACTATTGTTCAATCATTTATGGGACTTGCACGATATTATCGTAGGTCTATAGAGGGATTTTCTAGAATAGTATATCCTATCACATCATTACAAAAAAATGGAGAAAAATTTGAATGGACTGCAGAGTGTCAAAACATTTTTGATATGCTAAAATATTTACTCACAACAAATCCAATTTTAATACTTGCAAATCAAAATAAATAATTTATTTTTTTCACTGAATCTTATATGGACGGGTTAGGAGGATCTTTACTACAAAATAATTATGTGATAGCTTATTATTCAAGGAAGTTTTAAATTCTTGAAAAGTATTATGTCGTTTATGAATTAGAGCTTGATGTTTTCATACATGCCTTAAAAATCTGGAGGCATTATTTGTGATGGAATAAATTCAATTTGGTAACTAATCATCTGAGCATAAATATCTTTCTAGCCAACCATATTTCAATTTTAGAAAATCTATATGGATGGCATTACTTAGTGAATTTTATTTTGACATAAAACGTATAGAAGGGAAATAAAACAAGATATCAGATGAATTTAGAAAGCATGATTACAATTTTATGGAAGTGGCTATTAGTATTATTAATAAATCGGGACTAAAAATATCAGGAAATTCAACATAAATTACAACAAATTAACATTCGTGGTTATGCATAAATTCTGAAAAAAAAAAAAAAAAAAAAAAAAAAAAAACTATAAAATTATAGAAAAATATTGTATGTTCCCAATGTACCTACTTTAAAACACATGATACTTGATGAATATGATAAGAAATAGTACGCAAGACATCCTCGATACCAAAACATGATTACAACACTGAGAAATATTTTCTTTTGGCTAGGTATGAAGAAAGAAGTGTCAGAGTATTTAAAAAAGTGCTTAAAATGTCAAGAAGTAAAGGTTGAACATCAACACCCTGTTGGGTTGTTGAATCCACTACCTATTTCTGAGTGGAAGTGGGAAATAGTCTCCTTATACCTTATGATCGGATTACCAAAAACCAAAAGGTAACAAGACTCCATGATGGTAGTGGTAGATACATTAAGTAAGGAATCTCATTTCATACCAGTACAATCTAATTTTGGCACAACATAAATTGATAATCTATTCATGAGAGAATTTTTTTGACTTTCTGGAATACCCAAGATGATAATATCGGATAGGGATGTCAAATTCACCTCAAATTTCTTGAAAACATTGTTTGGGGGTATGGTTACACAATTAAATTTTAGTACCGCATATCATCCTCAAACGGATGGACAAAATTAAAGAAATGATTTTTTTTTAAGACATGCTCATAATGTATGTTATGGAAATACCTACAAAATAGGAATATTTTCTACATTTAGCTGAGTTTGGGTACAACAAAAGCTATCAAACATCTATTAAAATGAGCCCTTTTGAAGCCTTGTATGGGAAAAAATGCCATACACCACTCATTTGGAGCCAACCCGAGGATAGGATAATCCTTGGGCCATATGCATTGAAGGAAATGTAGTAGAAAGTGCGAATAATTCAAAAAAACATTAAAACCACACAATATTGAAAAAAACTTAATGCAAACATGAAAAGAACATATAAGGAATTCAAAGTTGGAGACCATTTTTATTTGCAGGTGAAACGAAGAAAAAAGTACATTGAGGACGAGAAGCTGTCCAAAATTAGCACAACAATTTTGTGGACCATTTGAAATTTTGAATAGAATTAGACCCTTAGCTTATCAATTAGCATTACCTAGTCACATTCAATTTCATTTTTTCTTTCATGTATCTTTGCTTAATAAATATCTACATGACCCTTCTGATATTATTTATTGGAAAATGCTACACGTGGAACCCGAATAAGAATTCTTAGTAGAACCTCTCTGTATATTAGACAAGAAAGACATCTGGCTCCAGGATTGAGCTGTCATTCAAGTTAAAGTGAAATTTAAGCATTTATTCGCGAAGAGGCTACATGGGAGCAGGAAGAGAAAATTTGAAAAATTATCCAGCACTGTTTCAAAGGAATGGAAATTAACACCGAGGAAGGTGTAAATGAAAAGGGCAGAGGAATGTGACATCCCTCCACTACTGAATTATTATTTTTAGTATTATTATATGATTTTTTTTTAAATGAACCATCGTATTTTGAATGGAGGAAAATCCATGAGGTGTATTGGAAATACATGTTTAATTGGATATTTTATTAGTAAATAAATGAGATTGGAAACACTTCAGAATAAGACACTTGAAGATGAGATTTTATCCGAGATAACTCTTTTATGATAAGAATTATAGAAGGAATACTAGATAGGCTTAATGGATGGGAGAGAAAAATCCCTTAAGTTTCTTAGTTGGATAAAAATACTAAGCTTGGATAAGCATAAAGCATCACAAGAGATAAAAGAGAGATTTTGTGGAAAATCCTAGGCAAGTGGTTGTGAGAGACCATGAAAGCGGGAAATCCCTAGTGGAAAAATCCATCATGAAAGAAAGGTATGCATATATCTATATTGCAGGGATCAATGGTTGTTGATACCTTGACAATTGATTCTCAGCTCGGGGGTGAACTGGGGGAATGTCGTTTTATGGTTGGGTGGATAAAAAATTTCAAACTCTCCCATGTTTTCTATTTGTAGTGATATTGGTTAGACTATTGCTTATTATGATTTATTTATTTATTTCATAAAGGCTAGGAAGCTCTTATTTTTGTTTCCGATGAATGTAAATCATATATGTACTACAGATTTGATATTCTTCCAGTAAACACAAGTATTATGTGATTTTAATTTAGGTAAAGTCCATATCTACAATTATGATTTTAGATAAACGAATTTTGTGTATTTATGGAAGTAAATAAGAACATTTTCAATGGTAACTAGTGGAGATAAGCTATCTGAGCCTACTTTGATTTTCTTGTATGTAAATAGGAAGAAATTTCAGTTTAATTATAGGTTTATGGTTATAATATCCATCTATATATTAGTTTGATCTTGTAGATAGCGGACTCGATATGTATGGAAAATTTTCATCTAATTACAAAAGGGATCTATTATCCTCTTGAAATAAATTCGTAGATTAGACTAACTCAGATTATTATTTGATTCACTAATCATAAATACATGCATGAGATGTTGTAGGTAATAAACATATCAAGGAGTAAATTCTAATAGTTTCCTTTTAGGAATACTAGTGGCACTGGGAAAAGAACCCTGAGATAGATAATGAGAAGGACGAAGTAATGAGTGATTTAGGAGAGATGGAAGAGTACTATCCATGCACATATTCGGTTGGCATCGACACTGAAGTATGCAAGTTTAGTTAATTGGAGCTATATTGTAATGAAAACTTATGTAATTATGTTATAAGCTAACATGAGTTAGATATATGGTCAACTTTAAGTAAAGGTAGGTTAAGATTAAAGAATTACAAAAAAAACTACATTGAATTCTCTTGAAGAAATCATGCCAGGGTACACGCAGAAACCAATTAAATGATCGATTAGCTGTAAATTTTAATTAAGTACTTAGGGACTTGGCAGCAATGTATGCATTCAAGTTATAACTATAAACTAATTAAAAATTCCCATTCAGGGAATAAAAATTTAGATAAATTGATTTCTTGATTCCACTTAGAATAACAGAGTTTCTGGAAGAGAAACAGAAAATGTTGTAAGGGAATTCACACACACAAGGGTTACAAAGGAAACACATTTACCAGTATAAGGTTACCTTCTAAATTATAATCACATGATTAACGAAATCGGCAACAAAGCTCTATAATTTCTATAATCTTATATTAAAATGTTTCCAATTATTAGTTCAAGTCATAAACATAGCCTAGTAATTCATCAAAGTAATTTATGCCATTAGGTAGGCCTATAACTTGGCTAGAGATGAAATAATAGGAAAAGTTCATTCGGTCAGCTTATAATACAAATTCTTATAAAATTTCAAAGATGTCCATAGTTCGAGTCAAGAAAATGTATTGCTTGTAATTACCAGTTGGGCTTTGACATAATTGAAGAAACCATATAATTTAGGACACGACCCAAATTCCTGCATAATAATAATAATAAAAACTGAAACATAAGTACATTATGAAGGCGAAATTGTGCCTCATTTTCAAGTGCTTCCAATAGGAATTATTGGGAACATTAGAAAATAAAGGTACTTGAATAATTTCAAAAGAATTTAGATGTTACTCCACACAAAATCATATATAAGTATGTAGAGACAACAATATTCGCTACTAGGTAAGGAACTGACATGGATCATTACAAGAAGGGGAGAGACCAGAGCACCAAAATTATTTTAAAGAGTTGTAAATCTAGTCCGTTAACCAAGGAGAAGTATTTACCTATGGATAGATAGGGAAACCAATTAGTATATGGTTAAGTGTATCCACCAAAATCTTAATTGTAGTAACAAAAAAAAATAGTGTAGAAGAGAAGTTGTACGTGTCAACCGAGAGAAGTTGGGTAATCGCACCTAGAACCCTGTCAAAACAAGAAGATCAGATAATTAATAAGGATGAGTGTAAGGAAATCATGAAATATAGGAAAATACAAGCCCCATTTCCTTTCACATAGGAAATATAGGAAACATCCCCTATAGAAACGAATTACAGTCATCATTTGACCTATTCCCGTATTCACAGATTCACCATTATGCCTAACAGGCCCTTGGGATCTCCAAAGAAAAAGCACTAGATTCAAATATTTTTAAATGAATTTATGTGCACCAAATATTCTAAAGGTCTTAAATGTGATCATCAAATAGTTTAATATTTTATTTTGGAATTTTCCTAACTTTAACGGAAATTGGAAACATTCTTGCAAAAGTAGAAATGGATAAAATTACTTTTGATTGTATTTCATAAGGTCATTCAAGATACTTTCAATTTGCTGAAATTTATCACGCTCTAATACCATGTTGAAATTTCTAGTTATTCCGAGCAACAGAGAGGAAAATTATTATTCCTCTGCAAACATAGAGATTAAAAAAAAATTGTGCACACAGAGAGATGGTGTAAAAGCTATTTTTCATTGAAACTCTGAACTGTTACCAAAAAGAAAAAATCTTTCTTCAGAACTACTGTGTTTTGGATTCCAAAAAAAAAATACTTCTGCTGCTACAGGACACAAATTTTTTCTCCTTGGCATGAACTGCTACAAAACACAGCTTACTTCTCTCTCTATCTTTTCTCTTTGCCTTCACTGCTACACACACAGGTTTTTAGTCTCACTCCTCTCGACATAAATTACGCATAGTCTTGCTGCTCTCTGCTCTTCTCGGCATACATTTTCCTTTTTTTTCGCAACACACACACACACACATATATATAGTTGTTTTTTGCAAAGGGCCTAGTATTAAAACATTCAAAATTAAAGCATAACAAATTATTACAAATATGTCAGAACATATATATAAAAAGAAATATGTTGCCACACATAATACATATAAAACATTATACATTCCATGGAGTTCAATTATTATGAAAAATCCCATTTCCTTGACCCATGGAATTCCTTTGATTGGTTTGGAGGAGTGATGACATCACCTCATCCAGTAGGTCAACTTTTCTCTTCGTTGCTCATAATGGATGTCGCCGGAATTGAAGCTGGCTGGGAGTTTAATTCAAATTAAATGTGGTTGGTGGAGAATTCCATTAGGGGAATTTTGAGGTCTAAAATGGGCCTCCTAAGGAAATAATAAAATAATAGTGGAAATAATAAAATAATATTTGATTACATCATTAAATTTTAGAGGGAAAAAAGAAAAAAAACTATTTTTTTACTTGTATTTTCAACTTGTCTCCCAAAGTTTTTACTCAAATTTCGAGAAGGAGTACTCGTTAGATGAAAAAATTAAAGCCTCATCCAATGAGTACCCACGTTTCATACTTTTTATGGATCATTCTACTTGAAAATGAGAAATAAATGACAAATGTGATTGCAATCACGTTTTTTAATGTATTTCTCATTTTTCGTATAGCAGGGTCCACCCAAAGTATGTATCATGTGTACTCCTTGGATCAGGAGTTAAATTTTTCATCCAACGAGTGCTCCCACTTGAAATTTGAGTAAAAACCTTGGGAAATAAGTTCAAAATATGAGTTGAAAAAGTAGTTTTATTATTTTATTATTTTTTAATCTTTTTACCCTTTTACTTAAAAAATGGTCAATCATCCCCCATGGTTGACATCATAATTTTGAATCCTATTGGTTCTTATAAAGTTTATTTTGGTTGTACATTTTTCTTAGGAAGCCCATTTTAGACCTCACAATTCCCCTAATGCATGGTTGGTGGGTGCTATAGATAAGGATGTGTGGTTGCGTGGAGTGCAAATCAGAACTGAATATTTACTGTCATCGTCCTTCAAGAACTTCACATCAGAAATTAACTTCTCATCCTTTTTTTGCTCTGCAGTAGTTGGAATTAATTTCCAACACTCCCCTTTAATTACAACTGTTTCTTTCTTTCATGCCCAGACATTTCCTGAGATATTTAAAACTCCTCTTCCCCAATGGTTTTGTTAATATATCAGCAAACTTCTCTTCTATTCTGCAATGTTGCAAAACAATTTCACCATTGTTCACTAGCTCTCCGATGTAGTGATACTTGGCATCAATGTGCTTCGTTCTCTTATGAAACACTGAATTCTTTCATAAAGCTATAGCTGAGCTGTTATCACAATAAATTGTTGTACCTTTTACTTATTCATGACACAAAATTCTTAACATTCTTCTCATCCATACTGCTAGACATGTTGTTGTTGTAACTTCCACATACTCTGCCTCTGCTATTGACAAATTCACAATTGGTTGTTTCTTAAAAGCCCATGAAATGGCTCCCAATCCCATATGAAAAACATATCCAGAGGTGATTTTCCTATCATCTATACTTCTAGCCCAATCATTGCCAGTATATACAATAAGTTCAAAATTTTCTGAAGTGGTGTATAAAATACCATACCTTTTTGTTCCTTTCACATGCCTCAGAATTCTTTTTGCTACTTGTGAATGTGTCTCCTAACCTTTTCATAATATCTAGCCTAGTTGCAGTCAAATACATAATGCTGCCAACTATGCTCTGATACAAACTTGGATCAAAATCCTTGCTGCTGTCTTCTTTGCTTAGTTTCAATCCCATCACTGTAGGAGTAATTGCTTCTTTGCAATCCTGCATATTAAATCTTTCCAAAACTTCTTTAACATAATTTTCTTGAGAAATAAAAAATTTATTTTCATTTTTCTCTACTTCTATTCCTGATAAGTATCTTAGCAATCCCATATCAGTCATCTCAAATTCTTCTTTCATGACTGTTTTAAAATTCTCAATGAGGTAAGCAACATTACTTGTGAATATCGCATCATCAACATATAAAACAACAATGAGCATCTTACCATCTTTCTCTTTGATGTATAATTTGGGTTCTCCTTCACATTTCTCAAACCCATTTTTGAGTAGATAGGTATATAGCCTACTGTACCATGCTCTCTGTGCTTGTTTCATCCCATACAGAGCTTTCTTTAATCTACATACCTTGTGCTCTTGGCCTTCTTTCTCATAGCCCAAAGTTTGTTCAACATAAACCTATTCAATCAATACTCCATTTAGGAATGATGATTTCACATCCATTTGGTAAACTTTCCACTTGTTTTGTGCTTTTATGGACAACACTGCTCTTACTGCTTCCATTATTGCAACCAGTGCAAATTTTTCTTCATAATCTCTTCCTAGTTGCTGCTTGTAGCCTTTGACAACAAGTATGGCCTTGTGCCTTTCAATCTTACCTTCAACATTTCTTTTGTTTTTATAAACCCATTTCACTCCAATAACTTCCTTACCTTTTGGGAGATCAACTAATTCCCATGTCTTATTTTTCGCTATTGCATTTATTTCTTCTTCCTTAACATCTATCCATTTCATATATTTTACTACTTCTTCAAAATGAATAGGATCTTATATATGATAGTACAATGGAAACAAATAGTTTATACCTTCATTTTCTACCTCTTTCTCATAAATCTCATTCAGACTTCTGAATCTGGTTCCTCTTTCACTTGATGAACTTATGCTTGTCGAAGCACTCAAATCTGCTCCTTGTGATGTGCTTAGAGAAGTGTTGACATCACTTCTCAAGGGTGTTCTCATACCTTCTTGTGGTGTCCCTTGCTGTCCTTGTGTTGGTGGAGGTGGTGCTACTAATAAGGGATGCCTTTCAGCCATTTCGTCCTCATATTCAACATGAGACAAACAACTTTTCACATTCATTGTCTTCTCAATGCTTCCATCCCAAGATTCTTCCTCAATAAATTATACATATCTACTTATAATAATCTTCTTGGTGGATGGGTTATACAATATGTATGCTTTGGATTCTTCATTGTATCCAACAAATATGCACTTCCCCCCCTTATTGTCCAACTTCTTCCTTAGCTGATCTGGAATGTGTGCATAAGCTACGCAATCAAAAACTCTCATGTGGGTGAAAAACTGCTTTATTCCACTCCATGCTTGTTCAGGAACTCTGTTAATCACACTCTGTTAGAAAATTATATATATTATAGAGCAATGAAACACATAAAATATGTAGAAAATACAATCACACAAAACACATAAAACCATAGAGACACAAATATACATGGTTCACCCAATTTGGGCTACATCCACCCCAAAAAGCCAATCCTTCCTTTCTATTATGTAGCAAAATGAAGAGACACAACCTATAACAGATCCGTTGTAATATCCTCTATTCTCTCTCACCGTCTTCATATCTATTTCTCGCTCCGAGAAATACTCATACCATACATAGTCGTAGTACAATACCCTCATACAAGTGAGGGGTTTCCTTTTAGGGAAAAATAACCTAAACTAAACATAACTTCTACCGTAAGACCATCCGCCTAATGAATGACCTAGATTGACTAGAAATTACTATACTTTTACAAGGCAATTTTACATCTGTTTTTAGCTTTAGGGGCGCTACCCCCGAAACCCCCTGCTAGGTGGGGGGCTTCATAAAGTCACAGCCACCCCCCCCGTGGACCCCCTAGACAGCGTTTAATTTCATATGGCATTGCCGCCCCATTAAGGTACAGGGGTCCAATGCTATGATACAAAATAAACAAGATAATCAGGCTCCACACCCAACAATCTCCCACTTGGAGACTCATTGTAGCATCTCCACTGCTGCTTCATTTTCTGGACAATGACTCCTCTTTGGACCTGGTTGTTTCTCATCTTCATCGTCATCCTTGAAGACCAATTGAAATTGAGAACGTTCTCAGTTTCTCCCCAGTTACAACTTTTGTTAGCATATCTGCAGGATTCTGGCTAGTGTGTATCTTTTCCTGCTTCAACTGTCTATCTTCCAATACTGACTGTATGAAATGGTACTTGAGTTGTATGTGTTTAGTCCTGGAATGAAATGTGAGTTCTTTGCAAGATGAATGGCACTTTTTCTATCACTGTATAACGTTTCCATATCATGCTTATTACCCAATTCATCCATAAACCTTTGTAACCAAATAATTTCCTTACTAGCCTCTGTAGCAGCAACATACTCTGCTTCTGTTGTTAAAAGTGAAACAAAACTTTCGATTTTTGAAACTCAACTGACAACTCTTCCATATCTGCATCAACATATCCCCTTAGAGCAATGTTTGAACCACCAAAACATAATGCTTGATTTGTGGTACCTCTAAAATATCTGAGAATCCATTTCACTGCCATCCAATGTTGTTTTCCTGGATTTTTCATGTACTTACTTACAACTTCCACTACATGTGCAATATCAGGAATTGTGTAGACCATTGTATACATTAAGCTTCCAACTATTGATGCATATGTAACTTTAGACATGTAGTCCATTTCTTCTTAGGTCTTAGGGCACATCTCCTTACTAAGTTTGAAATGGCTATCAAAAGGTGTAGTAACTTGTTTTGCATTCTGAATATTAAATCTTTTCAAGACCTTTTGTACGTACTCATTCTGAGATAGTGTTAATTTGTGATTTTTCCTGTCTCTAGTTATTCTCATACCAAGGATTTGTTTTGCAGCTCCCAAATCCCTCATTGCAAATGAATTTGCCAATTTTATTTTGAGCACATTTATTTCCTGCATGTTAGACCCTGCAACAATCATGTCATCTACATACAATAACAATATAATATAGCTACCATCATTTTTCTTTTTCAAGTAAACACAATGATCAAAGTGACATTTAGTATAACCTTGTTCAGACATAAACCTGTAAAATTTTAGATACCACTACCTTGCAGCCTGTTTTAAGCCATACAAGCTCTTCTTAAATCTGCACATTAATTTTTCTTTCCCTTTGACCTCATATCCTTCTGGTTGCTCCATATATATCTCTTCCTCCAAATCTCCATGGAGAAATGATGTCTTTACATCTAACTGTTCAAAATGTAAATCTTTGACTACTACAAGACTTAAAATAGTTCTACTTGAAGTCATCTTAACAATAGGAGAAAATATTTCATCAAAATCAATACCTTTCTTCTATGCAAACCCCTTCACCACAAGTCTAGCTTTGTACCTTTGTTTTCCTCCATCTTCTTCCTTAAACCTGTAAACCCATTTATTCTACAATGTAGTTTTACCTGCAGGCAACCTGACTAAGTCCCAAGTCTGGTTATGCATTAAGGAGTCCATCTCTTCATCCATGGCTAGCTCCCACTTCTTCTTACTTTCAACCTAGCTTGCTTCTTCATAACATTCGGGTTCACCATAATTAGTGAACAGTAAATAATATAATGAAGGAGAGTATCATTCAGGGGGTCTACTTATCATGGTAGATCTTCTAACACGACTTTCAGGTGTTTGAGGTGTTTGTTGCTATTGTGGTGGTTGCTGTTGTTGTAGCTCCTAATTAGTATTATTTTCAGGCACCTTTACCTTTTCTGTGATCTCATAAAGAACTGTGTATTCTTTCTTTTCTTTTTCCTATTTCTCTTCTTGCAACTGATTCTTATACAATACCTTTTCATTGAATATTACATCTCTTCTCCTAATGATTTTGTGATTTTCATAATCATATAAGTGATAACCAAAATCATTAACACCATATCCAATAAAGGTAAATTCATTTGATTTTACCTCAAGCTTTGTTATGTTTTCTTCATTAATATAGACAAAGGCCTCACAACCAAAAGGTTTTAAAAAAGTGTAGTTTAAATTTTTACCTGTCCATGCTTTCTCTGCAATACCGCCATCCAAGGAACTTGAAGGCCCTCTGTTTATTAGTTAAACAACAATATCTATAGCATCTACCCAAAATTCTAAAGGCAATCTTGCATGCAATCTCATGCACTTGCATGCTCCATGATTGTTCTGTTCATCCTTTCTGACACACCATTTTCTTGTGGTGTTCTTATAACTGTCTTCTCTCTACGAATTTCATGCTTTGAACAATACCTATCAAACTCTTTGCTGCAATATTCACCTCCATTGTCTGATATGAGACACTTCAACTTCTTTCCTGTCTCAATCTCAACCAGAGCTTTCCATTTCTTGAAAGTATCAAATACATCAGATTTATTCTAAATACAATAAATCCAAGTTTTTCTAGTTGCATCATCAATAAAAGTAAAATAATAACGAGAGCTGCCAAGAGATGATATCTGAGCAGGTCACCATACATCTGTATGTAGAAGCTATAATTTTTCTCTCTTCTTTTCTTTCCCAACTATGAGAAATCCGACTCTCTTCTGTTTTCCATAAATGCAATTCTCACAGAAATCCAAATCAACATTCTTCAAAGCCGACAACAAATTTCTTGAGTGAAGAATCTTCTTCCCCTTCTCACTCATGTTTCCAACCCTATGATGCCATAATGCTACATCTTCTCCTTTGGAAGTTAAAGAATTAACGGAGTTAGAAATACCATTGCATAAAGACAATGTACCAACCTTTTCTCCTTTTGCTATTACCAGGGCTCCTTTGGTGACCTTCCAAGTTTTGTCTGTGAAAGTTGTCACACACCGTTCAATGCCTAACTGCCCTATTGAAACCATATTTTTCTTCAGATCTGGAACATGCCTTACCTCCTTTAATATCCATTGGTTTCCATTCTGTTGTTTTACAAGAACTTTACCCTTTCGAACAATTTTACATGGTTTATCATCACCCAAACAGACTTGTCCTAAATCTCCTTGAACATAGTCATGAAAATATTTATTATCAGGTGTGGCAATGAATGAGGACCCTAAATCTACAACCCAATAATCAATAACATTTTTAAAAGAAATAATCAAAGCATATTGTAACACATCACCCGTCACATTTTCTTCATGATTGTTTTCTTGCTATGTGTCTCCTTCTTTTCCCTTCCGAGATCTACAGTATTTCTTTAGGTGTCCTTTCTTTCCACATTTCCAGCACATTATCCCTGATCTGGACTTGGATCTACCTTTTCTTGATTTACTGCGATATCCTGAGCTCTTTCCTCTTTCCATTTTTCTTCCCCTAGACTTTGCACTCAAAGCATTACCCGATGTCTCACCAAAGCTAAAGATAGCACTGATAACATCATCAAACTTTAAAGTACTAGATCCAGAGATAGAGTTACTAATGGCCATAACTAAACTGTTCCAACTTTCTGGCAATGAGCATAGAAATAAAAGAGCCCTAACTTCATCATCAAATTTTACCCCTACAGAACTTAACTGACTGGTAACTGTATTAAAATAATTTAAATGGTCTACAACAAATCCAGCTTTTGACATCTTCATATTAAATAAACATTTCATGACAACTACCTTGTTTAATGCCGAGTGTTTTTCATATAATTTTTCCAACGTCTTAATCAAACCCTCTGTTGTTGTTTCCTTCAAAATATTGAAGGCTACCAACGCCGCAAGGCACAACAATATTGTTCTGAGTGCCTTTATTTCAAGAATCTCCCATTCTGCATCTATCATAGCCATTGGCTTCTTTTTTTTTCCGCTCAATGGTAGGTAGAGATATTTCTGATACAAATAATCTTCCATCTGCATCTTCCACAGCCGGAAGTTTTGGCTGTTAAATTTCTCGACCCTAAACTTACCATATTTTTCCATTTCTCCCACTTGAATCAGGAACCCTTCTTTCCTGTGAGTTTATCAGCCAAATAGACCTTCGGCTCTGATACCAGTTGTTAGAAAATTGTATATACTGCAGAGCAATGAAACACATAAAATATGCGGAAAATAAAAGCACACAAAACACATAAAACCAGAGAGACACAGATACACGTGGTTCACCTAGTTTGGGCCACGTCCAACCGGAACAACCAGTCCTTTCTTTCTATTATCCAGCAAAATGAAGAGACATAACCTAAAACAGA
The DNA here is from genome assembly GCA_034641835.2 of Pinus albicaulis. NCBI lineage: Eukaryota > Viridiplantae > Streptophyta > Pinopsida > Pinales > Pinaceae > Pinus > Pinus albicaulis. Next base: position 994,078,846 of record CM076583.1, read on the forward strand.
TCTGATGTAATATCCTTTGTTCTCTCTCACCATCTCCCTATCTTTTTCTTTCTTCGAGGAATACTCATACCATACATAGTCATAATAAAATACCCTCATACAAGTGGGGGGTTTCCTTCTAGGGAAAAAAACCCTAAACTAAACATAACTTCTACCATCAGATCATCCATCTAATGAATGGCCCAGATTGACTAGAAATTACTATACTTTTACAAGGAAAATTTAAATTTGTTTTTAGCTTCGGGGGCGCTACCCCCAAAACCCCCCACCAAGGGGGGGCTCCATAAAGTAGGAGCCGCCCCCCTGGACCCCCCAGGCAGCGTTTAATTTCAGAAGGTGTTGACGCCCCATTAAGGTACAGGGGTCCAACGTTGTGATACAAAATAAACAAGTTAATCAGGCTTCACACACAAGACACTCTTTGTTGGGCATCTATTCAACACATATGCTGCACAATGTACAACTTCAACCCAATATTCATTTGGAATTTTTTTTTCCTTCAACATGATTCTTACCATGTCCATGATGGTTCTATTTTTCCTTTCAGCAACTCCATTTTGTTGTGGTGTATACCTTGTTGTAAATTTCTTGTGAATCCAACTTTCTCTACAAAAACGCAGAAAGTCTTTGGAGATATATTCTCCTCCTCTGTCTATCCTTAAGACGTTAATGTGTTGCACATTTTTATTCTCTACAAGGGCTTTAAAGTGGCAGAACTTTTCAAACACTTCAAACCTCAACTTCAAGAAATAAAGCCATGTTTTTCTTGTGTAATCATCAATAAAGGTCAACATATAGTGGTTTCCTTCTATTGATGTTGTTTGCATTGGTCCACACAAATCTGAACGGACTATCTATAAGGGTGCCTTTACCATTATGCTCTTTCCTGATGGAAAGCTTTCTCTGTGTTGTTTGCGCAAGATGCAACATGCACATTGGTTGTCTGGCTTTTCAATCAATGGTAATCCATTTACCATACATTTTCTATACAACAAATTCAGACCTCCAAAATTGAGATATCCAAATATCGAATGCCATAACCATTTTTCATATTTTGCTCCTCTTTGGAATGTCTCTTATTTCATTGCTGCCATTGCATCTCCTTTCTTTAAATTTTCTCTCATCTTGAGAGGAAACATTATGTTTCTTATCATATTCACTTGTATAATGCATTGATTGTTTGGTGGTTTATCCATGATGGTGCATACATCATCCTCAAAGAATACAATGTAACATTTATGAATAAGCTATCCAATGCTCAAAATGTTACACTTCATACCAGGCACATAGTATACATCTGATATGGTTTTCCTTTCTCCTTTCTTTGTCAAAACACCCACTCTACCTTTTCCCATGACAGAGACTTTAATATCTATCCTCAATGTTACTTGATACTTCACCTTTTCATCTAACATGGAAAACACAGCAATGTTTCCAGTCATATGGTTGCTACATCCTGAATCTAGAAATCATATATCATCACTTTTCTCTTCAACCAAATTACATGGTAAAAATAAATTCTCTTCACTAAGATTTTCTTTAGTGAAGTTAGCACTAGGTCTACTACCCATGTCACTCTATTTCTTCCTACATTCATTGGCATAATGGCCATATTTCTTACGGTTATGAAATTGGACTTTGAATTTATCATACCTTTGTCCATGTGCTTGATTTTGTCCACCTTGTTGGGATTTTCCTTGGCTTTGATTCTGACTTTGGTTGCTGCCCCTTCCACTAGTATTTGCAAGGTTGTTTCTTCCTATGTTTTGGCTTCTTTCTCTACCTTTTTCCTCTGTAGTTTTATTTTCCTTAACCTCTTCCTCTTCCAAAGTACATTTGGGTCTTGAAGGTATGCTCCAAAGATGAGTCTGTTGTTCTACTCAATATTTGTTCATGTATCATCAATGATGCATGAAGCTAATAAAAAATAAACAATGAGAGATTCTTTGTCTCTTCAATGGTTGTTACTATCACACCATATCTTGAGGGTAAGCTCTTCAATACTTTCTCCACTATTCTTATTTCTTCTATGGTCTCTCCATAAGATCTCATTTGGGTGACCAACCCAATCAACAATGTGAAGAATGAGTCTATTGTGTCAGACCCCTTCATGCAAATGACTTAAAAATATCTTCTCATTAATTGAATCGTTGTTGTCTTTACCTTCTCCATACCTTGATAGGTTTTCTAGAGGGTATCCCATGCATCCTTAGACGTCTTTACTGCTGCAACTCTTAGAAATATGCTTTCGTGCACTTCCTGATAGAGATAGAAGATGGTTTTTGAGTCCTTCTTCCTGTTACTCTTCAGCAAATCCTTCTCTGCCTGTGTTAAGGCATTATATGCTTGTTCATTTTCTATTTATTCTAAACCATCTTCAACTAGCTCCCATAATTCTTAAGAGACAAACAAGGCTCTCATTGTGATTTTTGAATAGCCATATTTCTTCCCATTGAACTGTGGGAGTTGTGTCTTTCCAATTCTCATGCTTGTGTTGTCTCATGCCATAGCTAGCTTACTAAAATATGCTTAAAAAAAATTGACTATGTTTTTAAATAAAATTTCTCATTGCTGAGAGATACACTTTGTCTCCAAGAGACTTCCTTCTACAGTTCTCTGGACCGTATTCTTTTAATAAAATAAAAAATATATATTTTTTTATAAATACCTGGCTTTGTCGAACCTTCACATTGTTGGAGAAAACTTCAACAAAATTCTTTTTCCTTCAGCTTCATTGGCAAATGAAAAGAGCCTGGACTAGCTGTGATACCATGTTGAAATTTCTAACACTTTGATACCATGTTGAAATTTTTGTTTATTCTGAACAACATAGAGGGAAATTATAATTCCTCTGCAAACACAGAGATTAAAAAAAATTGTGGACACGGAGAGATGGAGTAAAAACTCTTTCATTAAAACTGCAAATTAATACAAAAAGAATATATATTTTCTTCAGAACTACTATGTTCTGGATTCAAAAAAAAAAATTCTACTGCTACAGGACATAGATCTTTTCTCCTTCGCATGCGCTGCTACAAAACACAACTTACTACTCTCTCTATATTTTCTCTTTGCCTTCACTGCTACACACACACTTTTGCAGTCTCACTTCTCTTGGGATAAATTACACACAATCTTGCTGCTCTCTTCTCTTCTCGGCATACATTTTCCTTTTTTTTCTCAACATATATATATATGGTCGCTTTTTACAAAGGGCCAAGTATTAAAAAATTAAAAAATAAAACATAACAAACTATTACAAATATATATCTATTATAAAAATTACATGTTTATAATACATATGTCAAAAAATATATATATAAAATAAAATATGTCGCCGCAAATAATACATATAAAACATTATACATTACATGGAGTTCAATTATTATGCAAAAGCCCATTTCCTTGCCCCATGGAATTCCTTTGATTGGTCCGAAGGAGTGATGACATCACCTCCTCGGGTGGGTCAACTTTGCTTTTCGTTTCTCATAATGGATGCCGTCGGAATTGAAGCTGGTTGCGAGTTTACTTCAAATCAAATGTGGTTGGTGGAGAATTCATGGTTTCTGGGTGCTGAAGATAAGGATGCGTGGTTGCGTGGAGTGCACATCGGAACTAAAGATTTTATGGCAGTGTTGGTGCAGGCGTTAAGGAGAGTTGTTCAACTTTAGTTACAATGCTTTCTAGATCAGGAGCAATTTGTTCCTGATCCTTAATTCCATTCTCAGACATCAAAATTTGATATATATTCTTGATTTATTTAATAAAATAATATGCAGAAGAAAAATTCCTCTTTACCCTTCAGAAACATTATAATGCAAATTAACCAATGTTAAACCTTCAGAAATGTAATAATTTACTTTAAAACAATGTTTAAAACCTTTCAGCATCACATTTCCAGATTTCAAACTCTTAATAAAGCTCTATTGAAATAACTTTCGGGTCCATACCTTTTTAAAAACTCCATGTAACTCCTGACACGACCACCATTGGATCCCGAACACATATGATTGAATGACTATCACGTAGAAATAACCCCGGTGACTTATCAACCAAAAGTCATGCGAAAATGGTGGTTTTACCACCGTGACGTGTCACGTTCAAAAAGACAAAACCACTCACAACCCCAAAATCTGTGCGAAAACAGTAAGTGGTTTCTCAAAAAACTGCTTAGTCTCAAAATTTTGTTTTAAATTGCGTTTAAACACAGGTTTTCGCTGGTTTACAGTGTAACTTCAACTTCGCTTGGAAACCTCCTTTTCCACTCCGTAACTCAACAAGTATAGATCAATTATTGATCTTCGATCTCAAGCAAAGAAACCAGAATTCCTTCAACTCTCTCTGAATCCTTTACGTAGAAGTTACTTACACGTAAGTTCTACACAGAATATACTCTTGTCCATTGGTTTTTTGGAGAGATGAAACCCTTCGGGAATTTTCCAAGCAAAAATATGTAAATAAATTTTGCAATTTTATTAAATCAGAGGCAAAACCCTCTCAATTAATTCTTCTACGGCCCAATTCAATTTCCTCCTTCTCATAGGTTACATTTATAGTTTTTTTTTTACATAACAGTCGACCTCCTCTTGAGGATAAAATTATTCTAATGTAGGTAAAATTATAATTACATAATAGCTTCCCTAATTCTATCAACTGAAGGCTTAATATGTTGAATCAAATCTAAAATTGTTCAATCTTCCTAAATACTAGTTCAACCCTATCTAGTAAAACTGTAAATTGACAACTAAAGGTACCAACACCTTTGCTTGTAACTTTTTTTTGGATTTTTGAAATAATTAATGAAGCCTTTTGTCTCTAATCCTCATGCTCCTACATCAAACTCCTGAGGACAAAAGTCTTCATGGGATCCTATCCATGAGCTCCTCCACAAAATTTCCCAATTTCTGCAGCATGGTTTCTGCTATCCAGGTAGCATCCTCAATTGGTTGATCCCTCCGCTTGATCAAATATTGAAAATACTCCTGTCCCCTGGTTTTCTTAAACACTTTCTTGTCTAACATCCTCTCTGGCTGTAATGTCTTTGCTATGGGTAACTGTTTTACCCAGTCAATCTTTTCTGTGTCTTTTGGTCTGCCATCTGTGCCACTATCTTCAAATCTATACAAATCAACAACATTGAATATTGGAGATATTCCAATATCAGATGGTAATTCAATTTCATAAGCATTTGCAGAAAAATTTCTCAATATCTTGCACGGTCCTATCTTTTTGAATTTTAACTTGTTATACTCCCTCTTTCGAAATCTTTCTTTTCTTAAGTATGCTAAAACCAAATCACTAACTTCAAAATTAACTTATTTTTTTATCAAATTTTCTCTATTTTTGTACTTGATGCTGCTATCTTGTAGCTTCTGCTTTACCTGTTCATGGATTTCTTGAATTTCTGAAGCAAACTCCTCTCCTTCAGCACTTCTCATTTATGCTTTTCCCAAGTTCCTCAATTCAGATACTCCTCTTGGGTGAATTCCATAAAGTATAAGGAATGGACTATGTCCTGTACTTCTGTTAGGTGAATCAATATATCCATACTCTACATGTGGTAAAATATGATCCCACTGTTTAAGATGTTCTACTGCAAGACTTCTCAAAAGATTACCCAAACTCCTGTTCACTACTTTAGTCTGCCCATCAGTCTGAGGGTGGTAAGCTGAGCTGAAAATTAGTTTAGTATCAAGCTTCTTCCATAATGTCCTCCAAAAATGACCAAAAAATCTGGTGTCTCTATTAGATACAATAATTTTAGGTAACCCATGTAATCTGACAATCTACTTGAAAAACAAATTGGGAACATGAGTAGCATCACTGGTTTTATAACTTGGAATAAAATGTGCCATTTTTTAGAATCTGTCAACTACAACATAAATTTCATCATTCCCTCTCTGTGTCTAAGGAAATCCTAAAACAAAATCGATACTTACCATATCCCAAGGTCTATCTGGAATAGGTAATGGAATGTACAAACCTGCATTTTGACTTTTCCCTTTTGCATATTGACAAATTTTACAATTCTTCACATACTTTTCCACTTCAGATCTCATATTTGGCCAAAAATAAAAATGACTTGATTGCTTATAAGTCTTATCAACACTAAAATTTCCAGCAAGAACAATTTGGTATGCACAACTGATTTCTTTTGAAAAATAAACCCTCTTGCAAGAAATAATCTAACCACTGACTTCTATCTATCAAAATAGGATTATAACATGCTTCAAATGCTTCTTTGAAATCCAAATTTTTCTTATAGAGTTCTTTAAGAAAATCAAAACCTAACACTTGAATTTAGCTTTCTTGAACAAGAATGCTTTTCCTACTCAAGGCATCAGCTACCTTGTTTTCTTGACCACTTATATGCTTAAATACAAAGTTAAAAATTTGAAGATATTCAACCCATTTTGCATGTTTTTGATTCAATTTAGGCTATTGCATAATATACCATAAAGCATTATTATCTGAATATAGCACAAATTCTTTAGACATTAAATAATTTCTCCACTTCTTCAATGATTGTACAATTGCATGAAATTCCTTGTCATAAGAAGAGTACTTCCTCCTTGTCTCATTTAGACTCTCACTAAAATATGCTACAGTTTTATCTTCTTGACTTAATACAACTCTAATAGCTTCCCCACTAGCATCACATTTCACTTGAAATGGTTTATTAAAATTAGGAAAAACTAAGATAGGTTTCTCAGTTATCTTTTGCTTCAAGAACTAAAAATTCCTTTCAGCTTCTACAGTCCACTTGAATGGTTGCTTTTCCTTCTTTATGGTTTCAATGATAGGTGCATTGATCTTACTAAAATTCCTTATGAATTTTCTATAAAAACTAGCAAGACCATGAAAACTTCTTACCTCAAAAACACTTTTAGGTGAAGGCCACTCCACAATTTCCTTTATCTTCTCTGGATCCATTTTTAATCCTTCGACAGAAATAACAAAACCTAGATATACCAATTCTTCTTTCATGAATGAACATTTCCTTAAATTTATCAATAACTTCTCTTGATGTAACATCCTTAAGAAATAATTAAAATGTCTTATGTGTTCTTCCTTTGTTTTGCTATAAATTAATATATCATCTAGATATACTATTGCAAATTTACCAATAAATTCCTTTAATACTTCATTTATGAGCCTCATAAATGTACTAGGTGCATTTTATAAACCAAAAGGAATTACCATCCATTCATACAATCCCTCATTTGTTTTAAAAGTTTTTTTCCATTCATCTCCTTCCCTTATCACTAGAAAATTTGGCCCAATTTTTGACGGCCACTTTGTCGCTATTCCGACACATACTCATCGCAAGAGCGATAGTTTGAGGCTAGAAATAATGTGGTTAGCCATTACGTCGCAATTCCGATGCTTTTCCAAAGTTTCATAATACTGACACTTTTTCCGACGTTTTTCAAAGTGTCGTTATTCCGACATTTTATAAGCGTTGGTCTTTTGACGAACCAAAACTGTCGGTCTTCTGACGATCACCAACTATCGGTCTTCCGACACTTGTCATGTTTTCAAAAAAATGTTTCAATTCCAATGTTATGGTTTCCAACGTTTAATTCCGATGTTTTACAAACCGTCGCAATTTTGACGAAATATCATCCGACGTTTAGAACGTCACTTGTTCGATGCTTATGTAATGTCGCTTTACCGATGAAAAAGTTAAAAATATTTAAGAAAAAACGTCGCTTTTCCAACGATCGGGGCATCAGTATTTTTATGAAAAAGTAATAATATTAAAGAAAATAACGTCGCTCTTCCAACGATCGAGGTGTCCATCTTCCGACGAAAATGTCAAAATATTAAAAAAATAACGTCGCCCTTTTGACGTCTCTGGTGTCAGCTTCCGATGACACATTACAAAATTTAAAAAAAAAATCACAGTAGGTAAAAACCTATGGTAAATATAATGACCCGTGTAGCAGCTAGTATTGTGGGTGGTGTCAATCCGAAAAAATTCTTCAAACACGAATTTGAGAAACTATGGTATATTTTATATGTATCGATCGAGTATCTATGTTTTCAAAATATCATTATTGAAGCTGGTGTTACATTTTCTTCTGTTACCGACCTATGTCTTGTGAGTGTGGTCAGTTGGTAATGTGAGTGGGGCTTAATCCAATGACTTCAGCTTAATCCAATGAATTCAGGACAATACACCACCATAATAGAGCCAACGCCTTTGGGCCAATACATGACCGAAGCTTATAGGCAAACGAGTTCAGGCAAATACATGACCAGAGCTTCCGATTCAAAGCCTTTGATCCAGTGCACAACCATATTAAAGCCAACGCCTTTGACCCAAATCATAATAGAAATTATGATCCAATTCATAACAGAGCTCAGAAAACTATACCAGATCTTACATGTTCAAGCCAATATACAACCATAATAGAGATTATGAGCCAATTCCTTCAAGACAAATTACAACAGGGTTTATGGGCCAACACATTCAGTCCAAATCATAAAAATACTTACCAAACAATGCCTTTAGGCTACAGGTATATTTATTTTCACACCCAATTTAATTCCGCCAAATGTTCAACAATGAAAACAGATGTATAGAGCAGCATCAGTTGTAGCTTCTACAATCGGGTTAGTAGCTTCGACCCTTTCTGAAGCCCTAATTTTAGATTCTCTTATTTATTCAACAATGAAAACAATGTCTGCAATCCAAGTTATCTACAATCCTAAATCTTACAGGGTTTAAGGCCATAAATTGTTGGGTTATTGTTTTTTATGGTTTAGTTTATAAGTCCAAGCATTATGAAAACATCCATTGTTCAGAGATTACATTGGCTAAAGACAACTTTATTGTTTGTTTGGATGTATGCAGGAGGCGGAGCTCTCATATACAGGTACCTTGATCTGATCAAGTCTTAGTATCCGATCCAGTCCTAGTAGTAGTGGAGTTACTAATCTTAGTTAGATTGGAATTACACCTTGCAATTTGATAAGAGTTTGTATTGCCTGATGAACAAAATGCAACTTTAATTGCAACCAAAAAAAAGGCAATCCTCTTTCAGAGTCCATAAAGGTGGTAGTTCTATATGGCCAGGCTTCACTTGAACAAACATGTCTGCCATTACATTTTTAGTCTGCTCTTCCAGACAGAGCTGAGGCAAGGATGAAATTCATGCTCAAGAGTTCAACTTTCAGGGAAAAAACTTGAGAAATTTAAAGAAATTGCACCTAAAATTCTCAGTAACACCTACCTTCATTGGCAATGGCACTTTTGGTACATATAAACAATAGTAAAAACGAATAGATGAGAAATAAAGGAAGAAAAACTGGACTCAATGCCTGGCTTAAACCTGCAAGATGAGAAATAAAGGCACGTTGACAGGCCATCTCACATAGACTTGTCAGGACAATGCAATTTTATGGCAAACAGCAGCGCAAGCCACACATCTCAAAACAGAACCCACACAATGCAACATAGCAAGCAAGAATGCTCGTCTTGTACAAGGGTAACCCAATAATCACTAGAATGTTATATCGATATGTAATAAGTTGTGATGGCTTGGCATTGATGAGAAAAATGGAAAAGACGTTAAAAATAATAAAATAAAGATAGGAATATGGAAAGGAGGGATGGATAACTTAAAGGCCATAGAGTATGATGAAATACATGATACAGTTTTGACAGCAAGAGTCAACAATGATACAGTAAAACCACCCAATAAAAAAAACACTGCAAGCTGTACCTATAAAAGAAACATTATAATAACAAAAAATTGTGTATCTAGTACCAACAATTTTGACAGCAAGAGGCAACAATGATACACTAAAACCACCCAATAAAAAAAACACTGCAAGCTGTACCTATAAAAGAAACATTATAATAACAAAAAATTGTGTATCTAGTACCAACAACCTGCAAGCCAGTACTAGCAGGAACTTGTGACTTGGCAAGGGCTAAGATATCTAGACACTCACATACAGTGGTTCCACTCCATGGGGTGTGCCCAAATTTCAAGCCTCATATCACAACAAACCAATATTAATCATTCAAACATGTGTAGACCTGAGGCCTCCAAGGAGGAAACACATTCTTAACAATAGGCCCACTCAAGTTGTGCATATATAGGAAGCAATTGGTAATAAAATTTCCATTCTTTGGATACTGGAAGCAATTGGTAATAAAATTTCCATTCTTTGGGTACTGGAATAGATGTACAGTGATAATTTCCAAAGAGATTTTCCTTGACTAAACTAAATTAGTGCAATGGAAATCACAAACACTGAATGCATGGGTTTATCTTTAAAGAAGCAGAAGGCAACACAATATTGCTTGAGCTCCTGGAGTTTTCAATTTTCCCTGTGTAACCTTATTGGAACCAAGTGCCATGACCTCACACTTTCCAAGTTATGATACAAGACAGTTTCCAAGAGGTGTGAATCAGAACACCCTAACACGTTTATTCCATTTCCCAAGGGTATTGCTTTTTGAAGTAGTTGGACTAACAAAATTCGTTTTTATCAAATGTGCTTGCTCAACTTGTTATCCAAATGCCATAGTTCCAATATTAGTAAAGGAAAAATCCTGCAATGTATCTGTATTAAAAAAATGTATATAAGCTTCTAAAATATAGAAGTGGTTGGAATCCAATCTCCTTTAAGGCTAACAATTTGTATTCTCATTCGAAGGGAAAAAATATAATGACAAATTTTGGTGTTCAAGCAGTCATTTAAGATTCTAGAAGTTTGTACTACTAAAGCAAATACATTATTTCTGCCATAGAGCCTAGGAAAAATTAAAATATTAACACTACAAGCAAGCCTTTCAAACATTTCTTGGCCTACATAAAATCATTCAAAGTCTTCTGGGTTGTTTTCAGACGTTAAGATGTATGCAGGAGGTGGAGGACTTGAGTGAACTACCATACTAAGGAGGAGAGCATGAGTATTGAAACTAGGTATTGCTTCTCCAGTGAACACTTGATTACTTACTATAATGGGTTTTACATATTAAAATTGTATTCATACTAAGAGAAGCCAAAATAATAGAGATTAAATTTTCTAGATCCAAACACCCAATTTCCATAAAATCAAGAGAAAATTGGGTTAAAACAGTTTAGCAAATTGATATTTCAAAAACTAATGTTAGGAACAAGAACTGTAAGCTACTTAAACCCTAACAAGCACTTTTGAATTGGATGTTCATGGCATGTTGTCCGCCCCATCTTAGTTAGATTGGAATTACACCTTGCAATTTGATAAGATTTTGTATTGCCTGATGAACATAATGCAACTTTAATTGCAAGAAAAAAAATGCAATCCTCTTGCAGAGTCCATAAAGGTGGTAGTTCTATATGGCCAGGCTTCACTTGAACAAACATGTCTGCCATTACATTTTTAGTCTGCTTTTCCAGAAATTGCTGAGGCAAGGATGAAATGCATGCTCAAGAGTTCAAATTTTAGGGCAAAAACTTGAGAAATTTAAAGAAATTGCACCTAAAATTCTTAGTAACACCTACCTTCATTGGAAATGGCACTTTTGGTACATATAAACAGTAGTAAAAACGAATAGATGAGAAATAAAGGAAGAAAAAATAGACTCAATGCCTGGCTTGGACCTGCAAAATGAGAAATAAAGGCACGTTGATAGGCCATCTCACATAGACCTGTCAGGACAATGCAATTTTATGGCAAACAACAGCGCAAGCCACACATCTCAAAACAGAACCCACACAATGCAACATAGCAAGAAAGAATGCTCGTCTTGTACAAGGGTAACCCAATAATCACTAGAATGTTATATCGAAATGTAATAAGTTGTGATGGCTTGCCATTGATGAGAACACCCTAACACGTTTATTCCATTTCCCAAGGGTATTGATTTTTGAAGGAGTTGGACTAACAAAATTCGTTTTTATCAAATGTGCTTGCTCAACTTGTTATCCAGATGCCATAGTTCCAATATTAGTAAAGGAAAAATCCTGCAATATATCTGTATTAAGCTTCTAAAATACAGAAGTGGTTGGAATCCAATCTCCTTTAAGGCTAACAATTTGTATTCTCATTCGAAGGGAAAAAATATAATGACAACTTTTGGTGTTCAAGCAGTCACTTAAGATTCTAGAAGTTTGTACTACTAAAGCAAATACATTCTTTCTGCCATAGAGCCTAGGAAAAATTAAAATATTAACACTACAAGCAAGCCTTTCAAACATTTCTCGGCCTACACAAAATCATTCAAAGTATTCTGGGTTGTTTTCAGAGGTCAGGATGTACGCAGAAGGTGGAGACACATACAGGGAAAAATATTCTGCCAATACCTTCTTCACTTCAGGAAGCATCAAGCTTATATATGGTAGCATATCCTTTGGCTCTGTTACCAAAGAACACATGTTTCCAACAATCTGGGCTGCTTTCTTTTTAGTATCTGCACTTCTTTCCCTAAGACCGTGGTGGACTATAGGCACCAACAATGCTAGTGATGGAGCATCAATAGTATTGACAAACGTTTTCTGTAATGATGGTAAGAGATAAAGGAATACAAGATGTTGGTAATAAATAAACAACATCAAATCTCGCAAAAAATGGTATAGAAGGCCTGACATGAAACTTTAAAAAATACTTGAAAAAGAATGTCAAGGGAATGCTTTGTGTATTCATTGGGATTTGAGATACTCAAGAGTAATGTTGAAACTAGTGCAGATATTTCAGGGTTCTTGATTACACTGCCAACCTGTTGATGCAGTTAGCACCAGTAAAATAACAATGATTTGAATAGAAGAATAAGTAATAAATATTGAACAAAATAGAGACGATTGGAATTGACACTCGGATACAAGGCATGTTACCTGCTGTAAATCCATCTGAGCAGCGGATTGAACCTTTGGGTGTGTGTCTGTTAAAACCTGCAATGTCCATGAAAAAGAATTAGATTAATGAACCAAAAGAATAAGATAATTAGGTAAAATAAAGATTGTGATAGTTTAGAACCCAAAGTAATCTCACAGTTTACTTCAATATTTCTTCATTGATCCAAACCTCAGTCAGTTTAGGAACAATTTTTGGATGAAATTGTGATAGCTGTTGAGGTGCAAAGTAAGCCATTTCTCCCAGTAGCTGGACACTTAACTTATGTAACAGAACAATGATCAAATAGTGCAGGTAATACAAGTTCGAGCTAGGGATCAAAACCCAAACCCCTAATTTAGGCAGATTAGCGCCTGCACGCACACACAAATAATATTATTCGTCTAGACAATAAAATGTGCCATATAGTAGGGTTCCAACAAGGGAGCAAATGCGATGAAGCAAATTGAAGCTTAGCCAGTGTAACACCTGCAACGAGTGATAGCAGTGCAGCTTCTGAGGTAAGGTCTAATCAAGCTTATAAGCTCCCACAGAGGCCACTGTGCATTTGTTTCATCAGATCGGGTTGGTAATGGGTTGTAGTCCCAATAGAACAAATTACAAGTAGACCCATGAGACAAGATCCTGAAAAAAAAGCTAAAATGCCAACCAAAATTCTTGTTGTATTGAAGAATAAGAGTACCTGTTTTTGGAGTTGTGGAGTTGAGAGCAATGCAGAGATCCTCACACTGTCCATGGTGCCAGATCCATGAGCACGGCTCAGAACACAAATCTTCCTCATCCTTCTTCCAAACCTGCAATGGTATGGCTGCTTCCTTCCTCAAAACTGGCGACAGTATGGCTGCATCCTCCCTCCTTCCCCGAACAAACCATGCAACCAGAGGGAAATGAACGAGGGAAATTAAAACTTTTGATATTTGAAAATTTTTGACATTTTGAAATGAAATAGGTGTGGTTTTTTAATGCCACTCAAATTAATTTAAAAATATATATTTTAATAATTATAATAATTATTAAATAACTAAAATATTTTCTAAATAATTAAATGTTTGTTTATTTTGATTGTTTAAAAATATTTACAATAAAAAAATAAAACATATTTTTTTGAAGAGCAATTAAAATTATATGAGTAAATAATGGACTGATTTTTGCATATAGTAATCCTTCTACCCTATTAAATCATCATGCTTTATTAAAAGGAGTTTTAAACTTTACACTATTAAATTATGTTGTATTTTAAATATTTGGAGTTTTAATCTCTTTTTATATATATATATATTTTCTTTATAATTTATGTATTATTTTTTCCTTGGATCTTTACCTGTAATTGAATGCAAATAGTAATTTAGATTTGGTAGCTTCCATTGTAATTATCAATACTATTTTAATTTTTTATCATGTTTCAAGACTCCAGATTAGGTTAGGAAATTGCAATGACAAACAGGGATCACTTAATAGGGCCATTATATGGATTCTACGCACAGTCCTTAGTAATGCCAATTCCTTTGATTTTTTTCTATGAGGAGCCTAGTTACGCTCCTTAAAATTCAAGGACAAAATTCAAATTGATTCTGCTCCATACACTCCAAAAGAGGGGCATCCCTATTGGTAACAGAGCTACAAGCCTGTTTGGTAGTTACACTAAAATTCTTGGGATTTAGACACTGATATGAATCCAAAATTGGCTCGTTTTACAATTCACATAATGGAAATTATGGCAGCTTGTATGTCACAGGCTATGTACCCCATGAACAATGGCATTAACCCTTACTATAGTTTAGGCTTATACCTGAGCTTTGGAATCTAGAAAACAAAATGTGGTTTAAAATTTAAATTATCCTCCTATATGTGACTCACCAAACTACATGTATAATAGTGAAGCTTTTTTAATCATTCAATCTTTAAGAGACTTGGCATGAGTCAATTTGGGGAATTGAAGCTAGTATGAACCCCCCTCTTCTCAAACCAGAGAAAAAATCATGGAGGATCAAGGGCGATGGTAAGACGAGAAATCTGGACGAGGAAGCCAATGGCGCCGCTCTGCAACTCTCGAAGGACGATCTGCACTCGCTGTTGGAGCCATTGAGCAAAGACGGCCCGACCCAAATGCACCCGGTCGAGCGACCTCACACGGCGCGACACGACGCGCCCTAACGAATGATGCCACAAGGGAGCAAACAACAAATAGGGCACAAATGTACTAATCTACCAGGCCGGTCATAACTGGTGAAAATGATACGGAAATCTTGAACGAATAAAGGCAGACCCAGCAGCAGTGCAGTGCCCTCACACGACGCAACACGGCGTGCCTGACCTAACGATGCCACAAGGGAGAAAATGGCAAACGGGCCTCCCGAACTTGCAAGAGTTGGCACCTGGGAAGTCATAACTTAGAAAAATTGATACGAGCACTCTTGAACGAAACGGCCCAACCCGAACGTGCCCAATCGGGCGACCTCACATGGCGTGACATGACGGTGTGCCCAACGAATTACAATGCCACAAGGGAGCAAACAGCAAACGGGCCACCTGAACGTGCATAAGGCACCCAGGTGGTCACGACTTAGCAAAAATGATACAGGTGCCCTCGAATGAAACGGCCTGACCCAAATGTGCCCGATCGGCCAACCTCATATGGCCCGCCTAACAGAACGATGCCACAAGGGAGAAAACGGAAAACGGGGCACCCGAACATGCACAAGGCACCTGGGTGGTCACAACTTAGCAAAACTGATACATGCACCCTTGAACGAAATGGCCTGACCCGAACGCGCCCGGTCGGGCGACCTCACACGGTGCGACATGGCGCATTCGACTAAATGATCCCACAAGGAAGAAAAGGACAAACAGGCCGCCTAAACGTGCACAAGGCACCCAGGTGGTCTCATCTTAGCAAAACCGATACGGGCGCCCTTGAACTAAACGGCCCGATTCGAACGCGCCCAGTTGGGTGACCTCACACAGCGCGCCCGACCGAATGATGCCACAAGGGAGAAAATGGAAAACGGGCCGCCCAAATGTGCATAAGGCACCCGAGCGGTGACAACTTAGCAAAACTGATATGGGCACCCTCGAACGAAACGGCCTGACCTGAATACGCCCAGTCAAGAAACCTCACACGGCGCGACACGACGCACCTGAATGAACGATGCTACAAGGGAGAAAACAACAAACGGGCCACTCGAACGTGCACAAGGCACCTGGGTGGTCACAACTTAGGAAAAGTGATACGGGCACCCTTGAACGAATCGAGTTTATAGGTTTAGGGCGTTAAATGGGTTAGGGGTTTAGGGGGTTAAATGGGTTAGGGGTTGGGAATTAGTGTTTAAGGGGTTAGGGGTTAAGATGATAGTTTCATTGGTCTCTGTTTGTTTACATTAGTTGCTTATTCTTTGCGTCTCAATGTAACAAGGATATAGTGAGAGGATTGGAGGGTAGAGAGAGAGAGAAAGAGAGAAAGGGAGGGATATTAGGGAAGAGAGAGGGAGGTATAAGGTGAGAAAGGGAGAGAAAAGAAGGACAAGATATAAGACTTAAGAGAGATCAGTTGGAACTTAGAGGGGAGTCATTTCCATAGAGAGAATTAGAAACATTTACCTGAACAACTTTATTATTGGTCGAACAAGCTCCAGGACACCATCACGAAAAGAAACAAGAAAATAAAACCCTAATTTTCTACTAAGCCAACTAGAATAAGGAAATTTAGTTTATAACATGAAGGGGGGTTAATAAAATAGTGTAATAGCTCACCTGTGGAAGGGATCAATCTTGATCTTGAGGGATTGTGATGGAATGATGCCAAAGACCCCTACAAAAATTAACAATTGTAAATAGCCTTTTATTTATAGGGAAAATATATATATGTACAGATAAATGGGTAAAGCACGAGTCTTTGAATCCTCACCATTGAAGGCGAGCGAGATTTCTATAAAATCTTATCCCCAAAAAAAAAAGAATGAATCCCAACTTGAAGCCCGAGAGGTCATTACTATCAAGAGCTTCAATTCGTTCCTACGACTAAAAACCATAATCAATTTCACAGTGGTCTTACAAATTAGTGACAAATGAAAATTAGCCTGGAACAAGGTTGGGGAGAGGAGGGGTAGCTACCCTCTAACTTACTCCAACCTCCCTACATCACTAATCTGAAATGGCCAAGTGATGAGCACCATGGATCCTTATGCAATCTCTAGGTCATGAGCCACTAGATGGAAGACAATGACACCTAAGTTATGTATTCTTCAATATGGGCATGTGAAATGTTTTATAGCTAAGGTGGAACCTAGGGAGGAACTCTAATTAATTCAAATAATATCAAATCATTGTTGACATATGTCAAAAGTCAATCAGAGAGTGAAATAGCATCCCAAACCTTTTTAAATGTGTATTAGAACTTGAAAGGAAATAATATAGTATAAATAGATGATAGACTATGTAGAATGACAAATAATAAATTTTATTGTATCATTCACAAAGAAAGAATTATGAGGAAAGGAAGTGGTGCATCCATTATTGTAGATCTAACCGGGGAATGAATCCTGAGATATGAATGGCATGTTAATGGAAATTGTGCAACAATTTAAGAATGAAATGGAAAGCCTAACAGAAAACAGTGAAATGGAAAGTTAAGGGTTTATAGGTTTAGGGTTTAAGGGGTTAGGGGTTAGGGGTTTAATGTAACAATTTTGTAAGTATTAATGTTTTTTTTTGCCATCTCTTCTTTATTTATTAATTTATATTATTTGTTAGCCATTGCTTTACATTTATTAATGATGAAAATGTCTATTGCAATCAAACCAAATCTATGTTCAATCTCCAGTTTCAAACTCAGCCACAATGTTGTCACACAATTTAAGTCCAGATAATGGCCATCTAATGAAGTCTTAGTAACCAAATTGAACCTCATGATTACTCCAGAAAATCTTAACTTCGAGTGACCCACAATCATGAGAAGTTTGGCTCTGATACTCTTTCTCCACCTGATCACTGTGTCCTGGAAATACCCTTGTTTATTGCAAAAACATCCCAATGTTGTCAACCTTGTCCCTTAACAAACCAAGGAAACATATGTGACTAAGAGGAATGGAAAGCACTACAAAGTTGAAGAGAGTACAAAAGACTAAGATGGTTTAAAGGATAATCTTGAAATAGAATGTAGCAGTGTTGAAACAACTAAAAGTTTTCCCAAGCAAATAGTTGATAATGCGAAACCTTCTTCTATACCATTAAAGCAAGACTACATTCATGTGAGAGCAAGAAGAGGCCAAGCGACTGATAGGCATAGCCTGGAAGAATATAGGTTATGGTTGCCTCTTTTTGATGAAATATTTGATTTACATTTTGTCTATTGAAGATTAACCATTTTAACCTTGTTGATAAGGTGGAATTAACCCAATTTTAGGTCCCAATATGTCATGATATATATTAACTCTAGATATATATGAGAAGGAGTAATTATAAAGACATAGATTGATAGAGGTGGCGAGACAAGGGGAGTCATAAGGGAGAGATGGAGATAAAGTGAAGGAGAGGGGAGAGAAGGAATGGATCATCTGAGAGAGAGAGAGGGAGAGGAGTGAGAGAGGTAGAGAAGGGTAAGAGAGGGAGATAGTGACAACATACGAAGCTTATAACCCTAGAGATGGATAAGATAAAACTTGACAACATATTGGTCAATTTCCTTGACCCTTTATTGGTTATTCAAAAGGAGTATGAATACACAATTCCTTAATATCGAGGTAACCGGCCCCTAGCAGATCAAGTGGTTAAGGGGTTTAAGGGTTATATGTTTGGGTTTTAGGGGGTTAAATCATGGGTTAGGGTTAACGCATGTGCGCGCCCGACCGAACGATGCCACATGGCAGAAAACGGCAAACGGGCTGCCGGAACGTGCACAAGGCACTCGGGCAGTCACAACTTAGCAAAACTGATACGGGTGCCCTCAAACAAAACGACCCAAACTGAACGCACCCGGTCAGGCAACCTCGCACAACGCGACACAACGTGCTCGATCGAACGATGACACAAGGGAGAAAATGGCAAACGGGCCGCCTGAATGTGCACAAGGCACTCAGGCGATCACAACTTAGCAAAATTGATACGGGCATCCTCGAACAAAACCCCCTGAACCGAATGTTTCCGGTCAGGCGACCTCGCACGGTGTGACACGGCGCACCCGACTGAATGATGCCACAAGGGAGAAAACATGCACAAGGCACCCAGACTATCACAACTTAGAAAAACTGATATGGCTACCCTCGAACAAAACAACCCGACCTGAATGCGCTTGGTCAGGCCACCTCACATGGTGCGACACGGTGCGCCTGACTGAACGATTCCAAAAGGGAGAAAGTGATAAACGGGCCCCCCGAACGTGCCCAAGGCACTCGGTCGGTCACAACTTAGAAAAACTGATACGGGTGCCCTCGAACGAAATGGCCTGATAAGAACGCGCTTGGTCGGGTGACCTGCACGGCGGGACACAGCGCGCCCAACCGAACGATGCCACAAGGGAGAAAATGGAAAACGGGTTGCCCGAACGTGCACAAGGCACCTGGGTGGTCACAACTTATCAAAACTGATACGGGCACCCTCGAACAATACGGCCTGAACCAAACGCGCCTGGTCGGGCGACGTCGCATGGCGCGACACAGTGCGCCCGACCGAACGATGCCACAAGGGATAAAATGGCAAACGGGCTGCCTGAACATGCAAAAGGCACTCGGGAGGTCACAAATTAGCAAAACTGATATGAGAGCCCTTGAACGAAATGGTCCTACCCAAATGGGCCCGGTTGAGTGACCTCGCAAGGCACGACATGATGCGCCTGACCGAACGAATATGCCACAAGGGAGAAAACAACAAACGGGCTGCCCGAATATGCACAAGGCACCTAGGTGGTCACAACTTAGCAAAACTAATACAGGCACCCTTGAACAAAACGACCTGACACGAACACGCCCGGTCGGGCGACCTCACATGGCGCAACACGACGCGCCCGACCGAATGATGCCACAAGGGAGAAAATAGCAAACGGGTAGCTCGAACATGCACATGACACTCGGGTAGTCACAACCTATCAAAACTGATACGGGTGCCCTTGAACGAAATGACCCGACCTGAATGCGCCTGATCGGGTGACCTCGCACGGCGCAACACGACGCGCCCAGCTGAACGATGCCACAAGTTGGGAGCAAACAGAAAATGGGCCACCTGAACGTGCACAAGGCACCCTAGTGGTCACAACCTAGCAAAACTAATACGGGTTC